>CM036938.1:89344281-89494224 GCA_020800305.1 Porphyrio hochstetteri
AAAAGAAAAAAGAAAGGGATACAAAGATAAGAAAAAAGAACAGGAAAAAGGAACAGAAAAAAGAAGAGAAAAAAAGGAATAGAAAAAAAAGAAAAGGAAAAAAGAAACAAAAGGAAAAGGAAAAAAGGAAAACAAAAATAAAATGAAAAAGGAAAAGAGAAAGCCAGCAAGCAAGAAAATCTAAGAACTGATAGTTTCCAGACACTAGAGGAACAACCTCGAGTCATTTTTTAAAAAGTCCAAGTCCTTCCTAATAAGATGCCTAACAGTCTGTGAATTATACAGCCATAAAACTTGTACTTACATGTGACATTTGCTGGTAGGAATAAATCAGGGCTTCAGAAAAGAGGAGCCGCTTTGGAGTTCAGTGGGTATTATCCTGACTCTAACCGTATTAGCGGTGGTCTGAAAGCAGGACACTGTCATCCAGACAGACGGACGATGTTCATAACCAGTGGTAATTTGTAGGACACATAATTTGCTACTACCAAAATAGCACAGCATGTGGGGTTTTTTGCCCTTTTTAGTATATAGCCGTGTCGTTTCTTTTGGCTTGTTGAAAGAAATCTGCTCTGCACAAGCGGAGCGAGAGCTCAGACCTTCAGCAGCTCATATAAAACAGGTGGCCAGGCATCAGGGGAAATAGAGCTTGCTTTTTTTTCCCTTCTTCTTTTTTTTGTTGTTTTTTTTTTTAAAAAAAAAAAGCTAATAAAATAAACAGATTTTTAGAGAAAATGGAGATGAAACTGGCTTCTCTTTGAAAAGCAGAAAGTCAGAGACCAACCAAGTTTCAGCTGAGCGAACACTGTATGGAAAACACTGATGCTACCACCTCTCTGAGTAAAACTCTCTGAGTTTTACCAACACACTGAGTTTTCACCTAAAAAAAACTAGAAGAGTCTTCCACTCAGGGATATCATCCCCAAGTGTATGGCTAGATGCAAAGATCAGCAGCCCCTGGCCAACCGAGCCACTGGCTTAACATCCACCAGGTTGGAGGCTTGTGAAAGTCAGGTTAGGACAGACATGCTGCCTTAAGCCTTCATCCCTACCATCATCATTATCATCATCCTCTCCCCCACCAGACAAGACAGTGCAGCACTTACGTGAAAGTTGAGATTTGGATCTGGTTAAGTCCCAATCCTTTAACTTTCTGCAGGGAAAATGTTATGAGGCATCTCCCCTGCATGCTCCAGACCATTGGTTACTTCATGGTGGGGATTCACTATGAAATTGAAGGGGGTGGGGGGGGAAATAAAGCAAAAACCCACCCCAGAAAATAAATGCCTGTATCCCTAACAAAGCAGCAGGGTGGAGCCAGCACACCCTTATATTTAGCTGCAGGCAAAGCCTTAAAGTTGTAGCACATTTATTTTCCATGAATCACACTGAAGCTACAAGATTAACACACACACACACACAAACACACCAAACTCTTGCCACTTGCCTGTCCCTGTCTCTTACAGGGCACTCCAGGATTGTTGTTACCACTGTTTCATTTTTGTTTTCTCAACTCAGGGGGTTTGTGATGGATCAGAGACTTCAAAAAGCTCAGATGAAGCTACCTCAAGCTACAGTGCAGTTTCCTGCAGCCCTGAATTATCATCTTTTAAAATTTTTAAATTTGTTTCTTTTACAGTGGAAAAAAAGTAATTATCAGACCTAAATCACACCTCATATTTAGAAAATGCTTAAGGGCTGATTGCTGGTCTCAAAGGCTCTGAAATCCTCCTATCTCTGCCTGCCCCAGCAGAACCAGCCTGGGTGACAGCCAAGGTCAAAGCCCATCTGCAGAGGGCACGATCTGCTGGGATGTCCAACACAAGCAGACGTGAGAAAGAAAGGAAGATGGGAGCTATTGGAGAGGCGACAGGACCTGCCTCCAACCCCTCCCAAGGTCTCATCTAGTCCCAACCACCCCACCACCTCCCTCTTGGCCTTGCTTTCCCTCATGCAAGTTACTTTCATGCGGTGCCAAGGGCCCGGGCGCCGTGGCAGATGCCGCGCGCTGAATTGCAGCCTCTTCTGCCAAAGCGTGGGGACAGCAGAAGGCTCAGCCAGCCCATAAAAATTAGCATCTGCACTTTGCCACTTGCACAGCTGTACCGTGACAGCAGGGTCTGGAGCTGGGGTTATCTACAGGGACGTCGTGGGGGAAAGGAAAATGAACCCGTCGTGCCAAGGCAGAAGCTGACACTGACCTTCCAAAGATCCTTAGACAAGATTCAGGGAAAGACCTTAGAGGACTGAGTAAGGAATTTCAGTTTTGACAGCGTTTCCCCTCTACCTTTCCAGCAAAGCTGGATGCAGAAGAGTGTCTGAGCACCCTCAAGGGAAGAGATCAACAGTTTGCTTCCATAGAATCATAGAATCATAGAATGGTATGAGTTGGAAGGGACCCCAAGGATCACAGAGCTCCAACCCCCCTGACACAGGCAGGGACACCAACCTCAGGCCTGGAGCTACACAAGGTTGCCCAGGGCCCCATCCAACCTGGCCTTCAACACTTCCAGGGATGCGGCACCCACCCCCTCTCTGGGCAGCCTGTTCCAGCCCCTCACCACTCTCTCTGTAAAAAACTTCCCCCTAAGATCTAATCTAAACCTTCCTTCCTTTAGTTTTAATCCATTCCCCCTTGTCCTGTCATTGTCTATCCTTTTAAAAAGTTGAATCCCCTCCTGCTTATAAGCTCCCTTCAGGGACTGGAAGGCTGCAGTGAGGTCCCCCCACAGCCTTCTCTTCTCCAGGCTGAACCAGCCCAGCTCCCTCAGCCTCTCTTCATAGGGCAGGTGCTCCAGCCCTCTGATCATCTCCGTGGCTCCTCTGACCCCTCTCCAACAGTTCCACATCCTTCTTGTATTGGGGGCCCCAGCTCTGGACACAGGACTCCAGATGGGGCCTCATGAGGGCAGAGTAGAGAGGGACAATCCCCTCCCTGTCCCTGCTGGCCACCCCTCTGCTGATGGAGCCCAGGATCCCATTGGCCTTGCGAGCTGCAAGAGCACACTGCTGGCTCATGTTAAGTTTCTCATCCACCAGAATCCCCAAGTCCTTCTCAGCAAGGCAAGTATCTTCCAAGCAAGTATCTACAGAACTTGGTTAGTCACCCACTCATTTTCTCTTTATTCCATCATAAGGGTTGTTCCCTCAGCAGCTGTAACACCTGAAAGCAGGACAACCCTTGCCATGAGGATCCACATGCTCCAAACGCCAACCACCTCTGGGTCAACCACTGCTGGGTCAACCCTGCCTTGGACAATAAAGCACCAGGCCCACACTCTCCCAGTGAAGCCTGCCTCCACTTCCAGAGGCCTTTCACTGATGTTCCAGCAATACCAAACGCAAAGTCTGGGTATTTTTTTTTCATGCCTTTGAAGAAAATGTTGGAAACATTTTTTCTTGTGCTTTCTGTGGGTAGGGCCTGCCATCCTTCCTGCACTTTTCACCAGGGAACAGGGAGGTCCTCTGCAAAAGGGCAACATGCTGCTGTTGCTTCCTCACCTGTCAGCATTGCTTCCTGCATCAGATCAGTAGATAAGAAGCTATTCTTCCTCTCTGCCTTGTGTTTTCAAGCTGAGTGGTGATCTAGAGTCTCACCTTCTCCTTCACAGGGCCTTGTAACAGGACTTGAAATTTTCCCAGGAGTAAAGAAGGAGCATCATCATGGGCCTAAGAGCATTAGCCTTCAGTAGCATGTCTCTTGCTTTCCTCCAACCCTTCTCCTGTCTAGCATTCCAGAACTGCTTGCAGAAGCTCCTTAGCACAAGCCAGAGGGTCACGCAATAGTTTGTTTTAGTGGGATGGGACCTCAGAGCCCACCCAGTGCCACCCTCTGCCATGGGCAGGGACACCCCTCACCATCTCAGGGTGCCCAAAGCCCCACCCAACCTGGCCTTGAGCCCTGCCAGGGACCCAGGGGCAGCCCCAGCTTCTCTGGGCAACCTGTAATGATGAGAAGACTCAGCTTTAGCACAAGGTTGCACCACGCTGCAATGACAGCCAAGACATGGCACGTGATAGAGCTGCACCAGACGTGATCAGGGGTTGGTAATCGACTAACAGCACACACAGAGAGCGACTTCTCTAGCTGCACAGACCAGCTCTGGAGGGACACCGTAAGTAAAAGCGGTATTGTGTCAATGTGCAGGCATTTGGAGACAACCCAACAGCAGATCCCTGAAAGAGATATTTCTGTTTGTTTGTTTTGAACTGTTGCTTGCCAGTGCAGGACCCCACGTTGGGCATTTGTCCTAGTGCACAATTTGCATGCCAGATGCTCTTTCGTCTTGCTAATTGTTGAAACAAAGTGGATAGTGAATGAAGTCCTTTGATGTTGGCAGGGGCTTCCAATACGGCCAGCACTGAGCTAATCCTGCTTCCAGTGAATGGAATAGCAAATGCACGTTGGCAAAAGGCTCTTCACTACTTTTGTAATGACACAAAAATGAAAGGGCTAGAACAATGGTGAATGCCCTCAGAAATCCCTGCCCCTGTTAAGGTCAAACCCCTTGCTGGCCTACAGCAAGAATAGCATGATACTACAAGCTGAAGTTGGGCAAACCACCTCATTGAGTCCAGTGGTAGCTTTGTCCAGGTTCAGATGGCTGTGTGCCAGCCAGCTCTTCCTTCTCCCAGCCCATGTGTGCTGTGCTTTCTGGCAGAATTAAGAGGAGCTGAGCAGCAAGCTCAGATCAATGGGGAGTTTACAAAGCTGACCAGGTTGGAAATAGGGGTAAGAGATGGACCTCGGAGCCTTAGTGGGTGTCTGCCTGAGCCACAGAAACATGGGGAACTCAAGGGACCACCTGAAGGACTGATTCCCACTGTGGACACCATGTAAGAGATGGGTCACCTATACAAGACCACAATCCTTCTCAGCTTGGCACCATGAGAAGAATCCCCTTTGGAAAAGGATGTCTAGCCCCATATCTTGGTTCTCTACAGTGTCTGACATGGGACAGGCAGGAGAAATGTACAAAAAGGTATGAATGTAGAGAGATGGTTCCTCCCCACACAACCTGCCAGATGCTGACCATCCATTCACCTTTCAGAGGCTCCCAGGCTGGAAGCTGCATCTGAGTCCCAGAGCCAGCAGCCCTCGCTGAGCCTCCTTCCAATTGCTTTTTGAACCCTTTTATACCTTTGGCCTCTGAAACAGTTGGTGACAAGCTCCCCAATTTGATTATGGACTATGTGAAAAATTATTTCCCTTTGTTTGCTTTGGAGCTGCGGCCAAATAATTTCATTTTGCAGCCATTCATTTCTGGGTTTAGAAAAGAGACAATGAATAAACCGTTCCCTGCTCCTCTTCTCCACACCAGCCATGGATTGATATTTCTGTCTGTGTGAAGCCTCCAAGGACAGGGGCTTTTATATAACACTAAGGGGCCTTGTATGCTGAGCCTCTCTCCCTGCAGAAACCACCCCACTCTTCCTACCTCCATCACTCCCTCTGCGTTGGGCTGCACGTTATCCATTGCATCTGCAAAATGAAGTTCAGCCACGTCTTGTGTTCTCTTCTTCTTCTCAACCTTTGTCCTAACAGCTTCTTTCGTTCCACTTCCATTTCTGGCAGCGACTGAGATTTGAGCTGACACTCCTAAAAAGTATCCACAGTGATGCTGAGATACTTCCACACCTCTCTGTGGCTTTAACTGCCTGAAATAGTTCCCTAAATTTGGTAAGCATTGCCCTCTCCACAGTCACCTGTTTCCAGATCAGTTATGAATGTGTTGCACACCTCAGGTACTAGTTAACATCCCAGTAGGACTCCCTTGGTAGCCATAGTGAAAAATGACCATTTCCTTATTTCCTGTGTTTTCTAGACTCTTCTTTGGCCTCCCACCTCCTTTCGGCCTCCACCCTTGCTCAGTCTCAACTCTTCCTTGGCCTCCCACCTCCTTTTGGCCTCCATGCCTGCTCACCTAAGGCCAGCTATGTCCATCTGAACAAGGGTCTTCATTCTCTTACCTTCTGACTGCACTGCATTGGGTGTAGTGGTGCAGATCACCCTCTCATACATAACTCTGAGCTTGATGTTGATGTTCACTAAAACCTCAAAGCAAATCTGGAGCCAGAACATTTCATTCCCCTGGGATTATACCTGAGCTCTGAATTTGCAAGGGCACAGGGCCAGGCTGGGATGGCATGTCACACCGCTTGGATCAGGATCATCCTTCAACAGATACAGTCCAAAGGCCAGGAGAGCCCCAGGCAGTCTGTGTGCTCCTCAGACATAATGCACATTTCTAATCAGGAACTTCAGCTCCCTGGGTGAGGAGTTCCCAGGGCTCAGGGGTTTTTTCAATCAGAAATTCAAGGCAGAACCCCAAACCCTCCATCAAGGCATCTCTGAGATTTGGGGCTCTGGACATCTGGCTCTAAACTGTGGCTTGCATCCATGATCCCTACACACCAGATGGCTGCAGTGGAAAAAAAAAGATCTCCATCCTTCTCCAAGTCCCAGCAATGCATCACTACATCTGCAGAGGGTGAGCCAAGCAGGGTGGGAGAAGAGGACACAGAGGGATGTAGAGCAGCCTGGGACATCAGAGAGAACAAGACCATGGCTGGACCAGGAGCGGGTTTCACTGAGATGAGTTATTCAAGGACATGGGAGAGGCCCCATCCCTGGAAACATTCCAGGTCAGGTTGGACAGGGCTCTGAGCCACCTGATCTGGTGGCAGATGTCCCTGCCCATGGCAGGGGGCTCGACTAGATGACCTTTACAGGACTTTTCCAGCCCGAACCAGTCTGATTCTGTGTGTATGCCCCTGTGCAGATGGCTGCTGTCCTAACTAGGACGCTGCAGCCTTAAATTGCAATGCTCGGCATGGCACAGGGCAGGGCAGTGTCTCCAGCTCCCTCCATCCCCCCTGATATTTATGTTACAGCCATCCAGATTCGTTTTTTGCTGACTGTGCTGGCTTGCCCTCCCTCTGCCCTCTGCAGAATTTCATTAATGCTGCTTTGCTGGCTAGGGGGGTGGGACAGGCAGACAAAATGATCTCTTATTTTATTTTATTCCTCCCCTCTCTCCCCTTGGCTTCAAAACACTTCCAAGGATCTCCTCCTCTTACCTACATGTGACATCCCTCAGCATCAGCCAGGGCCAAGAGCTGCTTCTAAACCTTAAGCCCTGATAACAAACCAACACCATCAGAGCAAGCTGAGCATGAGGGACCTGACTGCTGAAGACCAGGAGCCCAGCCTTAGGACCAGAAGGGATCTGACCATCACCAACAAGGTCTAAACCTCTTCCAGGGGAGATGCAGCCTTTGAAGGGGGTCAGAGCTGCCATCTCAGCAACTGGGTTACCCAAAATGGACCTCGAGTCCAGCAGCCACACTGGGGAGAGTCAATCATCCAGGAAAGCCAGGGATGGACCTCAGCATCCCCCATCAAGAGCCACAGGAAAGCCAGGGATGGACCTCAGCATCCCCTACCAAGAGCCACAGGAAAGCCAGGGATGGACCTCAGCATCCTCCAACAAGAGCCACAAACCAGCCTTGCTTTGCACAGCACTGGCTGGCTGATTTTTTCCCCCCCCACAGGAGCTCCAGGGGCAATGTCTGGATACTTCAAATCCACCAGCAAACACAGCCACCAGCAAGCTATCCAGGCTCCAGATTTCCCCCATCCATCACCAGATACGTGAACCAAGAAGCTTTTCAAAAAGGGTCTTGGAAAAATAACAATCCCAACTCTCATTTACCTGGGTGGGAGTCAGGCACTTCACACCATCAGTCCTCTCAGAAATTCCAGCTTTACTGCTACAATGAAAAGGAAATATTTTTCTACACAGGGCTTATAAGATGTTGCCGTGGTGGCATGTGTGGGTGTGGACCTGGATATTATCTAAAGGCTCAGATCTGCAAGGATGCACATAAATCACTTCACTCCCATGCAAACAGCAAGAACAGCCATAAAATGACCCAAGCACTGAGATCAGACCCCTCCAGACAGCATCACTGTGAGCTACTGAGGTGTAAAAGAGGAAGAAGGAAAAACAGATGACACATAAAATTTTTATTCCACATCACAGTCAGTTTGTTTCTGCACCAAGTATGTTTTTCCTGTGTCGATATAACACTTATTAAAGCTCTACTTGGGTCCTCGTTGGTGAGGCTGATGGTGCTGCTGCAGCTGCAGGGATGCTGGCTGGGGTTTCCCACACTAGCTCTGGTGTCCCACTCTCCCCTTGGGGCAGTGGCAGGGGGCAGAGGAGTCACCCCAACAATGGCAAAGCCTTTTCCACCCCTTTGCCCTTTCTTTGCCTTTCTCCCACCTTCCTTGGGGCAGATAAAAAAGATGAAAGACCAGTTTGCTGACAGGGTCCACCAGCCAGGAGGTGAGGATGGTCCTGACCACTGAGTGTTGGAGGACAGGAGAGCAGAGAGGCAAGAACCAGTGTTACCACGCAAGGGGATGGAGTGGTGTCGCGGGGGGGTGCAGAAAGGTGACCCCCTTGCAGAGGTTTTGGTGCCAGGCAGGCCAGATGCCCACCCGTACCTCACACCATGAGGCAGCAGGGAACATCTGCTGCCCCTTACTGGATGAGGATGGAAACGGCTGGGAAATCATTTCAAGGAGGTCACCAGTGCTGAAGCACTCTGCCATCCCTGCCCAACTTCTACTGCAGCGCTGGAGACCTCTGGCTTGGCCCACACCTCCAGCAGCAGTGAGCTGAAAAGGGTTTCAAAGCACAAAGATAATGGATGCCCCCTCCCCCGTTACAGAGGGGCAGCTGAGCCCTGAGTGGCACACAGTGAGATGGCCACGAGCAAACAGTATCTCATTTGGCACAAAATGCCCCTGTAAGAAGTCAGGGTGTGAAAAAAAAAACCAACCTGCTGGACCACAGCTGAACCCAAAGCATCCCAGGCCAGCATCCCAGGCCAGCATCCCAGGCCAGCATCCTAGGCCAGCATCCTGCTGCACCAGCTCTGGCACCATCAACCCTCAACATAAAACCTTCTGAGTTTGATTTTTGTATTCTTCCTTCTCATGAGAAGTGATGCTGCCCTATCCACTCCTTCCAACCACACAACCACACGAGCAGTACCTTATACACATTATCTCTGATTGCCTCCACTGCTCCTCCATGTGCTCTTTATGCAGGAACAATTAAGCTCTGCTCAGCTTTTCCATTAACCCAAGCAGCCCTGAGTCATGTCTGATGAACTAACAAGTAGGGTTTTTTTTTAAATCTGATCCAAGACTCATGTCTGCTCAGCTCAGACTCACTGTGAAAGGTTCAATCCCTCCATGCCTCCCAGTCAAACATCAGTCTGGCTGCTTCTTGTCCCTGCTCTGCAGAAGCTGAATGACTACATGAGATGCCAGACAGCTTGGAATTAGGTCCAGGATTTATTCTAGGAGTGTCTGGCTGTACAAAGACTGCAGGCACCCTTAGGACTAATTTGTCAAAAGCATCCACCCAAAAAAGCTTCTGCAGTTAGGTGGCTACCACATCACATGCCTCTTCCATCACTAGAGGCCTAATACCACTGTAGGTGTTTCCTCACTCAGGTCATGAGTGGGGTCTCTAGCAAGATATTTCTTCTCAAGAAACCTGTGAGCTTCAAATTCT
The DNA here is from genome assembly GCA_020800305.1 of Porphyrio hochstetteri. Taxonomy (NCBI): domain Eukaryota; kingdom Metazoa; phylum Chordata; class Aves; order Gruiformes; family Rallidae; genus Porphyrio; species Porphyrio hochstetteri. Next base: position 89,353,875 of record CM036938.1, read on the forward strand.
TGTTAGCCCTTGACCCTCAGCCACCACATCACTCAAGAATTACTGGGGGGGGGTGGGTGGGTTATGTGGACAGAGGATGAGCCAGGTGTCAGATTTGTTCCCTTGGAAGCCAGGTTAAAACTGGTATGTCATGGATTCAATCAGGTGAATGCACAATCAATGCACACAGTGAAAAGCATGATGTCAACAGGCTCTGGGAACCTTAGTCCATCCCCTTTGCCACTCCAGACACTGAAATAATCATCAAGGAAAAGTTAGTCAAGACCACCCAAGGCAAAGCCACCCTGAAGCCTTGGTAAGGGGCAGGAGAGTTCACTCTTTCTTTTGCTATCTTGAGCTCCCTGCAGACCCTGGAAGGTGCTGCTAGGCTCAGACCCATGGTAGCAGTGGTTAACAATTCATTTAGGGGAATCAACTCTTTAAAAGGGCAGACAATGGCAGGACAAGGGGGAATGGATTAAAACTAAAGGAAGGAAGGGTTAAGTTGGATATTTTTACAGAGAGAGTGGTGAGGGGCTGGAACAGGCTGCCCAGAGAAGGGGTGGATGCCCCATCCCTGGAGGTGTTCAAGGCCAGGTTAGCTGGGGCCCTGGGCAACCTTGTGTAGCTCCAGGCCTGAGGTTGGTGGCCCTGCCTGTGGCAGGGGGGGTTGGAGCTCTGTGATCCTTGGGGTCCCTTCCAACCCAGACCAGTCTGTGATTCTATGATCTGGAGCTTGGTTTTGTGCAGAAGCAAGCTTGATAAAGCATACATGCAAGTCTCTGCATCTGCATTCTTCAGTACATCACCTGCCAGGGCATCATCTCCACTCTGGTTTCAAAGGGGTCATGATGATAGGAAGTTATGAAGCTCATAAAGCCTCAGCTGGCAGAGAGGAATCATCCCTTCATTAACAGCCTATGGCTGTGCTGGAAACATCGGGGTACAAACCAGAGTAACTCAAGAAGAGATGGCCAAAAAGAGATGGCCAGCGGGTGATGGACCACACAACCTGACCAAACTCAACATCTGGAGAGAACAGCCTGAATTTCACCCCCTCCCTCTGCCCTACACCTACTTTACCCTGCTCTGATCTCCCTCCATCCCTCTCCAGTCTGCAGCATGCGGCGACTGTAATTACCGTCCTCCTCGCCACCGCGCAGCCACACCACCTCCAGGTACTTAACTTCTTTTAATCTTGCTTCATGTTTCAGTCCCTGCAGCCCACTCATAATGTCTGCTACTCTTCTTCCATCACCCTCCGATTCATCAATAGCCATGTCAGGCTTTGACCTCCAATTTTCTAACTGCTCAGCTAAACCACTCTGCCACTGGCCCCGTTCCTGCCTTTGTTAAAAACGAGGGGGGAGCCTCATTTGCTTTCTTATTTGATCATCACTTCACTTCTGTGGTGTGCACTCTGCTTGCCCGTCTCGGAAGCCCATCAACCGGCCCCATTCGGGACTGGCGCTGGGGCTGTTGTTACCTTTAACGAGAGGAAATTATAGTTAATGCTTAATTTTAATTTTTTTTTTTTTTCCTCCTCTTCCCCTCCTTTAATTTATTTTTTTTTTAATGGCTTTCCCAGAAAAAGCAGCTTGGGCAGAGCGCTGCCACCTGAATGCTAATGAACATCGAAGGGACCCGGCGTGTCTGCCTCTCTGCCAGACATCAAATTGATTTTCAAATTGCTTTGATGACATAAGGTGGTTGCACAGTTTGGACCCATGTGATTACCTGAGTGTTTATCTCAGTAGGCTCTTCCACTTGCCTGCTTTAAAATAACCCAGGCAAAGGGATTGGACCTTCATGATGGAGGTTGTGGTCCCCTGGGTTGCTGCCAGCCTACGGGAGCCTGGTCTGAATTTGGATCATTTGGATATGGATCCTGGCTGAGCCCCAGCAAACAAGAATGGGGAGGCAATCTGCAGCTGAATGTCAACTACATCTTCAGCTTTTGGAGGGAAAAAAGCAAACCCACAGCATGGTGGTAGATGCCCCATCCCTAGAAACGTTCAAGTTCAGGTTGGAGGGGATCTGAGAAGCCTGATCTGGTTGCAGATGTCCCTGTCCATGGCAGAGGGTTGAACTAGATGACCCTGAAAGGTCCCTTCCAGCCCAAATCCTTCAGTGGTTCTTAAACATGGATGGCTCAGTGCTAAAGGAACAGTCAGCATATGATGAAATTAGAAAAAAACAATTTCTCTCAGGGAAATTCAGCTGCTGTGTGTGGCCTGGGACCGCATCTCACCTAATATCTTATATTCTCACCATAGCCAAAAGTGTGAGGATGAAGAAGGAAGGGCAATGAGGGAGCTGGAGGATGTGCTGAGCAGCTGGGAGTTCCCTGTGGAGAAATTCCAGAGCTCAGGCACACTCCTCCCTCCTTTCAGAACACTCATCTTCTGAGTGGATGCTGGATGGGAAGGAGGTGTGACTGACAGAAGAGAAACATGACTTAGCCATGGTTGAGGCCTCTCCTCCATGAGCAAAGTCTCAAGCTGAGGAGGGAGGGGAACACGGCCTGCCAAAGGGGGCCAGGCACTGGCTTTAGGCCCACAGGAAAAGGCAACAAAGCAGGGTGGCAAAAATTATATCCATGACCCATTAGCAGGAGAGGCAAACACCCAGTATTTCACTGAGCCTCAATCCACTGCCTAGTGGGCAAAAACCAGGTCAACAACCTTGCCCCAGACTGAGGGATGTGAGGAGGCCTCAGTGCAGCTGCTATTATGGATGCAGCAGAAGGAAAGGCACAAACTGCTGCAGGCTGAGCTCAGCCTCTGAATCCACACTGATCAGGGACTGGGATAAGCAGGAGTGAGGGGAAATATGATCCACACACATTAAGCTGTGGGTAACATAAGCAGTGGCCTCAGAGATAGCGTTTCTTCTATCCCCACACGTGGCTGTATCTCGGTACGCCCCACAGCTGGAATGTGAAGGGCTGGAGTGCAATTTATGGAGTGCTCAGTGATCCCAAGGGACGAGGGGGAGCAGCAGGATAGCATTTATTATTACTATTTTACATTAGAAGGGGTACAGCTTGTCGGTGGTTTACATTTCTGGGGCACCTTTCATCTCAAAAGATAACAGAGGCATCCCATGAATAAGAGAGGGCGTGAGCCAAACCCCCACCACTGGCTCTACCCAGGCTGATGTGTGTATATATATATTATATATGACCATCTATATATGACCAGAGAAATTCAAATCACCTCCTTGGAGCACAGCCATCTCCAGTATCAGAAAACACCCTTCTCCCCAGACCTCTGAAACCATGCTGTGCCCACATGAAGGAATAATCAGCATTTAGCAGCATTTCCCTCTCTGCCACGCAGGCAACTCCCCATTTGCACTATATAAAGCAAAAAAATAAATCACAGGCACCCTAAATAGACTCGAGGGTGGGGTTTTCTTCAGCCAGAAAAGCCAGCACTCCTTTGGCACAGACACTGCTGGGTTTGGAGAACAGTAACTAAGACAGGTTGCATGGGAAAGTTCTGACCACCCTGAGGACACCCACTTGGTCTCCAAGCTGATGGATGGGAGATCTCAATGTCTACAAGTGCTTCACATCTGCCACAGGTGTATGGGAGGAGGATGCTTCTCCCCAGATGACATGTGGGGAGTTATTGCCAGCAGGTCGACGGAGGCAGTTCTGCCCCTCTGCTCTGAGGAAACACACACACACACAGTGCTGTGTCCAGATTTGGGGTCCCCTGGATAACAAACACAGAGCTGTTGGAGCAGGTCCAGAGGAGGTCATGGACATAATCTGAAGGCTGGAGCACCTCTGTTATGGAGACAGGCTGAGAGAGCTGGGCTGATTCCCAGGGAAGTGGTGGGGTCACCATCCCTGGGGGGATTTAAAAGACATGTAGATGTGGTGCTGAGGGGCACGGTTTAATGGTGGACTTGGCAGTGCTGGGTTAGTGGTTGGACTCGATGGTCTTAAAGGTCTTTTCCAACCTAAATGATTCTGTGATTCAGCCTGAAGAAGAGAAGGCTGAGGGGAGACCTTATTGTGGCCCTTCAGGACTTAAATGGGGGCTTATAAGAAAGATGGGGATAGACTGATGAGGGTCTGTTGCAACAAGACAAGGTGTAATGGGTTTACAGTAAAAGAGGGTGGATTCAGGCTAGATAGAAGGCAGATATTTTTATGCCAAGGGTGGTGGAGCACTGCACAGGGTGCCCAGAGAAGTGGTTGCTGCTCCATCCCTGGAAACATTCCAGGTCAGGTTGGATGGGGCTCTGAGCAACCTGATCTGGTTGCAGATGTCCCTGCCCATGGCAGGGGGTGAACTAGATGGCCTGCAAAGGTCCCTTCCAGCCCAAACCATTCCATGATCCTATGATCCCTGTCCCCACTGTGCACAGCAGACACATCCCCACCAGCAATCCCTTTCAAACAGGTAATCCCACAAAAGAGCCCCAGGGCAACAATTCAGTGTGTTTGCAGGGTTAGTGCTGTACCAGCTGCACACCAAAGAAGAACAACCATCTTGAGCAGGCATATTTTTACACCACCAGCTTCCCAGATCACTCCTAGACCCCACCCAAAGTCTCCCACTGCCACGGAAAGCCTCTTCACCTCCTAAAATGAATTTTGTCTTGCGCCCTGCAGCAAAGAGAGCTACAAGTTACCTTTTCCAGACACGCTTGTTTCCAGCGTGAGCAACTGAAAATGTGTCTCCCCACATATGGGCAACCATCTGAAAGCCCTGCCACACCAACATGTAGGCAGAACCAAGCAAATGTTTGGTGACATTTCCCTCTCGCTGTCTCACTGCTCAATGTGCTCTCAAAAAATAAAATAAAATAAAAATATTGGTACTAGTTGAGTCAATTTTGAAAGAGAGAGAGAGAGAGAAAAAAGAAAAAAAAAAGAAAGTCTTCCTGAGCTCAGCAGCAAAGACTGAAGCAAGTCTGGTGAAAGCACTGGGAGAAGAGAAAATACAAACCCAAGCAACCCCTCTCTCCTCCAGCAAACAGCAAGGCCTTGCTGTTAGCAATTAAAGGAACAAAAGCCACGGGGACGCTGCCATCGCCCTGCACATGGTTATTCCCAGACCTCATCTCTGGATGACAGCTACTAGACCCACACTGTGCCGAATGTTCCTCCAGAGGTTTGTGACCTTCATCTCTCGCACTGCGGCGCTGACAGCTGCGTGTCGCCCGTGGGCACGGGGATGCTCCAGCGATTCCAGTGGGGCTGCTCACCCCTCCCTGCAGCCCAGACCTCCTCCAGCTTGCATTTGGGATGCATTTTGGAAGCCTCACCTGTTGATTAGGGTAAAGGAAGTCAACGTGTCCATGCAGGTCCTCTGTTTGGGGATGCTGACCTTGCAAAAAGCCTTCTCTTATTTAGGTAACTAGGGCCTGTCTGCCCTGCTACAGCACCCCATAACATGACACAGAATTGCATTTCTCCCCCAGCACAGCCAAAAGATGTTTGAGAGGGGGGCAAGGGGTAGGGGGAAGGGTGCACAGAATTTTGTGCTCTGTTTTGGAAATTCAGCCGCATGGGATAGATGAGTGGACAGTGAGGTGGGTTGAGAATTGGCTGTCGGACCGAACCTAGAGGGTTGTGATTCGTGGAGTAGAATCTGACTGGAGGCCTGTTACCAGCGGTGTTCCCCAGGGCTCAGTGTTGGGTCCAGTCCTGTTTAATATCTTCATTGACGATCTTGATGAGGGAATAACATCCACCCTCAGCAAGTACGCCGATGGTACAAAGCTGGGAGGAGTGGCTGACACGCAGGACACTGCGCTGCCATCCAGAGAGACCTGGACAGGCTGGAGAGCTGGGCAGGGAGAAACCAGAGGAGGCTTAATAAAAGCAAGTGTAAAGTCTTGCACCTGGGAAGGAACAACTGTTTGTATCAGTACAGGCTGGGGGATGACCTGCTGGAGAAAAGCTCTGTGGAGAAGGACCTGGGGGTCCTGGTAGATGACAGGTTGGCCATGAGCCAGCAGTGTGCCTCGGTGGCCAAGAGAGCCAATGGGATCCTGGGATGCATCAGGAGGAGTGTAGCCAGCAGGTCAAAGGAGGTGATCCTCCCTCTCTACTCTGCCCTGGTCAGGCCCCACCTGGAGTATTGTGTCCAGTTCTGGGCTCCTTGGTATAAAAAGGACAGGGATCTCCTGGAGAGAGTCCAAAGAAGGGCTACGAAGATGATTAAGGGCCTAGAGCATCTCCCCTATGAGGAAAGGCTGAGTAAGCTGGGACTGTTCAGCCTTGAGAAGAGAAGACTAAGGGGGGACCTAATCAAAGTTTATAATTATCTGAAGCAGGGGATGCAGGGGGAATCAGCCAGCCCCTTTTCAGTGGTCTGTGGGGACAGGACAAGGGGCAATGGCTGCAAGTTGGAGCACAGGAAGTTCCGCACCAACATGCGGAAGAACTTTTTCACAGTGAGGGTGACTGAGCACTGGAATAGGCTGCCCAGGGGGTGTGGAGTCTCCTTCACTGGAGATATTCAAGACCCGCCTGGACGCCTATCTGAGCAATATGAGCTAGGGAGCCTGCTTTGGCAGGGGGGTTGGACCCGATGATCTCTCGAGGTCCCTTCCAACCCCTACAATTCTGTGATTCTGTGATTCTGTGATTTTCAGAGCCATTTCTGGGCAACCCTGTTAGATCTATTTTAATATCTTTTATCTCATCTGTCTCCTCCCTGTTAAATATCAGCTCAGGGAGGGCAGCATGGTTTCCTCCAGAGCCCAGAATAAAATCAGTAAGGGCTCACTCGGATGCAGAACTTGTTCTTTTCTTTCCTGGTTCCCCTAACCAAGGGGAATGGCTACAGGAGAAAGGAGCTGAGGATGGGAACCAGCCAGGAGGCTGACCCTCAAAGATCAATTAAGCTTCTCGCATCCTTCATTTTGATGATGCTCATCCCTGGGCTCCAGCAGGCAGCATGATGCATCTCCTGTCCAAAATGCTAAGGGAAGAGCACACATTATTGCCTGCACAGAGGGTACGCCAAGACTGATGGCTTGATGCAGCTCCCAGTGCAAGCATGGCTTCACCCCACCACCAGACAGGTGGTGATGAGCCCTGACAAAGGAAAACATGTCTTGCATCACCAAGCCACCCACTGAGCCTATTCCCCAAAAAAAGGGGTAGTGAACTGAAAAAAAATCAGAGTTTGTTTTCAGGTGGGTAGGAAGGTGGTGGTAAGAGAGGATGGGCAGGGCAGCAGCTCAGAATCAGAGACTGGTTAGAATCACAGAGTCACAGACTCGTAGGGGTTGGAAGGGACCTCCAGAGCCCATCAGGTCCAACCCCTCTGCCAAAGCAGGGTCCCTAGGACAGGTCACGCAGGTCGGCGTCCAGACGGGGCTGGAATATCTCCAGAGAAGGAGACTCCACACCCCCCTGGGCAGCCTGTCCCAGGGCTCAAGGGTTAGGGTTAGGGTTGGAAGGGACCTTTAAAAGCCATCTAGTCCAACCCCCTGCCATGGGCAGGGACATCTGTGACCAAATCAGGCTGCTCAGAGCCCCATCCAACCTGACCTGGAATGTTTCCAGGGATGGGGCATCTGCCACCTCTCTGAGCTCCAGAGGCTCAGCTAGGATGAAGGTCCACAAGCTGTGATGACATCTTCCCAAGGTGCTTCATCACCTCCTCCAGCCCCACAACAGCTTTTGCCACTGCTTTATGCAGGGCCTCACATAGTTTGCCATGAAGTCCAGGATGGCTGGGATGCTGCACTGGGCACCACAGGCATCCTTACAGCCCTGTAGGGATGTAGGATCATCAGAAGTTATGGGGCTGTTCTACATATTCCTGTATGGGCTCTCCATTGGGGTTTTTCACCATTTCCAAAAACAGGGCACTCCTGGAGCTGGAAGTGGATTAATAACAAGGGGGTGGTTGGTTGGTTGTCCTTTTATCTGGTGACGTTTCCTATTTATGTTAAAAGTGGGAGAAAAATGTCTTGGGTCAATGAGAACCAGATTTGGGGGAAGGAGAAAGGGGTTCAGTGATGTGAAAAAAAAATATGTCACCCCTCCATGTTTTGTCTGAATTGAAGCAAAATGTCTTAGTTCACTACCAAGTCTCATTTAACCTCTCCCCCTTACAACTGCAAGCTGCCATTTCCAAAGAAAAACTTGAAAAAGCTTCCTTAAAAAGATGTCAAAAAGGAAATGTTCTGGCATTTCAGAAATGACACATTTCACTTCGACATTTCCAATGAAATGCCTGGACATTAAAAATAAATTAACTCCCCCTTGGGATCTTCAGTGTATCCAGTTGCCAAATTCAACTTAAGCTTATGAATAGCCCAGGCTTTCCAAAATTCAACTTCTGAATTAATTTACAATGGAAGTTCAGTTCAGTTTTCATCCAGGCAGCGATGCTGAGACCCTGTGATGCCCTTGTACATGATCCTCCTCTGTACATCCAACAGAACTTGATCTCCAGCCAACATCTCAAGCCTAGAAATATTTACACCTTATGAAAATATTATATATGAAGAGAATGGGTTAGCCTATGACCTGACAACAGCCTCTCAAATTATTTTAACATGTGCTTCGCTCCTAATATACTGCTGTCATTCATGGGGATTAATGGCTGTTATTAATCACACCATTTGAAGGCACAGAAGAAAACCATCTCCCCATGCACAAGGCAGGGGGAACATTATTTATTTGCTAGCACTAACATGTAATAAAAACAATTTCTCAGTAGATTTCTCCTCACATACACAGACGGCCATGTCAAGCCATGAGTGATTTGCAAGGCTTTGGAGGCATGACAGAAACAGCTGGCAATGACAACCAAGGTTATTGTCTCACAACCCCTCTTCAGATGAGTAATACCCGCGTGGATAGGCACATGCATCAACCAAAGGCCTTGGTGAAGCATTCTGGGGACATGAGGATGGTCACACCCATGCTTGCTTTCCATCAGGCTGTTGGTGGGACTCAGTAGAAGCCCCAGGCTGGCCACAATGCTCACCAGGAACTTGGGCTGTCTGACATGGTGGACCTGCCTACAACCATGTTTCTAGAAGACACCACGCTCAGTGGTTCCCTGCTTGGACAGACAGTGGCTAAAGGAAAGTTTGCCCCATTAGGCTTTAATCTGTCACCATTCTGGTGTGACCTCCCTGGGATGGCTGAAGGACAGAAGACCTTCTGGTTCAGTCAAGGCCAGAATAACCTGTCCACAAGCCTCATCATCCAGGTACCAACAGCAAGAAATCTGAATACAGGGTGTCCTGCCCATAGCAGCATATTATCCCCATTTTGCAGAGATCGCTCAGGGGGGTTGTTTTTCCTGTTTTCACTTTTAATGCTGTAATTTTTCTCAGGCTGAAAGACAGCTGAGAACAGGATGGACAACGAACTTCCACTCTCCTGCACTTCTAAAGGCTCTAACCCAAAATATCCCTGCACCATCCATCGAGACCCTGAACAGGGCTACGGGAGGTCTGAAATACCAAGACTTGTCCAGCTTTGCACTGAACTGCACACTAAAGGATAAGGTACATGTTTATACGCCTCGCTTGCACAGCATGGTGCTTGTAGGCTGGAGGCTCAAGTTCCTTCTTTTGATTCGCTCCTTGAGTGAGTCAAACTATTTATTTGAACTCGAATCCACATGAGGTGCGGAGCAGCTCAGGCTTCAGCTCAATGCCAACTGCACTCCCATTGTCCATCATATAAAAAGCAGGTATCCCAGCGTGGTCATGGAAGGTATGAGATACAGAAGGGGACAAAACACTGCTTTTATCAGGCAGCTGCAGAAAAAGAAGAGAATTAATGCAACAGGAAGAAAAAAATGTAGATATATATTTCGCTTTTCTCTGCCGTTGTCCTTTCTCTGGATCTCTTTGCCTTTTGGCTTTTTGAGGTTAGGGACAGAAGAAGGAGCCTCTTCTCATTCAGCCTTTTTCTCCACTCTCCACATATGTCTGTATTTAATCCTCACCCTTCTGTAGATCTTTTAACTTACTATTACTGAAGCTCAGCCAACATCCCTTATTAAAGGAAGTCGCCTCTTCACCTGCTGAACTACGACCAACACAAAAAATTCAGATGCAACCTCAGGGGAAGTATGTGGCTCCTGGGAATATTCCTATGGAGGCTGCTCCTTTTCCTTAGACTCCTAAACTGAAAAACTTTTGGCATAAAGTCAGATGTGGGCTTTTCTTCAATAAGAACCCTCCAGCAGAAAAACAAGGCAGTGAAAGAAATAATCTTGAGCACACCAGCATGTGTTAGTACTGGACCCATGTGCAAAGGTGGAATCTGCCAGACCTGCTGCTCGTGCACTCCATGAGGCAAGATGCATTAAAGGCTTCTTGACAATTTTCTGCAAGGATGAGTTGATCAACATGGCTAGTAATCATAGAATGTGTTGGGTTGGAAGGGACATTTAAGCCCATCTAGTCCCAACCCCTGCAGTGAGCAGGGACATCTTCACTACAGCAGTTTGCTCAGAGCCCCATCAAGCCTGACCTTGAATGTCTCCAGGGATGGGGCCTCCACCACCTCTCTGGGCACCCTGTGCCAGTGATCTACCACCCTCAGAGTGAAGAACTTTTTCCTAATACCCAAGCCTAAATCTCCCCTTTTCTAGTTTAAAACAATCACCCCTTGTCCTATCACTCCATGCCCACATGAACAGTTCTTCCCAGTTTTCTTATAGGCACCTTTCAGGGACTGGAAGCCCACTACAAGGTCTCCTGGAAGCCTTCTCTTCTCCAGGCTGAACAAGCCCAACTCTCTCAGCCTACCTTCACAGAAGATGATGTTGATAACTATTTTCCTCCTGTAGAAACCCCCTGTCCTCCAGGTGAGTGGAATTATCCTCTGCACCCTACCCCACACAGTATTTTCTCCCACCAATACCACATTCCATCCCACACACAAGCAGCAACCTACCCAAAGCAGTAACAGCAAAGAAGAGCTCCAGGCTTTGGGAAAAGGCATTCTGGATACATATTTTGAGATTTTTTTATGTATTATATAAATGTACCTTCTTGTAAGCAGGATCTGATGAGCTCTGTTCAAGAATACATCCAAAGAGCAACAGCCCCCAGAGTATAATAGAGTGCAAATGGGCTCTAATAGGGCATTTGGCTGTTACATTAGTACTAATCTGCTCAGTGGCTAAATTGTGGGAGGCTCATGAAAACTCTCTCTTCTCCCCACTCTACCAGTGAAAGGTCTTCAGTAATTTGCATCCAAACAAATGAGCTTTGTGAATAATGGGACGTTGCACAGGAGTGTAATTTTATTACTGCGTTCAAGCAATCTTAGCTAAATTGCACTTCCTCTCTGGAAGGGTTGCCATTGGTGAGGAGGGATGGTTCACGACTGCACATGAAACAAAAATGGACATTTTCAGCTTCCATGACCTTTTTTTTTTTTTTTTTCCCCTGTCATTTATTTCCAAAATACCTGCTGTCTGCCAGGAGGATGCTTTTCTTTGTCAGAGCCTGTACCCATCGCTCAAAGAATGTGGTATCTCACAAGAGTTTGGTGGAAAATAAGAGGAAGAACTCCCAGGGTAGGTATCAGAAGCTTTCCTTTGAGAAGAGGATTAAATGAAAGAAAAAAACACCTTCCCCCCCTCAAAAAAAGAAAGATCTCTAAGGTCCCAGCTCACCACTGGTATGAGTGGATGTGAATCCCAGCACAGAGCCAAGGACACATCCACATCATCTCTCTGAAGGCAGTGGGACTATTGCTGCAGGAAACACTGAGCACTCATAAGGATGTAGGGAAGAGTGCTTAATCATTGACTGATGGGCCAAAACAGTCACTAAAATTATGGTGGGACAGCCCTAGGGCACTTTGGTGAAGAGGAAAACCAAGAAACAACCACCCAGGATCAATATCCCATTCCTTCCCCACCTTTCCTCTACGCTGCTACCCACTTGCCTGCCTCATTTCACCAGGGAGCCATTCTGGATGCTGACTGCCTTTTGCTACTTGCACAGCACCTACCCACCCTGAGCCTTGAGTCCTGGCTACTGACAGGACGTACCTCCACCAGAGATGGTGGCCTCCCACCTCCTCTGTCCTTTCCATCCCAGAATTTAACACCAGGTTTTCTCTGCTTCACACCAAGGTCAGTGTCTCAAGTCACTCAATGCAATCCCATTCCACTGTCATCACAAACACTGGCATAACCAAAGCATGGAAAAGGAGAGAGAAACAGAGATGGAGAGAGAGGGATCCCTCTCCAGCCATACCCAAGACAAGCACCATTCATATACCCCTAGACCAGCAGTGAGGTAGCTGCCAGCTGAAGAAGTGACACACAAAATGACAGAGTGATAGGCAAAAAGAAGGGAAAAACCACAGCCACAGTACAAGCAACCAGACTGCAAGCTACTTAGGACAGCTTAAAACACAAGGGCAGCTTCTTGGCTGGCCTCTGCCTGCAGCAGACCAGCAACACACTTGAACAAGACCCTGGTTGTGTTTGAGATCCGATGCATCTACGGAAGATGCCTGTTGCCCCTGAAAGACCCTGCACATCTCAGGCACAGAACACTGTCACAGGCGTCCTTGGCCTCTCCTGGTTACTAGATTTCTATAAAGATTAAGCAAAGCTGCACTTCCCAGCAATAAAACCCTCCTCTGATGGCATCACTGGGGACCCCACTCCCACATTAACTCAGAGGCGTCCCATTACCTGTTAATTAGAGGACACCATTATGAAAATAATGGAAATTAATTAACCCCTCGTTTATTAATCTAAAAGTCCCTTCCTTGCTGTTCTTGAATACACCCCAGGCAAGCCACTACAATCTTTTTTAATCATAAAAGTGACAACCTACAAGCTGACACTTCTTTAAAGGATGTCTTTAATATCAAAATAAAATAAAGCCAAAACTAGCCTCCTCTCCCAAGTGGGTCATCAGTAACAAGATCATAACCCAATCTGCCCCAGCCTGCATCCAAGAGATGGGAGATTTCCTTCCCAGAAACCCCATCCTTCTCCCAGGAGGCTGCTTCTCCCTATCAGGCATACCCAGGCACTGGAAGACATGGAGAGATGCTTCTCTGAGCAGCCCATCACCACTAAGCCTGACACTGCAGCAGCTGGCTTGGCCACAGCCCAGAGGGACAGAGGGATGTGCTGTGGGGCATCAGGATGCTCCAATTATCACTGTGAGTTCACTGAGCAGGCACCGATGTGACCTGGCTCTGTGGGCAGCACATAGGAGGGTTCCTGCCACCAGGAACAATCCCATGGAGCAGAAGAGGAATATTTATGCCTTTCTTCACAATGCCCTTCTTTATTTTTTTCCCTTTTGGCTGTCTTCTTTTCTGCACCCATCACAACCTCATGGATTAATTTGCTTTCTGAAAATCGTGGTAGTTTCTTCAATAAAGCTGATTGCTGCTATTCATAACCAAAAAACACATCAGCACCTTGCTATGGCTCATTTCATCTAGGACCCAAAACTGCAAGTTCAGGGCTCACCAGCTGAACACTACATCCAGGACCTGAACATCCAGGCAGACATCTGCAGACCTGAGAGCATTTCTGGTGGCCTTTTGGAGGTGGCAGTGTCAGAGGTTGACACTTGTACCTGCCAGGACAAGATGTAGCTCTTCCTTGAGCACTTTGCAGCAATGATGTCTTCCAGTCAACAGCCAGAGGACAGTGGTCACACGGGTACATTGTACCATCTGCAGTCCTCCTCTCTTCCCCACACAAGGTCCCAGGCACAGAGGGGCTTGTACTGGCTCAGTGACAGCCCTGGCAACTACCAGAGTCACTTGCCAGTGAACAAGAGAGGCACCACCTCAGCGATGGCATGAGGATGGCAGGTCACCTTGGAAGAACATCCCTGGGCTCATGCAAGAGCCAAGGGCACAGCAGACATCATGACATCTTGCAAAGGAGTGATCATATCTGAAGCACATGTCTGCCTGTGCATGATAGCTTTCCATCCCATTTTTGCTCCTATTGCTCCAAGTTTCACGTGGGATCAATGAGTGTGCAGTTCAACTAGGTAAGGCCCCTTCATGGTACAGTTTACTTCTCCAAAATCCAAGCTCAACCCAGACAGCCAACTCTCCAGGACAGGGTCTGGTGCACATCTCACTCCAGACCACTGGAGGCCCGCTCTGCCCATCTTACAGATGGGAGGGTCCTTCAGAAACCCCTCCTGGGCTTTCTGAATGAACAGTTCTCTGTCTCAGAGACAGCCAGCCTGGCTGAGCTTCACAGGGCAGTGACATCCCAGGTGACAGGACCTCTCTCAGATGGGATGGTCTGCTTGATGGTGCAGAGGTTGACCCAGCAAGGTCCAGGGATTGACATTTGACATAAGGAAGACAATCAGGTCTGTGTGTGGCCAGCAGGACCAGGGAGGTGACCATCCTTCCCCTGTACTCAGCTCTGGAGAGGCTGCACTTTGAGTACTGGGTTCAGGTTTGGGCCCCTCACTACAAGAAGGACATTGAGATGCTTGACCCCCTAATATCTCATCTAAACCCTCCCTCCCTTAGCTTTACCCCCTCTTCTGCTCAACTCCATCCAAAAGCAAAGGAAACCCAAGCTTTCAATGGCTTGATGGGGTCTCACTGCCAGGCCTGTGCCCTTCCTCCTCCTCCTGCCCACCTGCACAACCCAAATGTTACCCATCCAAAGCTTAGGGGGTACAATACCCCCCATGAGGGCACTCTGCCTCCACACACTGATTAGCTCATGAGGGTGAACAGCTGTGTGAGGCAGGGGCAGAGCACAGTCACACCCCTCTCCTTTCCTCCCCAACAGCAGCATACCTGCCCCACCTAACAGCAACCTGCCTTTGCAGGGAGGGAGCACCATCCACCTCCCAAACCACAGCTTTGGGGGCAATCTCCTGAGACACAGCATCTCCTCTGGCTGCGAGGTGCCTCTTCTGGCTCCTGTGTGTCTCACATGGCGCCACAGGCCCGCCACACAACTGCGAGACCACTTCCAAGAGCTGTACCTACTGTCACAGCTGCCAATTGCCCCTTCAGCTCCCATTTTTTCCCCCCCTTTTGCAATTCTTTTCCCTACCAGACACCGTGCTCTTCACCTCCTTCTTCCCAGGCTGTGTGTGTGTGTGCAAAGGCAGGGGACAGCAAACAGGGCTGGGCGCACTCTACATCACTGCGTGCCTCAGGGATGCCATCAGCTGCCACTGCGAAGGACAGAGGCACAGCGCCGTGTTTTGCAGCTCCTGACATGACTGAGAACAGCCTGGGAATTACACTTGGAATGAAGTGATTAAAAACCCTGACCACTCCTTCGTTACAGAATCACAGAATCACCGAATCACAGGGGTTGGTAGGGACCTCAAGAGATCATCGGGTCCAACCCCCCTGCCAAAGCAGGGTCCCTAGGACAGGTCACACAGGTCGGCATCCAGATGGGGCTGGAATCTCTCCAGAGAAGAAGACTCCACACCCCCTGGGCAGCCTGTCCCAGGGCTCCCTCACCCTCACTGGGGAAAAGTTCCTCCCCATGTTGGTGTGGAACTCCCTGTGCTCCAACTTGCAGCCACTGCCCCTTGTCCTGTCCCCACAGACACTGAAAAGGGGCTGGCCATGTCCCCCTGCATCCCATATTTAAGATATTTATAAACATTAATTAGGTCCCCCCTCAGTCTTCTTCTCTCCAGGCTGAACAGCCCCAGCTCACTCAGCCTTTCCTCACAGGGGAGATGCTCCAGGCCCTTCATCATCTCTGTAGCCTCCTCTGGACTCTCTCCAGGAGATCCCTGGCTGTTTGATCCCAGGGAGCCCAGAACTGGCCACAACACTCCAGGTGGGGCCTGACCAGGGCAAAGCAGAGGGGGAGGATCCCCTCCTTAGACCTGCTGGCCACACTCCTCCTGATGCATCCCAGGATCCCATTGTCTCTCTCAGCCCCCAGGGCACACTGCTGGCTCATGGCCACCCTGTCATCAACCAGGACCCCCAGGTCCTTCTCCACAGAGCTCTCCTCCAGCAGGTCATCCCCCAGCCTGTACTGATTCCAGCAGTTATTCCTCCCCAGGTGCAAGACTCTCCACTTGCTTTTATTAAGCCTCATCTGGTTTCTCCCTGCCCATGCATGGGGTGATGCTCCCTGAACCACCAATCACAGCTGCACCCCTGAGAATGAGAGCAAGATGAGAGCCTGGTGAGGATAGCTTACACCCACCAAGCCCTGCAACTCCTCCAGACAGTTTCCTCTTCACCTTGGATAAACCCTGGGGGTGTGGAGATGGAAATAAGGGCTTGGAAAACCCATCCGTGGGAGGGAGGGGATGGGGGACACACCCAGCCTGTATTTTTCCCCAGTGAGGGTGAGGGAGCCCTGGGACAGGCTGCCCAGGGGGTGTGGAGTCTCCTTCTCTGGAGATATTCAAGACTCGTCTGGATGCCGACCTGTGCAATATGAGCTGGGGAGCTGCTTTGGCAGGGGGGTTGGACCTGATGATCTCTCGAGGTCCCTTCCAACCCCTACAATTCTGTGATTCTGTGATTTAAAGATGTTCTGAACCCCAGCACACAGCCACCTCCTGCAAAGAACCTTCTCCAAGATGCCACCCTTATCCAGGCCAGTATTTGCAGGCAGGAGCTACTTGGAGAAACCTTCAGAGGCACTGCAGGTGTTGTGACACAGAGGTGCCTGGACCCTTGATCATTGTTTATATCTATCTCAAGCATTAAAAAGTATGCAGCTTGGACTTCCTTGGTAGGGAGGGAATCCTGGTGGGAAGAAGGAAACAGGATTTTGACAGAGGAAATGGAGAGCAGCAAAATGTTTTGAAGGGGAAGGGAGGAGGGCTTTTGACTAGAAGCAAAAATTATTTCAAAAAACAACTTGTTCAGATGACCTCTTGGTGATTCAGGGCCCTGAAATGCCAAAGCAAAGCTGGCAGCCACTTTGCTGCCCCAAAGCCCAGGCAGGAGCTTTAAAAATCAACCAGCAGACAACCTAGGAGAAGTCATTGCTGGGGTTTTCACTTCTCACAGTGAGTGCCAGGCACAGCTCAGAGCCCAAAGGGGGCTCCTGCAACCCTTTATGCACAAGCCTGGGAAGACTTGAAGGAGAAAGGGTGTCCAGGCATCACCTGTGATGTCCAGGTGAACAAGAACAGAGCCAAGGCTGCTCTGGACCCCACTGTCAGAGCACTTATTGGCCACCCTTTTTGCTCTCTGCAACAGAAAACCTGCCCTGCTACAAGTTTAAACACATATAAAGTGGCTGTGTGAGACAGCAGTGCAGGAGCAAGCTCACCTCCTGCTCATGCTGTGGAGCAGCCACCTCCACCCACAGGTGAGCAAAGAGCTGGAGCATCAGAAGGATCTTCAGGACCTGTGACCACGAGCACATGGACATCAGTTGACTTACAAATTACTATCACAAGGGCTAGATGGCAAATTCCCCAGTATTTTCCTGGGAAGTCCATGCTGTTGCAGCCCAACCTCTCCAGGTGCCTCAGAAACCTCCCAGCTCTTAGGAGAAAAGTGCATCTCTGCTCCTCCAGCTGGGAAAAAGAGCACAGGAATTCAATTAGCAGATAAACAGGCTTAAGTCTACATGCACATGGGATTAACTCATGAGTTTCATATCTAAGGACCAGGTCCACAGGGCTTCCAGCCCTTATTTCACAGAATCACGGAATCACAAGGTTGGAAAAGACCTTTAAGATCATCAAGTCCAACCATTCACATCCTAAACTAAACCATATCCCTAAGTACCTCATCTACCCTTTTTTTGAACACATCCAGGGAAGGTGACTCAGCCCCTCCCTGGGCAGCCTGTTCCAGCCCTGACAACTCTTGCAGTAAAAAATTTTTTCCTAACATCCAATCTAAACCTGCCCTGGCACAGCTTCATGCCATTCCCCCTTGTCCTGTCACCTGTCACCTGGCTGAAGAGACCGTCACCTACCTCTCTATAACCTCCCTTCAGGTAATTGTAGGTGGTGATAAGGTCTCCCCTCAGCCTCCTCTTCTCCAGGCTCAACACCCCCAGCTCCCTCAGCTGCTCCTCATAGGATTTGCCCTCCAGCCCCTTCCCCAGCCTGGTTGCCCTTCTCCGGACTCGCTCCAGGACCTCCATGTCCTTCTGATGGTGAGGAGCCCAGAACTGGACCCAGCACTCGAGGTGCAGCCTCACCAGTGCCCAGTCCAGGGGCACAATCCCCTCCCCAGACCTACTGGCCACACTGTTTTTGATACAAGCCAAGATGCCATTGGCCTTCTTGGCCGCCTGAGCACACTGCTGGCTCATATTCAGTCTGCAGTCACCCAACACCCCCAGGTCCTTCTCTGCCTGACAGCTCTCCAGCCAGTCTCCCCCAGCCTGTAGCGCTGCAGGGGGTTATTATGTCCCATGTGCAGCACTCTGCACTTGGCCTTGTTAAACTTCATCCCACTGGACTCAGCCCATGGATCCAGTCTGTTCAGATCCCTCTGAAGAGCCTCCCTACCCTCAGGCAGATCAACACTTCCTCCTAGTTTAGTGTCATCTGCAAACTTAGTGAGGGAGCATTCAATCCCTTCGTCGAGAAGGGATTCTTTGTCACAGAATCGTAGGGGTTGGAAGGGACCTCGAGAGATCATCAGGTCCAACCCCCCTGCCAAAGCAGCTCCCCAGCTCATATTGCACAGGTCGGTGTCCAGACGAGTCTTGAACATCTCCAGAGAAGGAGACCCCACACCCCCTGGGCAGCCTGTCCCAGGGCTCCCTCACCCTCACTGGGGAAAAGTTCCTCCCCATGTTGGTGCGGAACTCCCTGTGCTCCAACTTGCAGCCATTGCCCCTTGTCCTGTCCCCACAGACACTGAAAAGGGGCTGCCCATGTCCCCCTGCATCCCATACTTAAGATATTTATAAACATTAATTAGGTCCCCCCCTTAGTCTTCCTCTCTTCAGGCTGAACCTCCCTTCAGGTGGTGAGAAGGTCTCCCCTCAGCCTCCTCTTCTCTAAGCTAAAACATACAAGAAAGCTGGGGAGGGACTTTTAGAAGGGCCTGGAGTGATAGGATGAGGGAGAATGGTTTTAAATTGGAAGGGGGGAGATTTAGATGGGATATTAGGAAGAAATTCTTCGCTCTGAGGGTGGTGAGGCCCTGGCACAGGGTGCCCAGGGACGTGGTGGCTGCCCCCTCCTTGGAAGTATTCAAGACTACATTGGATGGGGCCTTGAGCAGCCTGGGCTGGTGAGAGGTGTTGAGAGGTGTCCTTGCCCGTGGCAGCAGGTTGGAACTTGATGATCTTTAAGGTCCCTTTCCAGACCAAACCATTCTATGGTTCTATGAAAATTAAGTTCATGTGTCTTGGTCTACAGGTTCAGCCAAGATCACACACTGAGTCTGAGCAGATCTCACGCTGCAGAAGTCACCAAGAAATTAATTGCAAAGATCCCATAAAGGTTTTAAAAGGGAGAATAAAGCCTCTCTCCCCGTCAGATGTGAACTCCTTTACATTAATCCAAGCCTGTCCTGCTCTAAAACATCAACCCACCCATCAAGCAGCTGGACCTCAAGCCTTACCTTTTGGTCATTAGCAGAAATTAACACCAACACAACATTCATCTCAAGCCTCCCAGCATACCTGGCTGAGCTGTGTGCTCCTCTCTCCTGATGCCCAATCCCACATCCTCTCTTTCTGGAGCCATTCCTATCTCCCACCAGCTGTATCATACACAGTGATGCTACCATATCCTGGTGGGATGGACACTCCTGGCTATAGTTTGGGTGAATGACTGCCAGCAGTCTAAGCCACCCCATCTCTTTTTCACTGTCAAGAAACTCTTTCATTGACCTCTTTCCTTCCAGCTGGTTATCCCACCCAGACAAATCCATCAGCACCTCCTATAAAGTCTGCAAAGGTCAAAATATCAAGCATGTGGGTCCCTTGTATTTGAGAAGAAAGAAGAAAATCCAAGCCATCTGTTATTTTGGACTTTGCATGCATTTTGTGCTAGAATGATGATGAAACAATCTAGAAGTCTGGATAGTTAGAGCACATCAGGGCAATTTCACTGCAGACCTTCTGCTGCCACTCTTCTTAAGGAGGTGGAAGATCTTAGGAACCACAACACCTTGCCAACGAGCTGTCTTTGAGCCTCAGCTGGATGTTGTAGCATTACAATTCACTGCCCATACTACAGGGAGGTCCACAGACTTAGCCAACAGAGCATATTACCACGCTAGACAAGCTAATAATGTTTTACTTGTGACATCAACAACAATCCCTGCCCTGGAAAAGCAAAGAGATGCTCCAGAGACAGGGCAGTGGAAAGGCAAAACCTTGAGTGACCCACAGAGGCAGCAGCCAAGGATTCCCTCCCAGGGGTACCTCGCCTCCTGGGATGAATTCCAGTCTCCAACACCAGCTTCTTGCTACCTGTCCTCACCATACTTCCTCCTGCAAGCTGTCCTGTCTGCAGATACCTGTTCTGCAGCATGGAGATCACCTGGGTCCCTCCCACCTGCAGACAAGAGCTGGCCACTGCCAGGACCCAGGAAGATCTGCAGAAGCACGGAAGGGTTTGGGCTGGAAGGGACCTTTAAGGACCATCTAGTCCAACCCCCTGCCATGGGCAGGGACTTCTGCAACACATCAGGTGGCTCTGTGCTGTGGGTTTGCATGTCAAGATTTGTGGGGAAGTGGAGCAGGAAGTTCCAGAAGCTGCCAGAACCTTCCCCCAGGTCTGACAGAGCCAACACCAGGCGGGCTCAAGGACAGACCTGCTGCTGAACAAAGCTGAGCCCATCAGTGACCTGTGTGATAACATATTTAAGAAGAAAAAAACACAAGCAGCAGCCAGAGAAGGGAGTGAGAAGATGTAAAAGACTCTGCAGACCCCAAGGTCAGTGAAGAAGGAGGGCAAGAGGTATTGCAGGTGCCGGAGCACAGAATCCTCTGCAGCCCATGGAGAAGACCATGGTGAGGCAGGCTGTCCCCCTGCAGCCCATGCAAGATGATGGGGAACAGAGACCCCACCTGCTGCTTGTGGAGGACCCCACTCCAGAGCAGGTAGAGACACATGAAGAACATTGTGACCCAGTGGGGAACCCGCACTGGGGCAAGCTCCAGGCAGGACATGCAGCCTGTGGGGAGAGAGAGGGGCCCACACCAGAGCAGGTTTGCTGGGGGGACTTGTGACCCTGCGGGGGACCAGGCTGGAGCAGTCTGGGGCTGAAGGTCTGCACCCCATGGAAGGAGCCACGCTGGGGCAGCTGGGGAAGAGCTGAAGCCCTGTGGGAAAGGACTCAGGTTGGAGAAGTTGGTGGAGGACTGTCTGCTGTGGGTGGGACCCCACGGTGCAGCAGGAGAAGGGGGTGAGGAATGCCCACCCCCCATCCCAGCTAAGAAAGAAAACAGCTTGTGAGGAACTGACTGAAACCCACATCCTCATGTCCCCCTGCTACCCCAGGGTGAGGAGGGAAGAGAAATCATAAATAAAGTTGAGCCTGGGAAGAAAGGAGGGGTGGGGAGATGTGCTTTTAAATTTGGTTTTATTTCTGATTATCCTACTCTGTTTTCATTGGGTACTTTTTTTGGGAGGGTGTGTGCAATAAATTCAATGCATTTTTTATTCCATGTTGAGCCTGTTCTGCCCATGATGCTGATTGTGGAATGATCTCTCCCTGTGCTTATCTCCACTCCTGAGCCTCTCAGTATCTATTTCCTCCCCTGTCCAGCTGAGAAGGGGAGTGACAGAGTGGCTTGGGTGGGTGTCTGGCCTCCAGGCAGGGTCCAACCACCACACTCGGAGTCCCATCCAACCTGACCAGGAATGTTTCCAGGAACTGAGCATCTACAACCTCTCTGGACAACCTCTGCCAGAGTTTCACCACTCTTCAGCATAAAACATTTCTTCCTTACCTCCAGTCTGAGGAAGCAGTGGTACAAGACTTAACCCTTATCCCTGCAGATCTTCTGGGTCAGCAATGGCCAGAGACCAACAGTGCTTATGAATACCAAGCCCTCTGCAAGCTCCAGGATGTGCCAGGGGGATGTGTAAAGGTCTTTGCTCTGATTCTATGAAAAATAACAATCTGGAAGAGAGTTAAAAACATGTGCATGAGTGTGTATGTGCTTGTATTTGTGTGTACATGTGCTTCTGTGTAAACTCACAGGGAGCTGGAAATATAGACACCTTGCTGCCCATGCCTGTGCACTTCAGGGCAGCCCTGCATCAGGTGTCACTGTGTGATCCTGCCATTTCCAGAGTACCCTGGTGACATCTGTCACCACATCAGCTCAGTTCCACCATCACATCTTCTCCTCCCTACGGTGGGGAACTGTCTCTGAAGCTGTAAACACCACTGGCCTCTCTGCTGTCACGTTGTGCAGCCACCTCCTCCCATCTCCTCTTACTGACATCATCCCATCTCCTCCAACACCAAGCACAGCCTTGCCTGGATGCCAACCCAAACCAACTCCAGCATGTTCATCCCCTGATTCTCTCTCTATCTTTCCCCTTGGGCACAACAAAATCATGGCTATCGTTACAGCCTGGTGGGTCTTAAATGCAGCAGAGGAAGTCAGTCCACGTCTTCATGACATTCCCAGTATGACATAACACAACAAATGACCAAGAGAGGTCTGTGAAGCTGGGCAGGTCTATGTTTTAACAGGACTTCTCAGCACTTACTGCCTATTGCCAAAAATCAGGCTGCTTGACAAGTTTGTGATGCTACCTGGATGCACATCCTCATTTAATGCACACAAGGAATCTTCCAAATTCCACCTGTTACCACGAATATTTCTGGCTTCCCACTAAAAGAGGGCTATGGCCCTTTTCTCTTCCCTTTAAAAATAAATAAATAAATACAAAAATTAAAGAGTGGACAAGCAGTTAGGAATTTCTGAGGCTTGACAGCCCATAATCAGAGCCGAAATCGACTGAAATAGAAGTTGTCTTTGCAGGAAACAAACCTCTTGAACTGTACTCCATCCATTTTTAGCAAGCCAAGCAGGTGAAGA
Organism: Porphyrio hochstetteri; assembly: GCA_020800305.1. Taxonomy (NCBI): domain Eukaryota; kingdom Metazoa; phylum Chordata; class Aves; order Gruiformes; family Rallidae; genus Porphyrio; species Porphyrio hochstetteri. The sequence continues at coordinate 89,376,809 of CM036938.1, forward strand.
CAACCAACTGATAGTTATCCTCTGAGTCACAGGAAGCAGCACCCGAAGCACATGCTTTGCCTAAAGATCTGGAGGACTTAAAAAAAAATGGAATCATAGAATGGCATGGGTTGGAAGGGACCCCAAGGATCATAGAGCTCCAACCCCCCTGCCACAGGCAGGGCCAAAATAAACAAAATATGCAAGCCTTTTGAGGCAAGTCTCACAAATTCCCTGTGAAATCCAGGCTTTGGATAAGCAGGAACTCCAGGGCTGAGGTTAGGCTGCTACCCAGCACCTGCACTTAGTAATGCATCGTTGACCAAATTCTGCTCAGGGTGTAGAGGCCCTGCAGACATCACTGGCTGTGCAGTCTGCCCCAGTAACCTGTAATTTCCCCATAATCAGAAGCAACAGGGTGAGAGTTTTAGTGGCCATGCATAATGCATGTCTCCTGGCATCGCTGGGGAAGCGGGAGGTGAGCACCACAGCCGGGGGAGCTGACTGCAACGCTGAAGGAGAGAACATCTGAGTGACCAAGCAGAGCTCCAAGTGCTCCTTGCCATCCCAAAGGCAGCTGGTAGCACATCCTAACCCCCCTATCCCTGCTTCCTCACTGCATCCCCAGCTCTTTTCTGCATTTCCCCATGGATGATTTCACCATGGCTGGTACCTACGTGCTGGTGGGCCAGACAACTGCCTCCCCTCAGCATGGATTAGGGTCAGGCACCTTGCTCATGCACCAACCTTGTTGTACAGTATGGAAATAAAATAAAATAAAATAAAATAAAATAAAATAAAATAAAATAAAATAAGTTATTGAGCTGTAAGCACGATTAAGCACAATGAAGTACTTCAGGTATGACATGCTCCACATTCAGAGGTCTCGCTGGCTCCACGGCAGTTTGAGAGCACCCTGTGCAATTACTCCCTTGCAGCCTGTAGCTGCTACTTTCTTTCCCATTCTCATTGCTGGTTCAGCATCAACCTCCTCTTCACCCACCATGTTGGCTAGTTTCCTTCAGTACATCCCCCCCAAGATGTCAGATCTAGTCCTTACTACAGGTGTGACCCTCCCTCCTTATCCCCACATCCAGGGAAGCTGCTTTTATCCCCTTTTCCCTTTATTTTCCTTCATGTGTTCTTCCCACATCCACTCTGATCCCTCCTTCCCTGCAGCCTTGGTCCTTCCCTAAAAACCCCAGTAAGTTTTACACACATTTGGAAACCCCAGCAATCATCTTATACCAAGTTTTACACAATCCCAAAATGCTCTTCTCCCTGAAGCCCATAATAAACACACTCCACTATGGGAAATCATGCCTTTTACTTCTCATGGCTTTCAGGAAAGAGATTTCCTCCCCCCAGACACATGTGGGTGGGTTTCATGTGAGAACAAAGGTCCTACCGAGTCTCCTCCACGTGCACAATCTCACCTCCACCATGTTCCTCCACTAGCATGGAAGGCAAACAGAGAGCATGTATGGGGGAGTCCTCCCTCCATTTGATATTGAAAAAACAAGATGCAGGACTTGGACCAGAAACCATCCTCATGGTCAGGTCCAGCCTCCTCCTGTCTACCTTGGGCACCAACCACCATACCACCATGTCATTGTCTGTTCTCTTGGCCATACTGAGGTGAAGGAGAAGCTGTTGCTCCTTTGAAAGGTCCTTGTTGCTGCAAACCAAGGGTGGATGTGGCAGCTGCAACCGAAGCAGCAGCAGAATCACAGAATCACAGAGTCGTAGGGGTTGGAAGGGACCTCCAGAGCCCATCGGGTCCAACCCCCCTGCCAAAGCAGCTCCCCAGCTCATATTGCACAGGTCGGCGTCCAGATGAGTCTTGAATATCTCCAGAGAAGGAGACTCCACACCCCCTGGGCAGCCTGTCCCAGGGCTCTGTCACCCTCACTGGGGAAAAGTTCCTCCACATGTTGGTGTGGAACTCCCTGTGCTCCAGCTTGCAGCCATTGCCCCTTGTCCTGTCCCCACAGACACTGAAAAGGGGCTGGCCATGTCCCCCTGCATCCCATACTTAAGATATTTATAAATATTAATTAGGTCCCCCCTTAGTCTTCTTTTCTCCAGGCTGAACAGCCCCAGCTCACTCAGCCTTTCCTCACAGGGGAGATGCTCCAGGCCCTTCATCATCTCCGTAGCCTCCTCTGGACTCTCTCCAGGAGATCCCTGGCTGTTTGATCCCAGGGAGCCCAGAACTGGCCACAACACTCCAGGTGGGGCCTGACCAGGGCAGAGTAGAGGGGGAGGATCACCTCCTTCGACCTGCTGGCCACACTCTTCCTGATGCATCCCAGAAATGCAGCAGGAACCATCTGATGGAAAAGGGCAGGGAAGAAGCCAACAAAACTTCCCAGAAATGGGGGGTTAGATCCTTCTGCCACCAAAATATCTGTGTTTCCCTGGGAGGGGGAGGGAGGGGTTCTCTACCCAGCAGTATGGAGCACAATCACGTAAGTATCAGCCCTGATTGAAGTGCATAGGGCATGACATTTACCACCAGGATGTAACCTTTGAATACATCTCCTGTGAGTGATTAGTGCTGAGCACGCTCCGTGCCATTCAGCCATCACTGCTGAATGATGATCAGATTAAGTCATGACAGAGCTAAGGGTAAAAAAAAAAACCCCAAGTGTGAACGCTGTGGGGAGAACCAGAAGGTGCTTCCCAGCCTGACCACGAGCAAAGAGCAGCGGTGAGAGCAAGGAGAGCACCAAGATTTGAGTTTGCTTAAGTGGAGCAGACCAGGCAGTCGACATGGAGCAACATTTGCTACAGCAAATCCTGCAAATAAGCTAAGGGAAAAGTTCTGACAATGCCCTCTGGCTTTAAATGCCTGAGGAAGTTCAGCAGATGGTGACCTGAGGAGAAATGGACAGACAGCACCAATCAGGACCCATCAGAAAACCTCCCCAAGAACGAGTTTCCTACAGAAAACCCCATCTCTGACAACAGCCCTCTCTGCAGAGGGCTTGCAATGCTGCTCAGGAGATGTGTTTTCAAATCATCCACTAAAAATTCAGGTTTGCTGTTGAAAGGAAAGACTAAGGCATCTCCACCCCTTGCTAAGAATAGACCTATCAGCCTGGAGGATGGGAAACCAGACTCTTCCCAGGCCACCAACCCCGCACTGCTTGGATTTTCCACCTCCCTGCTCTGAACCTGAGAAACTTGGCAGGCATCAGACACCTCATCTGCAAATCCCTCTCCAGCTTACCCAAGCTGCAGCAAGGGGTGAGCCCCACACATCGACTGGGGTGTGAGACCCTGGAATGATCTTGGTCGGATCACGTGTGGTTGCTTGTGTGGCTTGCAGAAAGGATTGATAGGGACTCCAGCAACAGAGAGGGAGAAAGCAGAGAGAAAAGCAGAGTTACAGGTCCTCAGCTTGAATTCTCTTCACTGGGCTGCCACAGCCACCAGCCATGGACCTTCTCCTAGGCTACGGGGCCACCACCGCCTCTTCCCTTGCATCATCCTCTCTAGTCTCAAGACCAGAGGGGTTTACAGACACAAACGCCTCTGCTTCCCCAGTAAAAAGATGAGTTTTGGGAAAGTGCACCCCACAACAACATGTCCAGTAGCCCTGAGTCCTTCACCTCACTCCAAATCTTGGGCTACAAGCACCCAGTGCATACAAAATACAGCCCCAAGTCCAAAAGCCATGCCATGCCCATCATCACACACAGAGTAGATGGAACAGATCCCTTTCTGGTGTACATTTGGTACTGGGCTACAAAGGGTGAAATTTTATGGCCTCAAAAATAACCTTTTAAACCCAAAACCAATATGGAGCGAAAGGACAATGTGTCATCCCCCAAGCCACGTGCTACTATTTTCTGGGGAAATCTCACCCCAAGTCTTATACAAACCAGCTCAAGCCCACAGGCACATCAAGAAAATTTAAATAAAAACTAAGAAAATGGGGGAAAAAAAAGAAAAGAAAAAAAGACACACTGAAATAATGAAAATAAAACCTGCCAAAACGAAAATATAAACTAAGAAAGCGAAAATATAAAACTCAGAAGGCGCAAATATAAACTAAGAAAGTGAAAATATTAAGTGGGAAAGTGAAAATAAATCTCAGGAGATGAAAACAAAAACTACCTCCAGCAATCCAGCGCTCGCCAGGTCAGTTGCTGCATGTCCTCGGGAGTTTTTGGGGAAGAAACCCCCCCATCAGCAAATAACCGATGGCATCGAAATGACTGTACCCCATCTCCTGCCTGCAAACGTTCCAGCTGGTGGGGTTTGGGGGTTGTATTTCTTCTCCTACAGCGGTTTGACTCAGAGGTCTGGCCAGACTCGCAGCCTCTCAAATTCATTTAATAAATCATCCCTCCTCACCACGCCCAGAAGCGAAAGGCAAATCTGTGTCTCCCAGGCACCTGCTGATTGGGCTAACGTGCCTCTTGCTAATTACCCCGCCAGGAAGAGCATGGCTGGAGTGACGCCTTTATGAAGATAAATATTTTAACTTCACAGCTAGTGCCGTAAACACGTTCCAGCCCGAGAGTCACTTAAGTTGATTCCAGGAGAAAAAAAAAGCCTCGATAATTAAATTTTTTGTGTGTGTGTGTGTGCGTTTTTTGGTTGTTTTTTGATTTGGGTTTTTTTTGTTTTTTAAAGGCTATGAAATATTCATTTTGGTGAAACACATAGCGTGTCTTTCAGGTGCAATTAAGTAGCTGCTGGTGGAGAGGAGGGGGGAAAAAAAAGAAGCCCAGGGAAGGGATGGGAGTGTTTTCTCCCCTCGGCAGAGGGAACGCAGCGCTCTGCCCTATCTAATCTCACTATAGCAACGAGAAGACCTTGGCAACCCCGATCTTTACAGTTATTAAGATGGGAGCGGGAAGAGTCGGGAGCGCGGCGCCGAGGGAAGCTAGGCCGAGAAGCTGACCTGGTTCCTACCGAGGAAATAAAAGCTCCCTGTCTCTCTCAGGGGCGGTGGAGGGTCTGCCAAGCTCTTGGAGGGGTTGGAGGCCAAGGTCAGCTCCCTGAAACTTCCTCATGCTGCCTTTATTTTGGCGGTTTTTTCAGAGGGAAATACTGAAGAGGAGAGAGATGTGCCTCTCCCCACCACACCCTGGAGAATGGTAACCGCGTCCTGCTGCTTAGAGCTGTTCGGTGCAGGTGCAGAGGAGGCCGCAGAAGCAGTCAGAGGGCTGGAACACCTCTGCTCTGTGCAACCCAACTGATAGAGTTGGGCTGGTTCAGCCTGGAGAAGAGAAGGCTCTGCAGGGACCTTCAGAGCACCTTCCAGTCCCTGAAGGGAGCTTGTAAGAAAGATGGGGACAGACTTTGCAGTGGGGCCTGTAGCCACGGGACAAGGCATCATCATTTAAACTAAAAGAAGATAGATTCAGACTGGATATAAGGAGGACACTTTCTACACCGAGGGAGGTGAAGCACCGGCACAGGGTGCCCAGAGAGGTGGTAGATGCCCCATGCCTGGAAACATTCCAGGTCAGGTTGGACAGGCCTCTGAGTGACCTGATCTGGTAGCAGACGTCCCTGCCCATGGCCAGAGCTTGGACTAGATGGCCTTCAAAGGTCCCTTCCAACCCAAACTGTTCAGTGATTCCTCAAAGAGGCAAGAAGACATTGCTGCACTCGGGACCAGGGGTGAAATCTGCAGCCAGCTGCCCTCACTCAGCCCTCCCCATCTCAGCCCCAGCTTCAGCCATGAGGACGTGCCCAGACGGGATGGGGACAAGGAGGCTCCTCCACGACTGCCACCCAGCCTGGGGCTGCCAGTAACCTGCACTGCTGCCACCTCAGCGCCTCTGGAGATCGCTCGCTCGCTCTCGGCTCTCGCCAGGATGATTCACCAACAAATGCAAAGGTGCAGGGCGCTCAGATCAGCTTCTTGCAAAATACTACATCTTGGTGACTGCCTGGCCCAGAGCCATTTCAGTTCTGGGCTCCTAGACAATGGGGACAGCCCCAGGGATAACTTGGCTGCCACCAACTCCTGGCCACAGTCAATCCCACCTGAACAGAGCAGTATTTGCTAATATTTCTCCCATGAAAGGGAAACAGCTCACTAAGACCTCCTTAACAGCCCTGCACCACCCTATACAAGGGGGCTTTGAGCTGCTAGGATCTCCAAAAACCAGACCCTGCAGCTCACAGACCTGCCTTGAACAGTTCCCACCTTCTCTGCTCCACCACCTCACTGTGACAGCCACCCACCAGAAGAGGCTAATGGTTCAGGGAGGACTGGCTGTGGACCCCACAGGGATAAATTACTACTACTATTCAGACTACTAGTAGGATAATACTCATAATCCATACTAAACTTCCAAGGTAGCATGAGTCGGCTTTTTTGGTGGCAGATGATGTCACTATCTAGTGCCACTCTTCTTGGCTGAAGGGGTCCTGAAGCGGTCCTGAACTGCCAGGACAACATTCCTTCCACAGATCACTCCACCATCATGGTTTCCAACCAAAGTCACTCATGTAGTTCTGCTACAGCACCTGGATTAGCCCAAAGAAGTTTCTCCTTCAGTCTCTCAAACACTGTCCCACAACTCAACTTTACTGTAGCTCCACAGCCCCAAAAAGCAGCAGCTAGACCACCCTTTGCTCCTCCACGCTACCTTCTGCTCCCCACCAAGACCTTCCCCACCACCAAAGACCCTTGCTGACTCCCAAACCCACTCCTCATTATCCCAGCTTTATTTCCCCTATGGCTTTACCAACCATGACAAAGTATGCCAGTTACAGGTGGGATTAGATGGCTGCTGGTCATTTTTTTTCCTCCAAAGAAGAGAGAAAGCCCAGTTGGGTGGGTGTTATCCAACCAACACTTTTGCCAGAGTACCTGACACTGGACATCAATGTAGCCTACTAGAAACGTAGCTCCATACTCCATACATTGCTTGCTTTCACTCTGTCAGTCACTGGAGGCAAATAAATGATAGCACTGGAAATATCATCTGGAAGGAAGGCTGCCAAAGAGGTTCTGAAAGGCCTGGTAGCTTTGGACCTTGGAAAGCAGGGGGTATGCAGTGTTTAAATACCATTATGCCAGAGGAGCAGCAGGAAAAGAGGCTAAATCAGATAAAGCAACCCTGATTCCACCAGAGAAGGGCGATGGTGTAGAAGACTTAAATATATGATTCCCATCCCTCAGCCTGCTCTTCAGATGTGTATGTTGGCCAAGCTCCATGGAGCTCTGCCGATAGCCACCCACCGAGGGCTGGATCTAAGTCTGCAGGACTCTTCTGAGCTCTCAACAGCAGTTTTTTTCTTGCTTTTCGTTTTTATTTTTGACTGGGCTGGAAAGTACCTCCACCAAAAATGAACCGTGCCCTTTAGGGTGCATGAAAACCACAAGCTATCAGAGACAAATGTCAAAATTTTAATAGCAGGCTCGACCCTCCTCTGGTCAAACCCAACACCCTGCCACCCTTCCTACCTCCCCTCCGTTCAGGCAGGGATGGCAGCGGCCGGCAAGGTGCCAGCCCCTTCTACCAGCTGTCCCAGCAGTGGGAATTTGCAGGTTGGGAGGGGTGGGGTGGTGGTGATGGATGGGATGGTGAGTAAATCAAAATGCAGCAAGACAGTGTGTCATCTCAAGATCCCGTTTCAGCCTCAGACACCCGCCAGCACTAGATACCAGCAGGCTCTTTATCTTGTCACCAAGTGACTAAGAGCATCCGCGGCATGACGGTACCGCAAAAACACAGGTGACGGAAAATGGCCCTTTTCCAAGGAGGATGGATCTTTTATTACATTCTGTTTATCTCTCATATTACTGAAGAGAGAGCCCATGAAGCATGAGATCCTTTTAGGTTCTCTGAATCCACTTAGATTTTATCTCTGGAGCCGGAGCTTTCCAGGAATGAAATAGCTGCAAGACACAACGTGGGTGAAACGAAATCAAATAGAGAGTCTCCAACATGAAAGGCAAACTAAAAGGATGACAGCACTAGTTAGACGGAAGGAGAAATAAGGAGTAAAGGAAATTAAAAGCAATTAAAGGGAATTAATTAGAAGGTATGGTGGAACTATGAAAGAGGAAAAACAGCTATGCAGAGTTCACTAAATACCCCAAACTTTTAATTGTTGCACTTGGAACTGCAAGCCCTGGAGGTTCAAACCCCTCTGGCAGTTTCAAAAAAAAAAATATTCCCATGGCTTAAACAAATTACTGCTTTGCCTCTAAGTCTGCATGGCGGACAAGTTTCTGAGCTTCTCCTTCAGACCATGGAGGCAGGAGCACGTCTTGCTCTCCTCTTCACTCCACCGGCCAAAGCAAACAACCCACATCAGCACCTGGTGCCAGGAGTTGGGGCTTCAAGTAGAGAGTTGATGCTGTTGTCCCAGGAGTTGGGCTGAATTATTTTCCAATAAAACCTAGAAGCACTTTTCATGGAATGATAGAAAAGTTTGGGTGGGAAGAAGGGACCTCAAAGCACACCCAGTGCCACTGCTGCCACGGGCAGGGACAACCTCCATCAGCCCAGGGTGCCCAAAACCCCATCCAACCTGTCCTTGAACTGTGCCAGGGATCCAGGGGCAGCCCCAGCTTCTCTGGAGACCCTGTGCCTGTGCCTCCCCACCCTCCCCAGGAAGGATTCCTTCCCAATATCTATTCTAAATCTCCCCTACTTCAGTTTAAAATCCACTCACCATCTCAAGTTCTGAACTGGAATGAGGATTTAAATCAAAACACTGCCATGAAAAGGGCTGTGAAGGGCAGGAGCCCCCAGCCTCTCCAGGTCTTCCCTTTGCCAACCGCCTTGGCTCTAGCCATGAGAAGTAAGGAAGTCCCCTGCAGAGATCAAAACGTCCTTTATTAAGGGAATAACGTTGATGGCTGGGAGGAACGACAAGAGGTCATAAAAAAAGCAGGCAGACAGTGTTTTTCTTGGCCTCCTGGATACATATTATTTTCCTGGGATGCGAGCTCTGGCCCCATGCTGAAAGCAGGGATGCACGGAGCGGAGACGGGGCTGCCTTGCCAACGCAGGGTTTGTTTCGGAAGAAACTCCTCACCCAGCGTTTCCACATGGGAAGGAGACCCTGGGGCAGCAAAGCCAGAGGTGCTGGATGGTGTTTGGAAAGCAATGGCCAGGTCCTTCAAGCTTGGGGTGTGCGCATGGGGCCTGTGCAGCACCCAAAAGTATCCACATGGGGAGACAGGCAAGGTCTAAAGGTCCTTACGTTCTTCCTGCCACACACACCACTTGCCTCTGCCAGCTACAAGGCAGGTCACCTATAGACATTAAGGACTGTGCAACAGGCTCCATCTCCATTCCCTAGACCAGCAGCAGCCCCGTGGGCCTCTCTGCCCTGGCCACTGCTCGATGCTGCCGCCTTCAGAAACCCACAAAGCCTTGATTGTGTTTAATTAAGTGACCGCACACTGATTTACACAACAATAACCCTGTTTCCAAACAAGCTGGCTTCGAGCAGCTTGTCCAGTGAGGGAAACACGCTGTTTCCATGAAAGGGAGAACTTCATTATCAGTTACCTATTGCAATTCAGAGTTTTAAAAATACATATATTATTTTTTTTAAAGGCACAGCTAATGTGACATGAAGAAATGCTGATTTTCCAGCACAGCATAGGGAGGATTTTTTATGATTTTTTTTCTTGAAAGGCAGACTGCATCATGCTTTGAAGTTAATTATAACTATTTTGCCTTATACATCACTTGCTCAGGAAGTTATGAGCCTCCCAGATCTCACTGGTTTATTTGGTACCAAGACAGGCTGAGGTTTGAAAGTCACAGCTGTCACAGTCCCAGCTTCCATTAGGAAGATTAATCTTCCCTGAGATGCAGCTATGGAAAGGTCTGAATCACAGGGTTGGATCCTGATGTTGGCTACGCACCATCAAGGGAATGGCGTGAAGATGAGGAAAAGCAAAGCTGGACTGGACTGGTGAGCATCAAACCTCCTACAGTGGGACAGGACAGGAGCAAGGCAGTAGAAAATCAGCTCTTAATGGGATTTCAGCAGAATATTTGTGCCCTGCACAGCAAAGCAGAGCCCTGCTCCCATGCTGGGCCTGCCAGGCAGCGGTGCAGGTCGAGAAGTGCTCTATGGCAGTAATCACATTGCGACTGGCAAAGTAAATGGAACATCTACCAGTGGTCATGCCTACACAGTGGGATGGGAAAGCTTCAGCTGCTGGTCCCTGGGGATGCTCATGGAGACACACTGTTGAGGGGAGAGGGTTCAGAGGAGGCCACGAAGATGATCAGAGGGCTGGAGCAGCTCCCCTATGAAGAGAGGCTGAGGGAGCTGGGCTGGTTCAGCCTGAAGAAGAGAAGGCTGTGGGGGGACCTCATTGCAGCCTTCCAGTACATGAAGGGAGCAGAGAAACAGGAGGGGAATCAGCTTGTTCAAAGGGCAGAGACTGGCAGGACAAGGGGGATGGAGTGAAGCTGGAGGAGGGAAGGGTTAGATGAGATCTTAGGGGGAAGTTCTTTCCAGAGAGAGTGGTGAGGGGCTGGAACAGGCTGCCCAGAGAGGGGGTGGGTGCCCCATCTCTGGGGGTGTTCAAGGCCAGGTTGGATGGGGCCCTGGGCAACCTTGTGTAGCTCCAGGCCGGGAGGTTGGTGTCCCTGCCTGTGGCAGGGGACTGGAACTGTGTGATCCTTGGGGTCCCTTCCAACCCAGACCAGTCTGGGATTCTATGATTTGGGGCATGCCACAGCCCATACTGCAGCCTCCATACCTAACTCAGAGGAACCTCTCAATTCTTCAGTGCTAAACGAACCCTGATAACAAAGCAGTGAGGGAACAGCACATCCCAGAGCAAACACCTGGCACTACCAGCACCAGCAGCCCCAAGCAAAGGGGTGCACTCATGGTGAAGTTGATAGCAAGACATGTCAGCGTGCAAAGCCTCCTGCCTGGCCCTGCTGCCTGCAACTTGCAGGCAAATACAACTGAGACCAGGCTTTCTGCTGGTCCCACGTCTGCTGGTGGGTTTTCTAGGTGCACCTCAAAGGCAGAGGACTTTCAGCAATGGGCAGTATGAAAACTGGGGAGAGAATCGTGGGTGGTGAGGTCCTGCTCTAGGTTAGCACAAGAAGAGCATGACCACTGGAACGCCTGGTCTTGAACTCCACATGGAAAGGGCAGGTGGTCTTCAGCCAGCTGAAAGCCGCTGGAACAAGGCTTTGGGGGGCACAGTGCCTGTTTTGTCTGGGGATTACTGCTTGGTAAGCTAGGCTGCCCTGTCAATTAGCTTTTCTCCTCCAGGGACTCGGGTCAGGAGCCCATGAGTTCCAACTCAACTGCACCTGCAGCAACCACTGCAGAATTCAGAAGGTGCGGGGCCATGCTGGCTTTGGGGAACCTGCAACACCACCTCTTCCTTGGAAAAGCAGCAGAATCCAGCTTACAACTTAAAAGGCAGCAGCCAATATGCTATTAGCATACACTTTTCACTTCATGAGGCCATCATCAACAGCATAACTATAAACCAAACCTCCTTCTAAAGCGCAGTCTCTGCAGAATTATTCTGTCTCCGGACTCTGTTGAGCTTGCAGCACACTGTACTTGTTTCCCAGCTGAGACAATTGCAAGTTAAGTGTTTGTTGGTGGTGTTGCTGCTACAGGGACTGTGCAGCTAAATAATTCAGTAACCAATTACTGTTTAACAATATCACTCCCCCATCATTTGAGCCGCGGTCCAGAATCCAGGCCAAGAGACTCCAGCAAAAAAAAGGAGTCTGCAAGAAGCCTCCGTTTGATGCAGAGACATCAACTTGGGCACTTCTGCTGAGTAATATACAGCTCAACCAAAAGGCAAGGTGTACGGTGCATTTCATCACCTTAGTGAATGGCTGCTTGCCTCTAGGTCACTTGTTCAACTGCCACCTAAGCAAGCTGGTGATGGCAAAAGGTCCTGCCCATGGGATGGTGCCATGGTGAAATGCAAGGAGCAAGACAGCTTAACATTGATTCTGTGCCCGGATCAGGAAATCTGGAGCTCTCCCTTGTCCTCAAAATGTATGACACACCACCACCATATTTGGTGCTTTCGCCATCAGCATCAGGGCCAGCCCATCCAAACCAGCTCTCCAGCAGAGGCAGCCAGCACTCTTCAGCTCAGAAACATCCTGATCGGGATCCAATCCTCCCAGTCTGCCCCTGTGCTGGGACTGGGACCTAATGTCAGAGCTGCTCTCATTTTTAAAGACTCATCAATACACAGCATGCATGACCAGCTGCCCTCTTGGCCATGAGACACTAGCTTATAAAAGGAGTGAACGTGATCTGCTTCATGCAGGGCATCACCAGAGCTCTCCCAGCCCAACTCCATCACCGTGGCTCAGCACAGAAGCATACCCAGTTTTTAAAGACATCCCTCCTGCCTACTCGGTTCCTCAGCTGTGTGGCTTTAAAGCTTTCTTCTGCACAGCTATAAAAGGGTGTGAGAAAACTTGGAAAGGAAACCCTGGGTGGTACAGACAACTGGAACAAGGAGCAATCTGTGCCCAGGGCAGGGGAGGGGGTGGCAGAGCCCACACAGTGCCACGCTGAATGGCTGCTGGGGAGGAAATGACACACTGCACTATCCTGCTTTTGTCCAGGGGCGAGACCAAAATGCTCCAGACAAAAAAAAAAGGAAAAGAAACGAGAAAGGATTCTTCTGGCTCGCATGGCTCCCTCCTCTCCCCACTGCCCCTGTGCAGGCTATGGGTGACCGCATCCACGTCCTTGCTCCTACACGGGGCATCGTGGCCTGAGCAGCATCTGGTTTGGTTTAGCACCAGGCTTGTACTTTTATGGTCCTCAAGTTCCTCTCCCCCCCACCCTCCCCCAACTTGTTATTCCTTAATGAGGGGCCGTGGCCACAAAGGCACCCGGCTCTGGGTTTGGCTGGCTGGCAAGGCCAGGGCATGGGAACGCCCTGCTCCACAGCTCCTCACAGCAAGCTGCCAGAGAAATGCCACAGGCAGGGAGAAGCAGGATGCATCCCCCAGCCCTGCCCATGCTGCCCTCACTTGAGGTGCCCCCAAGCGCTGGTGGGTCTTCCCAGGTCCCAGCTCCCGAAGGGCTGTGATCACAGCAGGGCCCAAGCTGCACCCACCTACAAATATACCTTAAAACCTTTTAATTCTCATCATTCCAAGGAAAAGCTCAGAAATGGGGTGTTTTCCAAAACTCCCACCACTGGCCATGAAGTCCATTCTTGCCTCACCTGCTCCCCCATCCCAGGCTCACGCTACAGGGCTTCCCCAGAGTCCATTACCAGGATGTGTCAGGTTCTGGAGTCCCCAACATAAGGAGGACATGGAACTGTTGGAACGGGTCCAGAGGGGCCACAAAGATGACTGGAGAGCTGGAGCACCCCTCCTGTGATGCCAGGCTGAGAGAGTTGGGGTGGTTCAGCCTGGAGAAGGCTCTGGGGAGACCTTCCAGTACCTGGAAGGGCCTACAGGAAAGCTGGGGAGGGACATTTTAGAAGGGTCTGGAGTAATAGGATGAGGGGGAATGGGTTTAAATTGGAAGGGGGGAGAGTTAGATTGGATATTAGGAAGAAATTCTTCCCTCTGAGGGTGGTGAGGCCCTGGCACAGGGTGCCCAGGGAGGTGGTGGCTGCCCCCTCCCTGGAGGTGTTCAAGGCCGGGTTGGATGGGGCCTTGAGAGGCCTGGTCTGGTGAGAGGTGTCCCTGCCCATGGCAGGGGGTTGGAGCTTAATGATCTTTAAGGTCCCTTCCAACCCTAATCATTCCATGATTCTGTGATCTCCTTCCCTCCTGCCCATGGGATCTTCCCCTCTTTCCCCACAGCTGAGGTTCATCCTCCAGACCCCTCCAGGTCAGATCCTTCACCTGCAGCTCATGAGCAATCTCCCAAATGCCCAACCACCCTTCCAAACCCCACCCTGTGTTATCACACATTGTTTTTCCATATGTCTTTTTTTTCCTGTTGTTTTGGTATCTCATCCATCACATCCTCCTCTGTAACAGGACTTGAGCTCTCACTTTAGCACTCACTCAAAACTACCTCCAAGTCTGGCCCACCTCAGGCATAATGCAAACACGCAAGACAGAAAGGATATTTTCCTATACATTAAGGTAAGAAGTCCACCCTGAAAGGAGCCCAAAATCTTTGTCACTACCAGATGGTGTATCTTATTAAAAACAAAATCCCAGGGGATCCCCAACTAAACAGCTGTCCATAGGCATAACTTCTCTTCCTACATCCCACAGGCAATTCAAAAGGGCTGGGGCAAGATTAAGGAAAAAGAAGGATTGGTAAGGGTGAACACTGTGGGACAGATCCACTCTGGTGGGAATTCAAAAAAGCCAGGTTGCCAGCAGCAGCACCTGTATTTGATAGTAAGGCAACCACACCTGATGTTCCTCGGTGGTAATGAGCTGGAGGGACAGTGAGGATCATTCTGAAAAAGGTTTTGGCTGAGCAAAGGAGGACTCCCCAGCTCTCTATTCAACACACTGTGCCTCAGAAGTTTGCCTGAATTGCCAGCGCACCCAAGGCTGGGCCCAGCCTCAGCCCAGATGCTCAAAGCCTATGGTGGAGAAAAGACACCAGGGTACAGAAGGAGGTGCCCACAGAGATCTGGTTTTGCCTGGAGGCACAGGACAGAGCAATCTCACCATGCATGGGACCTACTGGGGCAGAGTAGAGATGCCCAGACCTAGAACAAAGCCCAGATCACTGTTTCCCTGGCTTTGCCCAAGACCATGAGCACACACAGCCAATCACTGGCTGCAGAAGGTGAACCACCACATCTGTCTTCACCTGGTGCCAAACACCACAGCATCCCTTCAGCCCAAAGCAGTGCTGAGCCCCACTCCCCACCCCCAAAAAAAAGTCGAAGTTATCAACTGCAGCAGAGACATTGAAGTCACACGTTTCTTCTGATCCCTGTCACAGCTTGCTCCTCTTTATGGCACTTTTATCTCAGCTCCCCAAGGCAGGATGGGTCTCTCCCTCCATCCTGCAGGAAAGAGAGACAAGGAGACCACAACACCTCCTGTGTCCCACTGACTCACCTCCCATCCCCATCTACACCCAGCACCAGCGCTCAGAGCCACCCAGCAGCCCAGGGAAGCCTTCAGCTATGCACAGCTGCCTCGCACGGCAGCAGCTCCCTGCTAACAGGGCTCCAGATAATTCAGCTACATCCACGTGAGCTGCGGTAGCTACAGCAAATGCTATGCTTGAGCAACCTGCCCCAGTCAGGGAGGATGCCTGCAGGAGAGCAAGGCAGCCTGCACAAGCTTCTCCGGGCACCTGCTGAATCCCAAAGCTTTTCCCTTCCATTCCTCTTTCAAACATGGATTCCTAAACTTTTATGTCAAAGTAACTGAAAATAAAGCCAGCTCTCCACCCCTGTTCTTGGTTTTAAGACAAGCAGGAAGACTGCAGGCTTTGCAAAGCTGGGCAGTGAGTTCCATGATGGAAAGGGTCCAGCTTTTTCCCACTGCATCCTTTTTTTGCAGGGTTAATCCCACCTCTGCCCCCATCTCTACCAGCAAAGTGAAGGGTAGGCTGGGGCAAGCACGTGGCTTGGGGATCGCTTTTGGTGCTCTTCTAGGTCAAACAGCCTCAGCAACCTTCAGCCCCCTTGCAAAGCAAAACAGGAGGTGGAATAGGGTGCAGAAACAGTCCAGATGTCTCAGGTGAGGTCGCACCAGCCTGCATAAGGTCACCTTACCGAATACACCTCAACGAGGTGAACCCCAAGTGAAGATTGAAGATCTGCCATTTCCACACAGATCCTGACCAAGAGGAGCTGCAAACTTCCCCCACGGGGGTCTGCAGTGTTCATTCTGGATAAAGGAGAATTCCCTTTTCCCTATGCACTCCCTCAAGACTCATCTTGAACACCTCCAGCAGAGAAGAGCAAAACCAGACTGCTGTCCCTCCAGAAAACAGAGGAGAAGATCATCCTGGAAATGGAAGCTGGGGAAGCACAAGCCTGGTGTGATGGAGAGATAGCCAAGATGAGCAAGAAGGAGAGCATGGAGCATAGCAAGAGTGTAAGATTTAGCCCTCCAGGTCATCTCAGACAGCAGAGGCCCCCGGGACCTGAGTCACCAGACACTCATCAGCCACCTCAGCCACCCCAGGCACCACCAGCCCCGGGGCCAGCATGATGTAGGGAGCCCTGGGGAAGCATCAAAAGGCTGTGTGGAGCCGCTTGCTTCAGACTGCCCCGTCTGAAGGTTTGCATATGTGGAAAGACATAAAACCACCCTGCCATACTAACAAAAACAGCTTGAGAGCAAGAGAGAATCATAACTGCAACTATTTTAGGGGTGAGCATCCCAACGCGGAACCCACCGTGGTGGCTGCCAAAACCCACAAAGATGCCCCCATCCCCAGGAGCTCACGGTGGAGCATGAGAGGAGGCAGAGCATGCAAGGGAAGGGTGTCCAGCCATTGGAAAAATAAGTGGGTTGTGTGGGGTTTTGGTGTTTTTTACAAGCCACACCTGCACATCACCCATCTACTCGTTCCCCTCCGGACCCATCCAAACCCTCGCTGCTTCCAAGATGCTTCCCAACAAGCACCGACTTTGCAAAGAAAAAGAATAGAGCCCTAGGCAAAATTGGCTTTTTTTATCTCCCAAACAGGCAATTATCTCTTGCAAAACTACGTTGAGTCTAAAACGCGGGAGATGCAATATTGAGCTTTACTAAAACAAGAGGCTTCAAAGTACAGATTGCTGCAGCATGTGAAAATAACACAGGGAGGGGATCTGCAGCTGTGGAAAACTGGGAATACTTTTTATTCTACAGTTTCCAGGCATAGGGGGCTCGCACAGAGAGGACCCTAAAAAGATCAGGACTACGGCTGTATTTACATGCAGCACCCTTGCTTTTAGATTATTTTAGAGAGGTGCAAATGAACTGAAGAAATGAAATGAACTCTTGAAGCCCCCAAATGAACTGCCTCCCTGCTCCTCCTGAAGCCCCCAGACAAACTGCCTCACTGCTTCTCCTGAAGCCCCCAAATGAACTGCCACCCTGCTCCTCCTGAAGCCCCCAGATGAACTGCCTACCTGCTCCTCCTGAAGCCCCCAAATGAACTGCCACCCTGCTCCTCCTGAAGCCCCCAGATGAACTGCCTCCCTGCTTCTCCTGAAGCCCCCAAATGAACTGCCTCCCTGCTTCTCCTGAAGCCCCCAAATGAACTGCCTCCCTGCTCCTCCTGAAGCCCCCAGATGAACTGCCTCCCTGCTTCTCCTGAAGCCCCCAAATGAACTGCCACCCTGCTCCTCCTGAAGCCCCCAGATGAACTGCCTCCCTGCTTCTCCTGAAGTCCCCAGACGAACTGCCTCCCTGCTCCTCCTGAAGTCCCCAGACAAACTGCCTCACTGCTTCTCCTGAAGCCCCCAGATGAACTGCCTCCCCACTCCTCCTGAAGCCCCCAGATAAAGTCCCTCCCTGCTCCTCCTGAAGCCCCCAGATGAAGTCCTTCCCTGTTCTTCCTGAAGCCCCCATAGATACTCTCCAAATACAACTGAGCGACCTGGAATCCCTGGGTATACCTGTAACAGACGTAAAACATAAACCAAACTGCAGCATACACCCAATACATGGTGTTCTTGGCACTCACTTGGGAATGCCTACAAAACAAAACCCCAATGAACCTACCAACACAGTAACCAGGGCATGCTAGATGCCTATCAGATCTGCATTGCCCACCATCAGTACACGTAGCTATTAAGCAGACAGATGCAGACAGAGATTAGGAAACAATTTTGGAGAACCTCAGTACAGCCCTTGTAAAGGCACAAGCTTCAGGATGGGGT
This sequence comes from Porphyrio hochstetteri, assembly GCA_020800305.1. Lineage (NCBI taxonomy): Eukaryota > Metazoa > Chordata > Aves > Gruiformes > Rallidae > Porphyrio > Porphyrio hochstetteri. The sequence goes on from CM036938.1 coordinate 89,394,570, forward strand.
GAATTGAAAGGCAAAGCAGAGACTTGAGATTTACATCCCAGATCCGGCTCTGGAGCGTGAAGCAATAACGGTGGTTCTGGAGAGCACAGGCAGCAAGCTGTGTCTAATGTGACTTCTTCAGACAGGCAAAGCAGGCAGGAATGAAGCAGGCACAGGTCTATGCAGATTCCAGACCATGACACACTCAGGAGAGAAGGCTGAGTGAGCTGGGGCTGTTCAGCCTGGAGAAAAGAAGCCTGAGAGTGGATCTGATCAATGGTTATCAATATCTGAAGGGTGGGATGCAGGGGGACATGGCCAGCCTCTTCTCAGTGTCTGTGGGGACAGGACAAGGGGCGATGGCCTCAAGTTGGAGCACAGGGAGTTCCACACCAATCTGGGAAAGAACTTCCCAGTGAGGGTGAGGGAGCCCTGGGACAGGCTGCCCAGGGGGTGTGGAGTCTCCTTCTCTGGAGAGATTCCAGCCCCGTCTGGACACCGACCTGTGTGACCTGTCCCAGGGACCCTGCTTTGGCAGGGAGTTGGACCTGATGGGCTCTGGAGGTCCCTTCCAACCCCTACAGCTCTGTGATTAAAAAGCCTAAGTGCTTTCTAAAGAAAAAAAAATTATAATAATAATTTTTTTTAAAAGCCCCTTTAGTCATTAGTTCGTTTTTAAGATATATTTATATGTATATATATATGAAGAAAGAAAACAGGCAGCACTCCCTGCAACAGTTTCAGGGATGCTGCTCTCCTTCCTGCACAGCCACCCAGAGAACTGAGCTGAGGGGGAAAGAGTTTCCTATGGGCAGGGAAGCACACAGCTCTGGACACCCCCTGGAAAAAAGGATCCCTCAGCAGGTCACACCCTTGACCTCTCCTGCCACCGATGGTACCAGTGTGTCCCCACCCAGGACCACAGCTGGCAGGAAACCGTCCCAGCGTCTCGCAGGAAGCACTGCACACAAATGCCTGCACGAAACGAATGCAAAGCTACGCAGGTGATTTGCATGTGTAATTGCTATGAATTAGTATGCAATTGGTCAATTAGATTCCCTTCTTGCACGCACACAGTTTCTAAATTCAAGCCTCATCATGGAGCAATCTCTCCCAGTTTGGTAAGTGGTCCAGAGGATGGGTTGCCTCCAGGTCCTACTCGCAGCCACATGACCATCCCCCCAGATCTTTGGTGGGTTTCCATCGTACTTATGGGCTGAAAATGCAGCTTCCAATAAATTCACAGGATTTTATCTATAAGGGGCCCCTAAGATGACCCAACCTCACCTCAAACCAAAGAGCGGAGCCTCATGAAGTCCTGGTGACGTTTGAGCTACAGCACATTTTTCAGGAAGACACCTGATCCCAAACTAAGTCACAGAATCGTGGGGTTGGAAGGGACCTCGAGAGCCCATCGGGTCCAACCCCCCTGCCAAAGCAGCTCCCCAGCTCATATTGCACAGGTCGGCGTCCAGACGGGGCTGGAATCTCTCCAGAGAAGGAGACTCCACACCCCCTGGGCAGCCTGTCCCAGGGCTCCCTCATCCTCACTGGGGAAAAGTTCTTCTGCATGTTGGTGTGGAACTCCCTGTGCTCCAGTTTGCAGCCATTGCCCCTTGTCCTGTCCCCACAGACACTGAAAAGGGGCTGGCCATGTCCCCCTGCATCCCATACTTAAGATATTTATAAACACTTGTAGAATCATAGAATCATAGAATGGTCTGAGTTGGAAGGGACCCCAAGGATCACAGAGCTCCAACCCCCCTGCCACAGGCAGGGCCACCAACCTCAGGCCTGGAGCTACACAAGGTTGCCCAGAGCCCCATCCAACCTGGCCTTGAACACCCCCAGGGATGGGGCACCCACCCCCTCTCTGGGCAGCCTGTTCCAGCCCCTCACCACTCTCTCTGGAAAGAACTTCCCCCTAAAATCATGCAGCCACTATTCCAGACAGAGCTTCTTATGGTAATTGTTGAGGTCTGGAGTTCATCAGGGAGGGAAGAGCCCACCAGCTTGGGAGCCCATTTCTGTGAGGCAAAGGGTTGGCAAGAACTGGGACCATGTTGGACACCCATGTCTGGGAAGCATGTTCCAATTCCCGCAGAGGATGGCAGGGAGAAGGAGGAGGAATGCAGGAGCACCAGGGAATGACTAAGTCCCCTTAACAGCACCAGAGTTGCCAAGCAACTGGTAGGCACCAGGGAGACATAGTAGGGACTATGGCCAAAATTGCAGCATCACCAAGACCTCTGGGGCAAGGTGGGCAAGAGGAGGTTCAAAACTGGGCAGTGGTTAACCCCCAAGCTCCCACCAGACACTCCTCCACCCAAGATCAGGCCACCAAGGTCCAGTTCACAAAGGATGCTTGTGTAGCAGGACTACCTATGAAGGTTAGGATGGGTCTACTCATCCTGCCAGGGAACACATCAATCCCCTGTATTGGAAATGTCATCTCCTGAAAATCCGGCCACCAGCATCCCAATCCCCCATCACTGTCCCTGTACCTCTGCTGCTTTCCCCTAGCACCCCATGCAGCAACAATGGAAAGTTACAGCAGATGGTCCCTCCAACACTGCGCTCTTGCCAAAACAGAGGAAACTCACTGGAAGGTGACTTCAATTTCCTCCTCCAATTTGGGTATTTTTGGGGGGTGGGCTGTGATTTAATCTTTTCTTTATCATAGAATCACAGAATCATAGAATGGTATGAGTTGGAAGGGACCCCAAGGATCACACAGTTCCAACCCCCCTGACACAGGCAGGGCCACCAACCTCAGGCCTGGATCTACACAAGGTTGCCCAGGGCCCCATCCAACCTGGCCCTGAACACCCCCAGGGATGGGGCACCCACCCCCTCTCTGGGCAGCCTGTTCCAGCCCCTCACCACTCTCTCTGGAAAGAACTTCCCCCTGAAATCTCATCTAACCCTTCCCTCCTTCAGCTTCACTCCATCCCCCTTGTCCTGTCATTGTCTATCCTTTTAAAAAGTTGAATCCCCTCCTGTTTCTCTGCTCCCTTCAGGGACTGGAAGGCTGCAGTGAGGTCCCCCCACAGCCTTCTCTTCTCCAGACTGACCCAGCCCAGCTCCCTCAGCCTCTCTTCGTAGGGGAGCTGCTCCAGCCCTCTAATCATCTTCGTTGCTCCTCTGACCCCTCTCCAACAGTTCCACATCCTTCTTGTACTGGGGGCCCCAGATCTGGACACAGGACTCCAGATGGGGCCTCACGAGGGCCCCACCTTCACCTGCCTGTGAGCTACACCTCCCAGAAGAGGAGCATCCCATTGGCACACTCATCTGCAGATGCCCAAAGAAGGGAGAGAGGCTGAGTTCCTGGCACTGCAGCATCTCCCCCAGTGACTCACGTTTCAAAATCAAAAGTGCCTTTTTTCCTCAATTTCCCTCCCCAAAACCCGACCAATCCTGCAGTTCAGCTCTGCCACAGGACAAACAGCTCCAGTGTTACGTGGGTTCTTTCACTGCTCTGCAGCAAGCACATCCTGGGCAAGCAGCCCAGGTCTGATATGGATCACAGTGTGAAGATCCACTCTGCATCACCACCCCCAAGATTCCATCATCATCCTCAGCCAGGGCTGATGCCACTTTGCTCCAGGGCTTTGCTAAAGAAGTCCCGGGTCTGCAGTCAGCCTGTGGTGTAAATAAGGTGACCTCCAAAGCCACATCAGCAACTGCTGTGAAGACACCATCCTCCTCCTCCCCCTCGCTTCTCCTCAGACCGCTGCACGTTCAAAACACACCAAGTTTTAACACAACTGTTTTTCCACCTCTTGTTTTCAGCTGGGCCTGCACGCTCAGAACAAGAACAGGTATTTTACAAGGATGGACAGGCATTTCTTCACAATTCAAAGGCTGATAAAGATCACAGGGCTTAGAAAAACCCTGCATGCCCAGCTCTGGAGAAGGTTGCTCCAGAAATCAATAGACTAGCCAGACAAATAAAATCACTCACATTTGGAAGCACTGAGAGCTCAGTCCATAATAAAATACATCAAAAAAAGCATCAACAAGTAACACAGGCTGTGCTGCAGGAGTACGTATGTACAGGTGCAGATGAAGATGCTGAGGTGGGATACTCAAGTTGCATCAACATCACAAAAAATTATGTGCACAGAAGCATAGAATCATGGAATCATTAAAGTTGGAAAAGGCCTTAAAGATCATCTAGTCCAACTGTCCCCCTACCACCTCTATTACTCACTAACCCATGTCCCTAAGTGCCTCATGCAACGTTTCCTTGAACACCCTGAGGGACGGTGACTCCACCACCTCCCTGGGCAGCCCCTTCCAATGCCCAACCACTCTTTTGGAGAAGAAATTTCTCCTCATTTCCAACCTGAACCTCCCTTGGTGCAACTCACAGCCATTCCCTCTCGTCCTGTCCCTGGTTATCTGTGAGAAGAGGCCGAGCCCCAGCTCCCCACAACCTCCTGTCAGGGAGTTGGAGAGGGTGATAAGGTCTCCCCTCAGCCTCCTCTTCTCCAGACTGAACAGTCCCAGTTCCCTCAGCTGCTCCTCATCAGACTCGTGTCCTAGACCCTTCACAGCTTTGTAGCCCTTCTCTGGACACACTCCAGGGCCTTGACGTCTTTCTTGGAGTGAGAGGCCCAAACCTGAACCCAGGATTTGAGGTGCAGCCTCACCAGTGCTGAGTGCAGGGGGATGATCAGCTCCCCAGACCTTCTGGCTACTCTATTCCTGATCCAAGCCAGGATGCTGTTGGCCTTCTTGGCCACCTGGGCACACTGCTGGCTCATGTTCAGGCAAGTGTCAACCCACACCCCCCGATCCTTTTCCTCTGTGCAGCTCTCCAGCCACCCTGCCCCAGGCCTGTAGTGCTGCCTGGGGTTGTTGTGACCGAACTGCAGGGCCTGGCACTTCACCGTGTTGAACTTCACCCCACTGGCCTCTGCCCATCGATCCAGCCTGTCCAGGTCCCTCTGGAGACCCATCCCACCCTCTGGCAGATCAACACTTCCCCCCAACTTGCTGCTGTCTGCAAACTTCCCAAGGGTGCACTCAATTCCCTCATCCCACTCATCAATAAAGGCACTAAAGAGGACAGGCCCCAGCACAACCCCTGGGGAACACCACTTGTGACCGGCCTCCAGCTGGATTTGGCTCCATTCACCACTCTCTGGGCCCAGCCATCCAGCCAGTGTTTCGCCCAGTAAAGAGTGCACTTTGTCCAAGCCATGGGCTGTCAGCTTCTCCAGGAGAATGCTGTGGGGGACTGTGTTAACTCCCTCTGTCATATAACTGTCATACTTTGAAGGGGAATCATAAAATGAGTTATTTGCAAACTGACACTAAATTAATTTACAAGCTGATGTCTCTTTTGTGAAGCCCGACATTACTACGGGTCACTTTAAATTTGCACCCTGAACCCAGTAAATTCATGCATCGTCATATTCATTGCATGTTATCATAGGGCTCGTTTATAGCCTTATCATTGGAAATTACAACCATTAAAGAAACCCTGCTGCTTGTTTCCCACTTGCAATTTCACATGGCACCTCTATGCTTTGCAACAGGCTGAATAAGAAACATTTATCTTCTTTGGGGGGAAAAAAAACCCAAAAAACACAACAAAACTCTAAAAGAGAGTATCAGGGATTAATTTAGTCAATCCAGGGCACTGTCCAGCATCAGGTCTGCACCAACACCTGGTGCCTTTGGGGTAAAGAGAAGACCAAGGCCCCCAGTACCAAATTCCAGCTCTGTGTGAGTGTGTGTCCCAAAAAAATCCAACTGCTGGAGAAGAGCTCTGTGGAGAAGGACCTGGGGGTCCTGGTTGATGACAGGTTGGCCATGAGCCAGCAGTGTGCCCTGGGGGCTGAGAGAGCCAATGGGATCCTGGGGGGCATCAGGAAGAATGTGGCCAGCAGGTCACAGGAGGTGATCCTCCCCCTCTGCTCTGCCCTGGTCAGGCCCCACCTGGAGTGTTGTGGCCAGTTCTGGGCTCCCTGGTAGAAAAAGGACAGGGATCTCCTGGAGAGAGTCCAGAGGAGGCTACGGAGATGATGAAGGGCCTGGAGCATCTCCCCTGTGAGGAAAGGCTGAGTGAGCTGGGGCTGTTCAGCCTGGAGAGAAGAAGACTGAGGGGGGACCTAATTAATGTTTATAAATATCTTAAGTATGGGATGCAGGGGGACATGGCCAGCCCCTTTTCAGTGTCTGTGGGGACAGGACAAGGGGCGATGGCCTCAAGTTGGAGCACAGGGAGTTCCCCCCCAATCTGGGGAAGAACTTCTTCCCAGTGAGGGTGAGGGAGCCCTGGGACAGGCTGCCCAGGGGGTGTGGAGTCTCCTTCTCTGGAGATATTCAAGACTCGTCTGGACGCCAACCTGTGTGACCTGTCCTAGGAACCCTGCTTTGGCAGGGGGTTGGACCTGATGATCTCTGGAGGTCCCTTCCAACCCCTAAGATTCTGTGATTCCGTGATTCTGTGAACTTCAAGCTGCAAACATCCAAAAAGGGATGATTTATAAAGGCAAGCCTGACAAGCAGAGCACTGCCGGTAGACGGCAATGCAGTAACAGTGCTGCTGCGCAGCTCCAGTGGCTGTCATCAGTCAAGGTTCTCTTCTCCTCTGTTCAACTGACAATCAAGGTTCCTGAAAGCCACACTGAATACCCTGAATGTCTTCTCTTTCATCACTGTGATTAACTCCTGTGACTTCAATTCTGAAGCTGCAAACAGTCACGAGTTCTCGGTGAATCTCCCAGACTCTAACCTCAGGCTCGCTGCTGACCTAGCTGAGGTCACCATGCTCCTGCCCACCCTTTTTTGGGTTTTCTTTGATGATGTGTTCACCACGGAGCAGGGCAACCTAAAAATAAATCCCCCAAAGGGATTTGTATTTAAATGCTGTCAATGGCTTCTGACTTGTGTCCCTGTGCCAAGGTACAGCATGCTCTACAGAAGGGCTTGTCTTTGTTGCAGTCATGGAAGTTCATCACCTGCCAATTAGCTTGAGGTCCATACATTTGCTAATGCTGATTTGGTTACTCCCATCAGATTTGATTAAGCATGCAAATCTTCAGGTCTTACACTAGGCAAAGCCTGGAGAAAGGAGAAGGCCTGAGCCAATAAATAAATATTATCTTTTATTATTATTATTAGAGTGAAAAAAGAAGGCAAGAAGTAAACTTTCCTCCTCCCTCCCAAGCTCCTCCTCTGCTCTGTGCTGTCAAACATGATGTAACAAGAAGGTTCAGAAAGCAATGGAAAAGCTCCTTCCACAAGGAACGGGGGCCAAGAGGTCCCACAGGGCACAGGGCCACCTTACAGACTGGTTGATCTTGTATGCAATAGACCCCAAAAAATCTGCAAGTAGCTACAACAGGTTGGGAGGAGCTATTTCCTTTGGGAAATCAGTACCCCATAAGGTTATTTAGGACTTTCTAAAGCATTGTACACCCCACAAACCCAAAAAGGACCCACACACCTCCTGAGGGTGCTTGGCAGAGGTGACAACTTTCAGATTAGCCAAAAAGCTGATGGGTTTGTGCCACTGACTGACACAAAATGTCCACATCATGCTCACACTGGGTTTCCAATGGGATTAATTCTACCCACGGACCCAGGTTTTCCCCACAGCTCCAAGCGGTGGCAGTAACTCTGCATTTCAGGTCCTGAACCCCAGTGCAGTTCTGTTTTTAAGCAGTTGGTGCTGCCTTGAAGCCTGGGAGCAGCATTTTATGTGCATGTGTGAGAGTTTACAGGACATCTGGGCGTCATTGCTGATGGATGAATGGCCCTGCATAAATGTTAGATCTCCGACCCGCTGCTCTTGCAAATAGGTTTTTTGGTTTGTTTGGGTTTTTTTAACTTATTTATTTGCATTGCAGTAATTCATTGAGGTGCTAACCATGACTGAGGCTGTGTTGAAATGCAGCCTGGCAGCAGCAGCAAGACATAGCACAAGCTCTACAGACAACATAGAAGAAGAGCAAGCATTGAGGCTGGCGTTTCACAGGTAGGGAATGAAGGTGGAGCCAGATGATATCCCTAAATCCCAAGGAAAACTCCATGAAAATGAACACAAGGAGAACACAAGGGGAACAGAATCTGACTGGAGGCCTGTGACTAGTGGTGTTCCCCAGGGCTTGCTGTTGGGTCCAGTCCTGTTTAATATCTTCATCGACAACCTTGATGAGGGAATAACATCCACCCTCAGCAGGGACACCGATGGTACAAAGCTGGGAGGGGGGGCTGACACGCAGGACACTGCGCTGCCATCCAGAGAGACCTGGACAGGCTGGAGAGCTGGGCAGGGAGAAACCAGAGGAGGCTTAATAAAAGCAAGTGGAGAGTCTGGCACCTGGGGAGGAGTAACTGCTGGAATCAGTACAGGCTGGGGGATGACCTGCTGGAGAAGAGCTCTGTGGAGAAGGACCTGGGGGTCCTGGTTGATGACAGGTTGGCTATGAGCCAGCAGTGTGCCCTGGGGGCTGAGAGAGCCAATGGGATCCTGGGGGGCATCAGGAAGAGTGTGGCCAGCAGGTCTAAGGAGGGGATCCTCCCCCTCTGCTCTGCTCTGGTCAGGCCCCACCTGGAGTATTGTGTCCAGTGCTGGGCTCCCTGGGATCAAACAGCCAGGGATCTCCTGGACAGAGTCCAGAGGAGGCTACGGAGATGCTGAAGGGCCTGGAGCATCTCCCCTGTGAGGAAAGGCTGAGTGAGCTGGGGCTGTTCAGCCTGGAGAGAAGAAGACTGAGGGGGGACCTAAGACTGATGGTCTCTTCAGCCAGGTGACAGGTGACAGGACAAGGGGGAATGGCATGAAGCTGTGCCAGGGCAGGTTTAGATTGGATGTTAGGAAAAAATTTTTTCCTGAAAGAGTTGTCAGGGCTGGAACAGGCTGCCCAGGGAGGGGCTGAGTCACCTTCCCTGGATGTGTTCAAAAACAGGGTAGATGAGGTACTTAGGGATCTGGTTTAGTTTAGTATGTGAATGGTTGGACTTGATGATCTTAAAGGTCTTTTCCAACCTTATTATTCTGTGATTCTGTGATTCTGTAACCCTGGTCCCCAGACCACCTGCCTAAGCATTTAACCAAAAGAGGACCACAGAAGGCAGAACAGGACCACCTCAGACAGAGCAGAATCTCTGATAGACCTTTCATGCTGAGACACACATCCCACCAAAACACCTAGAGATCACAAGAGCAGTTAGAGGCCATCAGCTTGTGCCTCTGCAAAACCCTACCAAGATAAAGCTGTCCTAGCTGGGACAGCCTCCCTACCTGCCCCAGAGGAATGACAAGCACACCCAACACGTGCTCCAGTGCTGGTTTGTAGGGACCAGCGGGATGAGATGCTATCAGGCCATCCCACTGCTCTTCTCTATAGAGTGCCCCGAGGTAGCGTTGCTGCTGGTGAGCAATGCAGAAGAGGTGGGTAGATTTGCAATATCTCAGCCCCAATCCGGGATGGTGCAGACCTGCACCACTCTTGGCAAAGCCTGCAAAAGCAGGTAGACGTGGTCCACTGGCACCCATGGGGATGTGGGCTAACACCACATCTGTGACATGGCCCTGTGTAACCTCCTCCTGCTGTGCCAGATGTTTGTCCTACTGCAGGAAGGACCATGCACGTTGACAACCCACTATGGCCAAGGGTGACAACAACTTGCTGCCACCCCCAGCCACTGCAGCCAAGGTGTCACCACGATGGGCTGAACCTCCAAGCCATGGTGCTCTACCAAAAGCCTGGTCCTGCTCCCTGGGAACTGCACCACCACCTGCAGCAGAGCCAGGGGTGGCTCCCAGTCCTCCTTGCCACCAGGAACCAGGCAGTATCATCTCACCCTTTGAAGTCTTTTTTTCTGAGCCCAGCTCTTAACAGCAACTCCCTTTGCTCCCACAGAGATCCACCAGAGAGGAAACCAGCAGCCTGGCAAGCCCCAACCACACCCCACCCTCCTGCTCCTTCCTCCTTCAAAGGGGAAAAAAATAAATAAATTATTTTTAAAAAAAAAAAAAAAAAAAGCCATGTGAACCCTTTCAGACCAACCAGCTCAGGTAAATAAGCCAACACGCCTCCTCCCAGCAACAACAGAGAGCTACCATCTAATTAAATAAATGAAACAAGATTCATAGGAACCAGGAGAGCTGTTTCTGGGAGCGGGTCAGGGCGAGATTAAAAATCAAAATAAAGCACAGCACAGACCCAGATCCCTTTTCACTGGAGCGCTGCGAAACGAGTGGCACAGACCCAGCCAGGCTTAAAATACACAGGAGGGCACACCCTTCCCTCCAAACACACCTGCCACTTTCCTCCCTCCCCGCTCCTTCTCTCCCACATCCTCTCTCTGGAAAAGCCCAACTTCACTCACCGCAGAAACGAACCATTTCCTTTTTTTTTTTTTTTAACTAATATTTCCTTTCTTTTTTCATTTTTAATTTTTTTTTTTTTTTAAACAGGCAACCATCTGGGAACAGGGAGGGAAAAGGAAGCCCTGGAGCTTTTCAGACACAATAAAAAAATTAAAAAATTAAAAATAAAAAAGAAGAAAAAAAAAGTATGATTAAAACCAAAAAAGCATAAACAAACAAACCATGTTACCCAGAATAATGACTTCAGGGATGAACGCCAAAAAATATTGTATAAGCTTCTGGAGCGTGGCAAGAGGAGAGAACGGAGAGTCCTGGCTGGTGGAGGAGAGCGTGCCGCTGTGGAGGCATGGTGGCTGGGACAGCCAGGATGCTCTGGACAAGCTGGGAAGGAGAAGGGTTTCAGAGAGATTTTGTGGCTTAAAATACATCTTCAGGTTCTGGGAACTGCAAAGCTCAGTCTAGGCAAGCTCAGACCCTTTGGATACAGTGGAACTGTCCCTCTTCTCCGCGCTGGTGAGACCCGGCTGGAACATCCAGCTCTGGGGTCCCCGGGACAAGGAGGATACGGAGCTGCTGGAGCAAGTCCTGAGGAGGCCACATGGACAATCCGAGGGCTGGAGCACATCTGCTCTGGAGTCAGGCTGGGAGAGCTGGGCTGGCTCAGCCTGGAGAAGAGAAGGCTGCAGAGAGACCTCTGAGCCCCTTCCTGTCCCTCAAGTGTCTCCAGGAAAGCTGGAGATGGCTGGTGACAAGGGCTGGGAGGGACAGGACAAGGGGCAACAGGTTTAAACTGAAAGAGGGGAGATTCAGGATAGAGATAGGGAAGAAATGTCCTGTGCTGAGGGTGGTGAGACACTGGCACAGGGTGCCCAGAGAGGTGGCAGATGCCCCATCCCTGGAATCATTCCAGGTCAGGTTTGATGGGGCTCTGAGCAACCTGATCTGGATGCAGGTATCTCTGCCCATGGCAGGGGGCTGGACTAGATACCAAGGTTGCCTGCACCCACACACAGGACTTTGCATTTGGCCTTGTTGAACCTCAGGACGTTCACTCAAGCCCACCCCTGAAGCTTGACCACATCCCTCTGGCTGTCATCCTGTCCATCAGCCATTGCCAACCTCGCCTCTCAGCTCGGTGCCATCTGCAAACATGAACCCCTCTGAGCTATTCTTGGTTTACAGCTCCATAACTCTGGGCAGCAGTGTGCCATAGTCCATAGTGATGACAAACAGGGGGCATGCAGAGCTGCCAGCACTACCCAGGGCCAAGCTGATGTTCCCCTGAGAAACCAAGAGCACTCAGAGGGATGCACCTACTGCTCCTGTCCTAGGAAGGAGACGTTTTGGGATGGATGCTTTGCACCTAAGGATTTCCACTCTGGTGCAGCACCCAGGTCCTGGAAAATAAAGAGGTGCAAGAGACACATGGTGAGGAGGAGAGTGATTCCATGCAGCATTGAGGCTGCATGAGGAGGGCTAGCAGAAAATGCCCTGAGATACTGACACTGCAGCAGGGAAGATAAATGACTGGCCCGGGGCCATGCAGTGAGGCAGTGTCCTCTCTACCCAGCTTTCAGTCCCTGCTCTTGGCACGGCATCACTGAGGCATCCTTCATCAACAGTCTTGTCCTGGCTTCAAGACCACGCGATTCCTCTCACACCCACACGCTCACACACACAGATGTGCAAAGATTTTTGCCTCCTCCTTCCTGATCTCTCCAGGTGCTCTCAAGCACACCTCAAAAACCAGAAAAAATTAGTGAGAACTTCCCATCTCTCCTCTACAGGAGGACTCTTGGGGCTTGACTGGACTCCAGCTTTGCACAAAGAGGGATACTGCAACAGTCCCACCTGGAAAATCAGCGCCTGTACTTAACAACCACACGCCAGGAGACGCTGCAAATATTTCCCAGGAGCTATAAAACCCACCCCAGGGATTGGAACGGGAGTGGGGATGAATTAGCTGAAGTCTGTCTAGTTGGAGAAGTCACGCTGGAGGAGATCCATCCAGGTAATCCATCTTTCTGCCGTGTTATACAATGACACAGTAATGGCCAGCCTGGAGGGATTTCCGTCAGGAAAACTCAACTGTTACTAAAATGGTAAGTTAATACCTAGCAAGAACTCAACTGCCATTAGACTGAGGGATGGACATGACACGGGGGTGGTAAAATATTACCATCCCCATTCAAATATTTGTATTTATAAGAGCAGAAATAAATGGACCTATCTGCAGGCTGTGAGGGAGGAGGCTGAGATTAAAAGGTGGGGGGGGGTGAAAGCAACAAAAAACTGCAAACATTGATTCTTTCTTTGCCATTTGTCCTAATAAATAGCCCGGCACGGCTGCGTTGATGAGTAGCTGGGGGTGGAGGAGGGCGAGTTGCCTGGCTCTTGCAGGGACACAGGACCCAAATTTGAGCTTGGATTCTGTCCTTTCGTGTTGATTAAAAAAAAAAATAAAAAAAAAGAAGAAATAAAAAATTAAAAGAAAGGAATAAAGGCAGAAAAGTTATGTGGCTAATAAAGGGCTCTATTGTGCCATCAATTTTTTAAGCTTTAATGATTTCGGGAGGAAGTTCAGCTCAGCAATCAATAGCACAATATGGGCAGGAGGGCTCGGAGGAAATTCAGTGCCGGAGCTGCGGTGAGGGCTGGCGGATAGCGGGGAGTGGGGGGAGCGTTCAAAAGAAAGGGGTTCCCCTTGTTAGGGGCAGAGGGGGGCTCCCAAAGACCTCGCACAGGCTGGGGACCCCAGTCCCACGCGTCTCCCCGTCCCGTTTAGTCAGCGCGGTGAGAGCTCCCCCTCCTGCCACTCGGCATGTGTGGCCGGGGGACACCGGGGGGGTCTGGGGATGGCAGGACCGCTGCCAGCAGCGCGGGAGGAGGCAAAGCACCCACGCCAGCCAGGACGCTCGCCCCACTCTCCCCCCGGCCCGGGATGAGCACCTCCCCAGTGATGCTCGCCCCACGACCCCCACAATCGGGCTAAGCACCTCCCAGGGATGCTCGCTCCATGCTCCCCGAACCGGACTGAGCATCTCCCAGGGATGTTCGCCCTCTGTTTACCGCACCCGGGGGCTGAGCCCGTCCCGGGGATGCTAACCACACACTGAGCGCATCCCAGGGATGCTCACCCCCCAGGCTCCCCTCAGCCGGGCTGAGCCCGTCCCGGGGATGCTCGCCCGACACTGAGCGCATCTCAGGGATGCTCACCCCCTTCCCCCCGCTCCCCCCACTCGCGCTGAGCCCATCCCAGGGATGTTCGCCCCACACTGAGCGCATCCCAGGGATGCTCACCCCCACGCTCCCCGCACCCGGGCTGATGCCGTCCCAGGGATGCTCGCCACACCGTCCCTGGGTACCGCGGTCGGGAGTACGCAGGCAGCCCCCCCCACCCCAGGTCCCCTTCCTCCGGGTAGCCCACTCGGAGGGCAGCCAGCCCCACTCCTGCCCTGCACGGGAGCACACGCCGCCAGACGTACCGCATCGCCGAGGCTCGGTGCTGCCACCGGGGAGGCTGGACGCGGGGTTATCCGGGAAGGGCGGGCGGGGAAGAGAGAGCGGGGAGGGGGTGTGTGTGGGGGGAGGCGGAGATCCTGCGCCAGGCAAACCGAAGTGACACGGTGATACAGCGTGAAGCCCTTCAGCATCATCAGGGACAACGCCACGCCCGAGGTGCCACCCTCACCCCGCGCACAAGCCACAGCCTCCTCCGAGTTCACAAGGGGCTCAGGCACCAGCCGGGTAAATAACTGCGACTAAAAACCCCACGCAGCACCGGGGGGTGGAGAGAGGGGAAGGTGGGGGGGAAGAGAGGGGTGAGGCACCAAGTCCCTGCCCCGGCGCAAGGTGCATTGGAGAAGGGACGAGCCGTGACGGGGCCACCCCACACACCCCCACACCCCCACAGACATCCTGTCCTTAAACTGTAAGTCAAAGCCGCCCCTGCCAGCCAGCGTGCTCCCGGGTCAGCGCTCGGCACCGCCAGCATCCGCAGCAACTCCGGCAAAAAAGTTTTGCCACGATAGGACCCCCTCCCCCCCCATCCCCCCTCCCCCCCCCCCAAAAAAAAAAAAGAATAAGAATTAAAAATAATAATTAATTTAAAAAATAATTAATAGCTGCCCGTCATAAAGGAGAAGGGAAGGAATAGCAGACCTGGAAGCCCGGAGTGAGGGTGACAGTGGTGCTGCCTCTGCGTCACGCCGCCGCAGCCCGGCAACCCACCGGTGCTGGAACCCACGGGAGAGCCAAGCACCTTCCCCCGGTCCCGCGGAGGGAGGGGAGGGGAGGGAGGGACAGAGGGAGGGATGGAGAAGGGAGGGAGGGACGGCGGGGAGGCAGCCGCCGCCGCCTCCCCACGCAGGAGGGTCCGCGCGGGGCGGGAGGAGGGCGCGGGGGATGGAGGAGAAGCATCCCGGCGGGGTTCCCACCCGGTCCCCGTCGGTGCAGGCAGCGGGCGAGGGGACCCCCGAGCCCAGCTCCCTCCCCAAACCCTCCGGTACGGTAATTCCAGGGGGGAAATAGGGTTTTGTGGGGGTTGTTTGGGTTTTTTTTTTTTTTAATATATTAAATAAAATAATAGGAAGAACTTACCGTCTAAACCAAATTAACAGGGAGGCAGCGGCGCGGAGCGGGATGGGGGGAGCATCACCCCCTCCGGTGGGACGGGACGGGGCGGGACGGGGCGGGACGGGGGCAGCGGCAGCGCCGCGCACCTCAGCGGGGAGGAGGAGGAAGGAGGGTGGGATGAAAGGGGTGGAAGGGGGGGTGCCGGTACGCGGACACGGACCCACCTGCGTGCCGGCAGCCGCCCGCCCGCCCCGTCCGGCGGTGGCGGCGCTGACCCGAGGCTGGCGGCGGCTGCCGGCGGCGGCGGCGGGCGAAGGGCCCGGATGTCGGTAGCCCGCGCCCTCCCCTCCGCTCGCCGCTTCACTCCTCACACACACACACACACACACACACACACACACATACACACACACAACCCCCCCCCGCTGCCGCCCCACCCCGCCGGGGGTGTCACCGGGATGGGGGTGCGGGGTGAAGGCTTGGGGGGGTGTTGTGGGGAGCGGGGGGGGGGGGTTACCCCGCCGCCATCCCTCCTGCCCGCCCCGTCGGGGCGCGCTGCCACGTGGGAGGGTCCCTCCCGCCCCCCTCCCTTCCCGCTGCCCCCCCCCACCCCCCCCCCCCCATTTCTCTCCCCCCACCCCCCCCCCGCCCCGCGCGGGCTTGACAGGTCCACGCGACCAAACAAGCCGAGGCGGCGGACGGGCGGGCGGCTCGGCCAATCAGGGAGGAGGGGCGGGGCCGGTGGCCGCCTGAGGGGAGCGCGGGGTCTGAGCGCCTCCCGCTCCCCTTCGCCTCAGGGCGGCGGGAGGAGCCGCTCGCCCCCGGCTCAAGGAGCACTGGGCACCGGGGCGGGAAGGAGGGGGTCTGGCGCTGTGGGGTGCGGCTGGAGCCTGCCCTGGAGCTGGGCTGCGGACTGGCGTCGGGCCTCGGTGCGGAGGACGGGCCGCTGGGAAAGGGGGAGCACCGCGGCGGGCGGCCGCCCTCCTAAGCCCATCCAGCTGGGCTTAGGATGAGGCCGTTCGGGCCAAGCGAACCCTTAGATGGGGGGCGGGGAGGGGCAGAACCGCTCCCCCGCTGTGAGACCCCCGGGCCCCACTCGTAGGTAAGGGCAGGGTGGGGTGTGTGCATACATCCCCAGGCCCCTGGGCCTGGATCCCACACACACCCCCTCCCATGCCCCCGCCCCAGCAGCGGCCCCTGTGTTCCCCTACCCCATGTTCTCCAGCACGCTGGTAAAGGGGGTCCAGTTGTGCCCCGAAACGCCACTTCCATGTGCCATGGAAAGTTCTGGGTGCTGGCAGCCCCGTGGTTGGGTAGGGTAGGCATCGTGCCTGAAGCCACCCTGACAGAACCTGGGGATGGGCCTGTGCTGCTCCTCAGGCTCTGAACAGGTTGGGCTGCGGGGGGATTTCAGGGTCAGCTCAGCTGGGAGGGAAAAGTTCTTCCCTGCAAGAGTTGTCAGGGCCTGGCACAGGCTGCCCAGGGAGGGGGCTGAGTCCCCACCCCCGGGGTGTGTTTTAAAAAGGGATAGATGAGGTGCTCAGGGATGTGGATTAGCACAGGGCCGGAATGGTTGGACACAATGATTTTAAAGGTCTTTTCCAACCTGGTGATTCTGGGATGAAATCAGGCTTGCAGGGAACAGGGCCTACATCTCACTTCCTTGGTGAGGTCAGGGCTGCAAGAAACCTTCCTTTATATGTTTAATCAACGTGGTCCCAAGGGAATACCTGCCTTGGTATTCCAGAGGTCGCAACAGCAGGTTTGGGGTTTGGTTGTTGGGTTGTTTGGGGGGTTTATTGACTATTGTTTTGTTTGGCAGGCTGCTGTTTGGGGAATTTGGGATGACTTTTGATTTTTTTTTTAATTTTTTAGATTTTTTTTTTTTAAAGTCAGACCTAGCCAAAATCACAATTTGTTTTTATTTCACATGGCAGCCTACCCCATCATCCAGCTCCCATGCTTTCCCACCGGGTCGCTGAACACAGTTGGCATGATGCTGAGTCATGGAAGAACGCTGTCATCTTAAGCACTTGGGTCTTCACCCTCAATATTGGCTCCTTGTGGTGGCATGTCCCCCCCATTTGCACTTACAGCATTTCCAACATATTTGCACCCTATTTTCCAGGACTTTTAACAAGTGTTTTCAGTGAAACCCCATTTGAAGCTGTTCTTTCAGGGTACATTGCTCTGCAGTCCCACCTGTTTCAGGTGAAGGGCCCTGGCACACCAGTGCTCCAATTCAGTCTGGGAATCTCTTATCTAAGACAAAGTATGGTCATTACCAACTGCTGATGCAACCTGGGATCTGACTCTTGAATTTCCTGGTCAAAACTCTCTGATTTCAGTGGAAATCCTTCGTTGTTAGTGCATGCTCAGATTTAAAGGGGAGGTTTAGGTTGGAAAAGTAGGAGCAGCAGCTGCTGTGACTTTTCTCTGCTGATAGAGGAATTATGTGTTCCCACCAGAAAAGGGAGACGATATTTGGGGATACCCCTCAAAGCTTCTGCTTGATAAAACCGTGAGTTCTCTGCATTGTAGAGGTTTTGGAGAGGAAGGATACAAGGGGTGGGCAACCATGAAGGATCAACAGCCCTTTTCCATCTGGAGGAAGGATGCAGTTCAGCTATAGAAGCTTTGAATAGGGGACAGAGGAGCGTCTGAGCATCCCCTGTGGAAAACCCTCCAGCTTTATCTTGTTCTCTAGAACCAGAGTTAGCACCTGATTGTTTCTAAAATAACAATCTCATGTAAAATAGTGCTGACAGGAGCAATGTGCTGCTACCCCCTGATCTGCCTGGTGTGTGTCCTGCCTTCAGAAACCCATCGAGATGGTATTGCCTTCCCACAGACTGCAGCAGAAGCATCTTGGAGAGAGTGTGTGGCACAAGACAGGTGTGTGCTAAGGACTCCCACACACCTTTGTCCAGCACACACTCCCCAGCACGGCAGGCAAGAAGCTATGATGAAGAGCAGCGTTAGAGAAGGCAGAAAGTGCTGCTTGTATCCCTTTGTGATTGTTGTCTCCTCCTGGCTAGCCACAGGAAACTTGTGATGGGACCAAACCAAAGACCTTGGCCTGTGGTTAGGAAGGGATAAAATAGAGACCTATGTTTTCTGCTTCACTTGGCATGCAGTTGTGTCAGGGTTCTGAGTGTACTGATTGATTTAATTACCCTGGCCAACCTTGCCTCCACCCACACATCCTCCACTCATGAGTCCACAGGCTCCATGAAAGCTCATGCCTGGGCTCCTAGACCTCTCCAGAGCTGCGTGGTACGAGTGAACACCTATTTGTAGTCCTGCCTGGTGTCCTGCAGCTTGGATCAGTGTCAGATCTATGTTGTAGCCTTCTATCCAGCACCATTCCTGCTGTTTCCAAGTGGATCCAGTTCATCCCCTCAACTTCCCTGGGACTCTTGCGCGTTCCTTTTTACCAGGGTGTCCCTGCCAGCCCTCTTCAGATGTGGCAGGGCTCCACCCTGGCCGTGGGGGCACTGCCTGTGCCGTGGTCACTTGACTCTGAACAGACTGGACCGATGGGCTGAGTCCAATGGGATGAAGTTTAACAAGGCCAAGTGCAGAGTGCTGCACATGGGACATAATAACCCCATGCAGCGCTACAGGCTGGGGGAGACTGGCTGGAGAGCTGTCAGGCAGAGAAGGACCTGGGGGTGCTGGGTGACTCCACACTGAACATGAGCCAGCAGTGTGCCCAGGTGGCCAGGAAGGCCAAGGGCATCCTGGCTTGTGTCAGAAATTGTGTGGCCAGTAGGTCTGGGGTGGGGATTGTGCCCCTGGACTGGGCACTGGTGAGGCTGCACCTCGAGTGCTGGGTCCATTTCTGGGCTCCTCACCATCAGAAGGACATTGAGGTCCTGGAGCGAGTCCAGAGAAGGGCAACCAGGCTGGGGAAGGGGCTGGAGGGCAAATCCTCTGAGGAGCAGCTGAGGGAGCTGGGGGTGTTCAGCCTGGAGAAGAGGAGGCTGAGGGGAGACCTTATCACCACATACAACTACCTGAAGGGAGGTTATAGAGAGGTAGGTGATGGTCTCTTCAGCCAGGTGACAGGTGATAGGACAAGGGGGAATGGCATGAAGCTGTGCCAGGGCAGGTTTAGATTGGATGTTAGGAAAAAAATTTTTACTGCAAGAGTTGTCAGGGCTGGAACAGGCTGCCCAGGGAGGGGCTGAGTCACCTTCCCTGGATGTGTTCAAAAACAGGGTAGATGAGGTACTTAGGGATCTGGTTTAGTTTAGGATGTGAATGGTTGGACTTGATGATCTTAAAGGTCTTTTCCAACCTTGTGATTCTGTAATTCTGTGATTCTGTGACTCACCTTCCCGTGGCAGGAAGGATCACTGAGCCTGAAGGCACCACAGACAAGCACCTGGGAACCACGTTGCATGAGTTCCCTGCTCCTAGACCAAGTTCCCTACCCAGCTCTCCAAGGCAGGGCTGGCAGCTCTTGGGGATGTTGGACTTGTGGAGGCTTTGGCCTGTGGTTTATAGAGTCAGGAAGACATGGCCACCCTGTCTTATTGCCCTGCTTGTTCCACTTGCACCTGTGCAGGTCTTTGTTCAGCTCAAGTTCTCTTGGGCATTCACCTCAAGGTTTCTGATGGGCCAAGTTTACCCCCTCCTAAGAGCAGTAACTCAGCTTTGTTAGAGCAGGCTCAGCTCTGGCATGTAACATGATTGAGAGTGTGGGAATTGGCAGGAGAGGTAAGGAGCTCCCTCATCTTCATGCACATAATCAATAGCGAATCGTTACTTAAAAAGTAAAGTGGTTGATGGTGTTTTTGTAGGGCAATACATGCCCTGCATTTTCAGGCTTTGATTCATACTGCTTAATATGCCATGAGATGGATCTCAACGAGTGACTCACATTGTAAAAGCTCCTGGTGCTACATCTCAGCAAGTTGCTTCAGCGTGCCTGTGTCTGCTCTCCAGCCCAGCTCTGCAAACCTTCAAGGCCCTGTATGGGAAATCCTGAAGCCCAGAGCTTGGAGGAACAGCACCAAAGCACAGGTGGGGCTCTGCCAGGGTCTATGGTCTGGATTAGGTCCATCCTGCATGAGGCAGAGCGTGACACCACACAATCCACCTGCATCTGGGTGCTGGAGCCCCAAACTAACAGTCAGTGGCGTGGAGAGGAAACCCATGGCTGGGGAGGGCAAGCTGAGGCAGCCCACTCCTTCTTGCCAGAGAAAGGAACCTCACAGAATCACAGAGCTGTAGGGGCTGGAAGGGACCTCCAGAGATCATCAGGTCCAACCCCCCTGCCAAAGCAGCTCCCTAGGACAGGTCACACAGGTCGGTGTCCAGACGAGTCTGGAATCTCTCCAGAGAAGGAGACTCCACACCCCCTGGGCAGCCTGTCCCAGGGCTCCCTCACCCTCACTGGGAAGAAGTTCTTCCCCAGATTGGGGGGGAACTCCCTGTGCTCCAGCTTGAGGCCCCTTGTCCTGTCCCCACAGACACTGAGAAGAGGCTGGCCATTTCCCCCTGTGTCCCACCCTTCAGATATTGATAACCATTGATCAGATCCCCTCTCAGGCTTCTTCTCTCCAGGCTGAACAGCCCCAGCTCACTCAGCCTTTCCTCACAGGGGAGATGCTCCAGGCCCTTCATCATGTTTGTGGCCCTTCGTCACCTCCAGCTTCCGTCGTGTTTACGTGGGGGTCTGGCCATTCCTGTTTGAAGGAGATGGTGTACCTAAAGCACGTTCAAATTAACATCACTACATCCCTCACAGGTACAGGTCAGTGCTCCTGCTCAAGTGTGGGATTCTGCCAATAAGTCCTTTGGTCCTTTCTCTCATTGCAAGATTATTTGCCTTACTCTGATAACCTGGTCATCGATACTGGTCCGGAGCTGCCTGTTCAACAAGTGACAAAGCCTGATGGGATTCTTTGCTACTCGACTTAACACTTTGCAGGGAGTGTTCCTTTGCTTTTCTCCACTTGCACTGGCAGCAGTGTCATTAGCATCATAGAATCACAGAACGTCCTGAGTTGGAAGGACCCATCAGGACCACCAAGTCCAACTCCTGGCTCCACACATCCCAGCCCAGTCAGAGCTGGCACTGAGGGCATCGTCCAGATGCTTCTTGCCCTCAGCCCAGCTCGGGGCTGTGACCCCTTCCCTGGGGAGCCTGTGCCAGTGCCCAACCCCTCTCTCAGTACAGAACCTCTTCCTGACACCCAGCCCGAACCTCCCCTGGTGCAGCTTCACACTGTCCCCTCGGGTTCTGTCACTGGTCCCCAAAGAGAGGAGATCGTTGCCTGCCCCTTCGCTCCCCCTCGTCAGGAAGCCACAGACCACCATGAGGTCTCCTCTCAGCCTCCTCTGTATCCAAACCTGCCCCCAGGACTGGAGGTGAGGCCACCCGAGCACAGAGCAGAGCGGGACAATCCCCTCCCTGGCCCGGCCGTGCCATGCTGGATGCCCCCAGGATGCAGTTGTCCCTCCTGGCTGCCTGGGCACGCTGCTGGCTCAGGGGTAACTGGATGTCAACCAAGACAGAAAAACAGAATTTAAGTAATATGTGGAAACAAACAAAGATTCTTCACCAAGTAGCTCAAGATGATACATCGTGGGGATTTAAAGAGGTTTGGGATAAGCTTACTCCCTGGCTCCCAAACTTTGCCTGGCTCAACCAACTTTTTACATTTGTTATTTTGATAAGTATTTTAGTTCTAATTTCTTGTGTGGTGATTCAATGTCCTTTGTGGTGTTGTAAACAGACCAGTATAACATACAGGGATTGGAGAAAGAAAATAAAATAAGACATCAAGTAGAGATAGGTGAATACTTTTCACAGTCATTAAGACAGGATAGTATAATTTGAGATTACAAAAGAATTTGTAAGGATAATGAAAAGGGGGCAATGATTCAGTGAAATGTAATAATGCTGAATAGATTGATGTAGATGTAGCTTGAGACAATTAATATAACTTTAATTTGTGTATTTTAAGAATATATTTGTTTTGGAATGTGGCTGTAACTGTGTGAGCTGTTTTGTGAAAGCAGCTACCAAACTTAGCCATAACAGTGCAGCAGGAAGAGACAGGGGAGTCATAAAGAATGAGACTAATGACCAATTAAGAGACAGAGTATATCTTGTTTTCAGCAAAAAGGAATGTGTTTTTGAGCTCAGATAACCACGGAGAAGAAATGTACAGAGCACACAATGAGAGCGAGGAGATGTCCAGCCTTCATCCCTGAAGACCACCAGAAGACCCCCTGAGTGTCATGCTCTACCTGTGAGGAATTAATAGAAACAACTTCTTAGAAATAATTAGCATAACCCTGCCTTTTCCTAGAAATTATACTGAGTATGTAGAGTTAATCTGTATAAACAGCAGACATTTGGCTTTAACAGGCACTCACACTGGGAGGAGCGATCCCCTGTGTGCCCGGTGCTGCAATAAAGGATCCCTGCTCCAGAGTCACCAAGGCCAGGGAGTTTTGATTCTGGCTTTCTGAGGCATCATCCCCAAACCCCTCTCAGCACCGCTGGCCTCCAGCATCTCATCCCCCAGGCTGGGTGTGCAGCCGGGGCTGCCCCTTCCCAGGGGCAGAATCCAGCACTTGCCCTGGTTAAACTTCACGCTGTGGGTGATTGCCCAGCTCTCTGATCTGTCCAGGTCCCTCTGTAAAGCTTCTCCACCCTCAATGGAGTCAACAACTCCTCCCAATTTGGTGCCATCTGCAAATTTACCTAAGACCCCTCCAGTCCTGAGCCTGGGTCATTATGAAAACATTAAAAAGACCTGGCCCTAAGCTGGAGCCCTGGGGAAGGAACCCACCAGTGACTGGCCGCCAGCCAGATGTAACCCCGGTCACTGTCACCTCTGGGCCAGACCCTCCAGCCAGCCGCCCACCCAACGCATTGTGGCTTTGTCTAGTTTTATGCTGAACGTTTTGCCCAGCAAACACTGTGAGACACAGTATCAAAATCCTTACTGAAATCCACAAAAATCACTTCAGCTGGCTTCCTTTGGTCAACCAGCTGGGTGACCTTGTTGTAAAAGGATATTGGGTTGGATAGACAGGACCTTCTGCTCCTGAATCCATGCCAGCTGTGGCCAATGACTGAATTGTCCTTTAGGTGTTTTCCAATAACTCCCAGCATGATTTTCTCCAGTCTTTTACCAGGCACTGAGGTGAGACTGACAGGCCTGTAATTACCAGGGTCTTCTTTCTTACCCTTCTTGAAAACTGGGATGTTTGCCAGCTTCCAGTCTACAGGGACCTCTCCAGATTCCCAAGATCCCTAGAAAATAATTGAGAGAGGTCTCACAGTGACATCAGCCAGCTCCCTGAGTACCCTGGGATGAATCCCATTGGGGCCCATGGACTTGTATAGACCCAGACAGAGCAGCAAATCACCCACAAGTTCAGGGTTCACTGGGAGTTTATCATTACCACAGTCATGGTCCTCCAGCTTGAGGCATCTGGAGTCCCAGAGCCCGTTGACTGCATTGAAGATAGAGGCAAAGAAGGCATTAAACATCTCTGCTTTGTCTGTGTCCCTGTCAGTAAGGTGACTGCTCTCATCAAGTAATGGACCTGTGTTCTCTCTGGTCCTCCTCTTGTTGTTAATGTATTTGAAAAACCCCTTTTTACTGCCTGCCACAGCACTGGCCTCAGCTCTAACTGAGCTATGGCCACACAAATTTTCTCCCTACAAAGCCTTCCCTGTAATCCTCCCATGTTGCCTGGCCTTGCTTCCACTGGCCATACACTTCCTTTTCTACCTAAGCTCTAGCAGAAGGTCCCTGTCCATCCAAGCTGACCTCCTGCCCCACCTGCTTGATGTCCAGTGTTTAGGAATTGCCTGTTACTGAGCTTTTAGAAGGTGCCACTTAAAAAGTGACCAGCATTCTTCCTGCTACCCTGGTGTTTCTGTCAGCTTGGGTGGGATGAGGTTGGTCCTTTGAGAAGAGGCACTGGCAGGAGGGCAGCGAAGAGGAAGGGCAGTAACTGACCTGGGCTTTGTGACATCTTCAGTCAACAGCAGCCTGAACAACCCAGATGGAGTGTTCAGCAAGACAGTAGTGTTCATGTGTGGACTGTATCCCAGACTCTACTGCTCATTGGCTTATTACTGCCCCCCAGCACAGACCCCAATCCCTCTCCTAACCATGCCTCCCATCTAGAGCTCTCCTTGTCCTTGGGTTTACACAGCCTCAAATACTGCTCACAACCACAGCTCCAGTCCCCTCTCTTCACCTTGATGATGAAAGTGTGGTAGACATCAGCCTGGTGTGTGGAAGTGAAACCTGCTCAAGGGTGGAAGTGAAACCTGCTCAAAGCTCTGCACACACTGTGTGGGCACAGCTTTGGCCACCATTCCTGCAACCTACAGCTGGAGTATGCCTCACACAGTGACTGGGATAGTGAAGCTGGTGGGCCTCCAGTCCAAGTCCTTCAGGTCATCTGAGCTCAATCTACACAGACAGGCTTTGCCAGGGCAACTTGTCCCTGCTATGATGATTCTTCCAAGCTGATGCTTAAAGACTGCAGTGTGGCCAGCTGACCAAGCATCTGCACCCATCTGCAGTATGGTCAGGGCTCCTTTCACCTGACCTCTTCTCTCAAATGAGGCAGTACCACCTACAACTACCTGAAGGGAGGTTATAGAGAGATAGGTGATGGTCTCTTCAGCCAGGTGACAGGTGACAGGACAAGGGGGAATGGCATGAAGCTGTGCCAGGGCAGGTTTAGATTGGACATTAGAAAAAAAGTTTTTACTGCAAGAGTTGTCAGGGCTGGAACAGGCTGCCCAGGGAGGGGGCTGAGTCACCTTCCCTGGATGTGTTCAAAAAAAGGGTAGATGAGGTACTTAGGGATCTGGTTTAGTTTAGGATGCGAATGGTTGGACCTGATGATCTTAAAGGTCTTTTCCAACCTTGTGATTCTGTGATTCTGTGGTAATCCTCTCTTCCTCCAACGATGTTTAGCGGAGCAGACCTGCATGTTTGGTGTGCTATTCAAAGGCTGCATTAATGATGATGAGAATAAAGTTTCCTTGGAGATGCAGGAAGGCAGCTATGGCTGAAACTGGTGACACATCCGACTTCAGATCAGTGCACCGACTCCTCTGACGCATCATCGAAGCATCACGGGGCAGGGAAGGACCTAGCCTGATACATCTCGGGAAGGGACTAAAACAGGAGCAACCCTGAAACCCTGCTTGGGAAGCTGCCTGGATGTGGGGAAACCTCCAGCAGCAGAATGACAGTTGAGCTCCAGAGGAGCAGGAAGGGTTACAGACACTTGTGCGGTGACAGGCGGCCCTAGGCAAGGCTGAGCACGTCCTGTGGAGCCCAGCCAGCCGGGCTGACCCAATGTAACTGGGAGCTGGAGCTGGCGCTGGATGCTTAACTTGAAATGGCCCAGGGACTGAACAGATGGCTTCTCTTTATTTGCATGCTACTTGCATTTGTGAGTCAAGCAGAAGAATAACTTAATTTTTGACATTTGCTTCTCCTCTGAGCCCGGCACAATTTATGTTATACTGGCATTTGCGTGAAGGATGTTGCTTTAGGCACAAAACCCATCCTGGCTTTAACCCTAAAAGGAGCCAAGCGGGCAGGAACCATGTTCCTCCCCAGCTCTTTTGTAGGCTCTGCCAAGGGATATCACACTTACACAATGACCAAGGAATCAGGAGAAAACAGTCATTTGGGGCTTGTGGAAGGAAGGGGCAGGGTTGGAGTTACCCTGGACTGGAAAATATCTCATTTGGAGGCCTGAAATGAGAGGCTGTTTGTGGACGAGGTTTACCTCCTATTAAAAATACCCTTCAAGGCCTGTGCAGTTAGTCTTGAGTGCAGGGGATAAATTTAGTAGAGTCCTGTTCCTGTTGACATAAACTTAAGTGAAAATAATACATATGGCGAGGGCACAACATCTGCAAGCCAATTAAAAACCTGGCTGATCACACCCTCGATGACAGTTGCTGTGACTAGTGTGTCTGTGTGCCACCCCTTCCAGAGGGAAAAAAGCCCAGATTCTGTTTGCTTGTGCAGCATCTTCCTATACCCACGGCAGCTGATGGAGATTATTTGGTAGCTTGAGTCCTGTGGGTCCCTCCTCCGTGCTATAATGTGCTGTCCCCAGTGACCCCTGTGTGGTCACCTATCTGACATTCATGGGTTTGGCTGTAGATCAGCAATCAGAGGCGCAGGGTGAGAGAATAAAGTGCGTTTTCTGGCCTGACTGCAAGATGTGAGGGTTAGCCTGGGTAGGGATGTGTGCACTTCAGCCAATATAAACACAGGTATTGTTCAAAGGCTGTGTTTGAAATGCCTAGAACAAAGAGATTGTTCTTGGTTTTCCAGTGGACAGTTCCCCAGTTCTCCTTCACCTGGAATTTTGACCGAAGTATCCAGGTGGTGTTAGGGAAACTGGTTTGAGAATGGGAGATGAAGCAGCCAGAGCAGGGAGTCTGGGGCTCGGGTGTGTTTTCCAGGTTTCAGCAACTCTTGAATTCACTGTGATCCCCCTCTTGTGGCTACTCCAGCGCCTGCAGAATTTCCCTGACTGCCTGCCAAGGCTCAATGACATCAGGTTCCTGAAACAATGCGCAGGGAAGGTGGTGGCTTCATAGGTTAGCTGCCCTTCAGCTGGGCTGCTGTGACTGCCCTGGTGTGTGACTAGCAGACAACCCCAACTGTGAGATGCAGTCTCCAACCTCTCCTGTTGACTGTTACCCCATCATTGGGGGTAACAAGTAACCAACCTGGCTTGGAGCTGCAGACCCTGTGTAAGTTGAATGTGCTCTGGTTGTGGTGTAGGACGTGTGGGTTAAACCACATTCATGGCAAGGTCAGTTGACACATTCTCCTTTGCCATGTGGACAGGTCGTGAGCACACACAGAGGAACAACTTAGCAGTCCAGATCATGGGCCATAACTTGATATACAACAATGATTTGGTGACATTAGATGGCATATTTCAGGTTTGGCCCGAGCCCTGAGTGAATAAACCACGCCTGGAGCGACACGGCCACTGTGGTGTTGCTTGGATGCAGAGATCCCCAGGACATTCCCCTCTGCACCCCCTGTGTAGCAAAAACTCCATTGCAGTTTTGACCTCACTGAGTGGGTCACTTGAAATGAGTGAAAAATGAGATAGAAAATGAGAGTGAGCTCACCCTTCACGTGGAGGTACTCGTGTTGGGAGCCCTGGTCTACACCTCTGATTCCCTCCAGCTAGCCCACCGTCTCTCTTGTGTCTTTGGGGAGGCCCCCAGCCTTTGCAAGTTGAATTGTCAAGTGGCTGTTGCAGATCAGGACCCACTATACCCTCATCCTTTGGTGCCACAAGGAGCTGGGACAGATACACAGTGGTCCATGAAGGATCCATCTTTAGGAGACTAGAGACAGGCCATAACATTCGCTGGCAGAACCATATCCCCATCTTTCACTCTCACCATAAAGCCTCATCCCCACGACACCCACACAACAAAGTGAATTCCACCTGTCAGGAATGGATATACAACTTGTTTATCTCAAAGTGGCTTATCTCAAAGCATCTAGTCCAAGTGCTCTACACATGCATCCAGGATCAACTGAAGAACAAAATGTGAGGGGGCCTGGACCCTCTTGAGGGGGCTTGGACCCTCTTGAGGGGGCTCAGACTTTCTTGAACATTTGGGAACCCTCCAGAGATGGCAGTGGACATGTGTCCCACCACTGGGTGGAAGGTGTGGGGATGCCAAGGACTTACTGACTATGCAATGAGGCAACACTGTAAAAAGCAAGGCCAGTGAAGATGGGGAGGAACATTTCCCCACCAGACCTGAAGCCACCAGACAGATGGGATGCTGCAGATTCGTGTTGGTACCTATTGTGCTCTCTTTTCTACACTCTTTACTCTTTTCTTCCCCCCTTCTCTTGAACACTTGTGGGCCAGATAAAGTGACTTGACACATCTAGGTGCTGGAACAGGCTGCCCAGAGAGGGGGTGGGTGCCCCATCCCTGGGGGTGTTCAAGGCCAGGTTGGATGGGGCCCTGGGCAACCTTGTGTAGCTCCAGGCCTGGAGGTTGGTGGCCCTGCCTGTGGCAGGGGAGTTGGAGCTCTGTGATCCTTGGGGTCTCTTCCAACCCAGACCAGTCTGGGATTCTATGATTCTATGATCTAACTGAACCTCACTCAGGGGTTAAGCCCAGCCACCCCCAACCACCCAGAGCAATCTGAGGTTGGTTGGAAAGCAGGGGGGTTTAACGTCTGCAAAATTGGTCTGTCTGGTTGTGGGTTGTGCTCAAATCCAGGTTCCAGGTTCCTGAGATCTCACACTGAGACCTCTTTGAATCTCCTTGTCACTTTCCCCCTACTGTTCTTTGGTTTCAGAAACAAAGTGCCTGATGCTGAGATAGCCTGGTGCTGCTGGTGGGACATTTATTAGACTCATCACGAGCATATTGTGGTGCTTCATCCTTTTCCTCATAATTCTTACTGGGGGAGACTGGCAACAGCACAGGGCCTGCCCCAAAACCCATCCACAGCTGAGACACAGCTTGTAGCCGGAGGGATGGCGTGGTTAGCAGCAGCGGGGCTGTGCTGCCTGGTGAGAACCAGGAACTGCACTCCCTCTCGTGGCTGTGCTCTCCTCTACCTCTCCCTGGAGCAGAAGACCCCCCCAAAGCTTCATCATGTTGACCCAGAGCATCCATGGAACCCTGCATACCCCAGAGATGAGCAGCACAACAGAGCCCCCTGGCCACTGGGCTTTTTTGATTTCGTTCAGCTGTAATAGTTTGGGCAAACATTTTCTTTCCATGCCAGATGTCTGCCTTAGGCTGAATTTCTCTGGAAAGTTTAAACCAAACGATCTCGACCGTTTCCAGGGAGGAGGGGAAAGCACAGTGTTTTGCCCAGATTCTGAAAATAATTCCATGAAACTTTTGTAAGAGGCAAAAGCCTCCGAGTATCAAAGAAAGAGCATGAAATCCGGTCCTGCTGTCACACACACACATAAAATAAGTGCCATTTGCCACTTCCAGGAAAATCTGTTTCATTTCGAGTTGGTCATAAGCTCTGCAGATGATGGTTTGCATCTGCTCACCAGAGCCGGTCACAGATTAACAGCTCTGCTCTCTGAGGACTGTCTGCAGCAGGCAGTGAGTGCAGGATGACTGGTTCCAGTGCTGGGGAAGCAGAGTAAGCTGGGGAGAGCAGAGGGGTTCAGAGGGGAGTTTGGAGGTGCTGGGATGGGGTTGGAAATGGGGAGGTGCTGTTGGAGATCTCTTTGTGGGAGGGATAATGCAAGCTAGACTAGAAAGAATAATGATGGAGAAGCTGCAGTGAGAGGACAGGAGCAGGGACCCACTCCCTGCTCCTCTAGAAACACATCCCCTTGGTGGCAGGGACAGGATGGGCCGGTGCCATCAACATTGGGTCACCTCCTGGGCTAAGCAGCCTCCTCATGCAGGAAGAGTTTCTTCTCACAGCTGCCACAGGGTCGGCAGCAAGAGATTTGGAGTTTGGTTGCCGTGCTGTCATCCCAGAGGCAATTTCTGAAGGAAAGCAGGGATGCCTGAGGATGTCTAGAGGACTTTTGGCTGGCACACAACAGAGATGCACCAGGATGTCCATGGGAGCGTTTACCCTGCCACAGCACATCATTGCAGAGAGGCAGGGAAAGCTGGCTGGAGCTCTGGGCTGCTCCTCCCAGCATCCTTCCTCTGACAGCCAAAGCTTGCTCTGGGTGTCTGGACACAGCCCCGCAGCGTGCCCCGTGGACTGGAGTGCAGATAGCATCTGACTCTCCCTCTTGTCCTGGCAAGAAGGTTGTCTTCCTTCGTAACACTGCAAACCAGATGCCAAAAAAGACACTTTTTGCCATCCAGTGGAGGCAAGGCTGTTAGGAGCGGAGGCGTTGACACTAACTGCCTTGGGGGGAAATGGCACGGAGCGGCATCCCTAGTTCAAGAGGCTGTCTGAGTTTAGCAATAGTCTCTTGTTCCCAGGCTCTGGGCCAGGGTAAATTGGCTGCAGTGTACTTTGAGAAGGAGGATTTTGCCTCCAGGAGAAAAAGAGCTTAGCTCAACTCTGCTGAGAGTCCCTCTGTAAGCTCATCCACGCAAAGGGATGGATGCCAGTTCCTCAGGTGGGCTTGTTGCTGGCCTCCCCTGGGTGTAGCAGGAGCTGCCCTTGGTAGGCACAACCAAGAAATACAGATGTGGGGGCAGAAGGAGGCGGGGGGGGGGGGCAGGAATTGGGGTGGGGGTATGGGGGCCATGGATTTAATTTGCTTCTGTGAAGCAGACTGAGATGATTGAATGGCATCTCCCCAGTGGGGAGGAGAGGAAGGCAGAGACTAGGATGACTGTTCTCTGAGCTGTGTGAACACAAGCCCATGTTCCCCACCCTGCCAAGTGTTTTAATGCATCAGGTGGTATCTGGGAACAGTCAGAGTACAAAGAGCATCAGCCCTGCACCCTGCCCAGCCCCTGCTGCCCTGGATGCATCCCTACCCCTGGGTCTGGGTGGCGGGTGAGGCAGGAACCAGGCAAGGTCTGTTCGAGCTGAGAGGTCCTGGAGGGTTCTCTCTTGGCTCCATCCAGGTGCTTTGCCCTGGGAGTCCTTCAGGCTTCAGGACTGTTTGTCCTGCAAGGGGAAGAGTGAACTGGAACAGACACAAAAACTGGAGTCTCATGAACCACATGACTCCCATCCTTACTGGACAGGAGCATGGCCCATGGCCCTGGGGTTGCCTACACATGGGGCTCCTATGTTAGCTGAGATGTTTGAGGCCATCTCTGGCGTAGTCTTCAGTCACCACTCCCTGAGATGTCTTCTCAAACCCTGTGTCATGCCCACCAGGCTCCATCTCAGTACCTAAACCATCTTGCATGGCATTGGAGACCTCCCTTTAGGCAAGCCAGCTAACCTTGACCGCTTTACAGAGGGTTCCAGAGCATGGCCAGGGCAGATGATAGCCCCAAGATCTGGGTCAGGGAGCAGAACAAGCCTAAGTTTCCCCCCTGGACTTCAACCTCCACTTTGCACAGATCAGACATCCCTGTTTCCTACCTGAGATGTAGTGAGACAGCAGGATGGAGTCCTAAAAAAAATAATAATCTTTTAATGGGTTTTATTTAGAGCAAGTTTTTGTATTTGAATTGCAGACACCTTCAAAAATAAAGGATTACAACTTCTTGAAAGTCCTGGGCTTATTACATGCTATTAAATTTCCTTAATTACAAAATTTGCAAATGCTACCAGATCAGTGGAGCAAGTCACAGCTGAGGTGAAGCACATGAAGCTCTGGCTTCTTCAGGAACTAATGCACCTTTTGAGAAAAGCTGTGACTTTTCTGCAGGTGCAGGGAGTCTCTTTACTTCTTTTCCATTTCCTTGCCTAGCTCAGCTCAATGACTTCTTCATCCAGGACTCAGAAGAGAATTGGCAATTGGAATAAGCAACAAAATGGGGTTTAATCCTCAGGAATTAAACAAACAAACAAATAAATATATATATTTTTTTAAAGGTGTGAAAATCTACTAGTTTGTAAACCTTGTTTCTGGTTGCGACATACGCCCATCAAGTCAGGTCACTGAGAACAGGACTTTGTTTGAGTTGGTTTTAAACTAACTGATGTTTTCCTGTTTATACAAGACATTTAGGCTTCACCCCTGAGAACTCTGGCCAGGAGCAACCCGTGTTTGTGCTCTGAGACTCTCTCATCCTTCAAAACAAAGTGGTCCCTCTACAAGCCGCTTGCTGGGGCACCGGTCTCATGTCCATGAGAATATACTGAAATAAACTCATTAATAATTCATTTGTCCACTGCATGGGGGCTAAATTCCATTATATTCCATGATTTGGTACAAAGGAGTAAGTGCATGTTCATCACCCATTGTTCTACAGTGTGAAACACTGGAGTACTGGAACTCTGAAAAATGGGTATTCATTTTTATGGCGACCTAACCATTTGTTTCTGTCCTAGAGTCACAGCAAAACAGAGCCCAGAGGGACCTCGTCAGCTCAGCTCATCCACTCACCATGCCCAGGACAAGGTTAGCTGAGGTTTCTGGCCCAGTTTTCATCTCCAGTGTATCACCAGTCTCCACTGATGGATATTCCACAACCTCTGCTTTGATCATGTACCCACCTACTGACCAAAAAACCTAGCAGAACCTTATATTTAGTTGGAAATAAGCATATTGTAACAGTTGCTAGCAAGTGACCTAGGGGAAAAAAAATAAAACCCAAACCTCAATGCAAAAAAAAAAAAGGATTTATAAAAAGGTTTTCAAACATAACCACATTTGAAAAGTGAGGTAATTTCACTGGAATTGTACTTTGCATCAGACCCTGCCCCAAAATCCCTCACTCTTTACTTTTAACCCAAGCCAGTTCGCTGATCTGCTGTAGTGCCGGGGTGACTGGAGTGATGTAGTGAGCGATCAGGATGGGGGGAGCAGAATTGTTTTCCTTAGGCTAGCATTGCTGCAAGGGAGAAAACCTCTGCAAACCATCCTGCTGCTGGTTCAGTGCAGCTGCTTTGCTCCTCTGTCCCTTAACCCAGCAGGTTACCTGGCTCCACCACCCAATTAAAGTTGGAGATGATCTGCCCAGGGACGAGCTCAGGATCTCCTGTTGCTGTAAAATCAAAACAAGAGAATTTTGCTTTCCAAACACTTGTCTAACCCAGTGGGAATAATCTGTGAAGGGATCCTGACTATACTTGTCATCCCCTTCATTATCTTTACGATCCCGTCCCTAAAAAAAACACTTACTGGTTAATAAACCTTAAGGAAATACAATCTTACAGGCAAACGTTTTGGCTGAGCATCTGCTTCAGTACTGGAAAGGGCTTGTCTGTTGTCTCTTTAATTGCCTTTTTGACCTTTTCAGAACACAGGCTTTTACATTAGCCACAGGACAGCTGCACAGATTTGGTGGCACTGAACCCCTGGCTACGTGTCCCCTACAGATGCTCTTGCTCCACAGCTATTTTGATGCTAACCTTTCTGCAGGTTCTGTTGCTCATCCCAGAAAGGCTCTTTTAAAAACCCCAAGGAAGAGTCCTGGCATTTCCAGAATGTCCATAGGGAGGCCCAGTGGCAGTTTGGAAGAAAACCTTGTTTTGTGATGCCAACTCTTCATCCTGTGTCAAGATGTGACTGCAGAGCCTCATTTGCGTAGATGTAAATGCTTTAGAAGAGAGCTCAGTGTTGCTGCACCACGTTTGTAGGAGACCCTCCATCCCAAGTGAGGTGGTCCATGAGCTGGGCTACATCAGTACTACAAGGGCAAGAGCTTCAGAGGTCAGCTTAACACCATCTTAGGCTGATCTTGAGCATTTCCAGCAAAGACAATGCCAAATCTAATCCTGAGACCAGGTCTGGATGTGTGCTTGGCTGATCACATAGTGGTGGCCTGAGTGGCTGCTCATGTGAGCAGTCTTAGCTGGCTGGGAGGAGATGAGGCTGTGGGGATGATGAGACCACTGGAAGCAGGTGACTAACAGTCAGCAAGGAGGTGAAGTCTTCCCCTTGAGGTCTGGACCATCTGCAGGTTAATGTAGAAGCTAATCCTTTTCTGCAAAACAGTGCCATGGGAAAGCTGTGCCTTTTCACTCAGTAACCCATGGGCTAGGACCTGGAAGTGCTTGAGGAGACCTTGAAGACCCCTTCCCAGCTTCAAGGAGGTGAGCCACCTGGCAAGTTATTCTGGAGTGGGGCTTGTTCAGCTTCTTCCTCTGTTTTGTATAAAATAATTAACTGGTAGAGAGCGAGACAGAGAGAACATGTGAGTTTACAGCTCATTGCCTAGGCATTTTTCTAGGAGGGGAAGACCCAGTCCCAGCTCTTAAGACTCTTTTAGTTAATCAGAAAACTGCACATAGCTCTGTGGACTGTCCAAGGGCATTCTTTGTACCCAAGGGAAACCAGAAAGTTGAACCCAGCCTAACAAGGAGAGGTGAGCATAGAGTTTCCAGTGGCCTGGTTAATGTCACCACCCAGGGATCAGTAAAGCCAGGATCTTGGTCATGGACCTCAGGGCCCCAAATCTTTTCATGGGTTGAACATCATTGGTATGTCCAGGTGCTACAAAAGCACCTCCCACCTTGACACCTAAATAGAAGTGGTAAAACAAACATCTGTTGACAGCAGATCCCTTCCTTAGGAATGGAGAAATGCCCTCATTTTTGCCTGATCCCTGCATTTTTTAGTGTGAAAGGCCCCAGAGGAAAGGTTTACCCTTATTATAAACATGATTTAGCCAGAGCTGCCTCCTGGCCTTCCATCAATGATATGTCACTGCAATGCTCTCAGATAGTGTGTGCCTAGAGACCCTTTGTTCTTGTGTTCAGCGAATTGATCTCCATCTGAGGAAGTATCACTCACTGTCAGAATTAAAACACAGCCAGTGAAAAAGAAAAGGAACAGCCTGACTTCAAAGGGCTGTGGTTCTTTTCTTGTGGCCTCTCCTAACCTGCAAGCAGCTGAAAAACTTGTTTGACCCAATTCATGCAAGGCCTCCTTCTTCCTCTCCAACAGACAAAGGCACACAAACAATGAGCCCATTCAGGTGCAGAAGAGGGAGGGAAACCCAGAGACTCAGGCAAGGCTCCTGCTGCACACACCCTGTTCCCACAGATAAGCACAAAGACGGAGGAGTGACAGGTTATCTTGGGCAGAACCAGCTACCTGAGAGGCCTCCTTGAAGTCAGCGGTGTGTGTGGAGAGATGCTATCTTTTATTAGGCCAACTGGTAGAGTCAGAAAAACTAGAAGAGCTCTTCAGGCTCACAAAGCCTTCTCCAGGCCAGGGAAATATCTGGGCCACCTGAAGCTGGGAGGTGCACGAGATGTCCTAGGAGGGACAGAGTAGGGTAGGAGATGGGCAGAGATGTTGTGAAGTCTCCTTCTCTGGAGATACTCAAATCCAGCCTGGACACAGTCCTGTGCAACATGCTTGAGGTGATTGTGCTTTAAAGGGGGTTGGACTAGATGATCTCCAGAGGTCCCTTCCAATTCCAGCTCTTCTGTGATCCTGAAGTTATGTGGGCAGAGGAAAGTAAGTGGCTAAGACAACGCCGAGCTAAGTGTCTGGTGGTCTGGCTTGGCATAGAGACTCTCAGGGACATCTTATAGTGGCCTTCCAGTACCTAAAGGGGCCTACAGGAAGGAAGGGGAGAGGCTCTTTATCAGGGCATGTAGTGACAGGGTGAGGGTTAACGTTTTAAAACTGAAGTAGGGTAGATTTAGATTAGACATTAGGCAGAAATCCTTCCCTGTGTGGGTGGGGAGGCCCTGGCACAGGGTGCCCAGAGAAGCTGGGGCTGTCCCTGGATCCCTGGCAGGGCTCAAGGCCGGGTTGGATGGGGCTTTGGGCACCCTGGGCTGATGAGGGGTGTCCCTGCCCATCGCAGGGGGTGGGACTGGAGAGGCTTTGGGGCCCCTTCCCACACAAACCATTCTGTGATCTATGTTCATGTGAGCATAGAATCATTTAGGTTGGAATCAGCCCAGCACAGCCAAGCCCACCACTAAACCATGTCCCTCAGCACCACATCTACACATCCTTTAAATCCCCCCAGGGATGGTGACCCCACCACTGCCCTGAGCAGCCTGTGCCAGCACTTGACAGCCCTTTGGCTGAAGACATTTTTCCTCATCTCCCATCTAAACCTCCCCTGGCACAACTTGAGGCCATTTCCTCTTGTCCTGTCACTTGGTACCTGGGAAAAGAGATGTTTAAGTGATTCTCTTTTTTTTTTTTGGACTAATTTAGTTTCTGACTTGCTACATGACATCTCAGAACCACAGCAGCACCCCCTTCCCTCAGCTTAAGCGACCATGAAAAGACCCTTCAAGGTCATCACCAAGCATTACCAGGGTTCCCAGGCTGGCAACTGTCACCTGCAGGTTTCCAACACCTGACAGCATGCTCAGGAGGGTTCTCTCTGCAGCAGAGGTACCAAACCACTCCCAAGCAGTTTCCTCAAGCAGGAGCACCACCTCACACAGACATCTCTGGATTTATTTTTCGATTTTTAAATATGCTCCCAGCTAAAATCCCCATTTTGCTTCAGCATGCCTTCGTTTCCTCAAGCTGACACTCATTCCTTCATTCCTCTTTTCTCTTCTCCAGGAGAAATGTCTCAACACCTGCAGAGTGGAGCTGTTGTTTTTGCACTTCAGAAATGTGGACCTGTCACTATAGCAATTATCTCCTGAACTTAACCAAACAGCCTCTAATGCTGTTAGGCTTAAGAGGAACTTTGTCACCTTGGAGCAGTTTTCTCTTTGTTAATGACTCACTGTAAAGGACATTAACACTGGTGTCACTTTCTTGGTCCTGCTTTCACTGCAGCCAGAAGTTGCACTAGCTCAGAGTAAGATCTCAGCCAAGGGTCTCCACGGTGCAGGATGAACCAGCTCTGGGAGTTCTCTGTTGGATGTCGCTGAGAAAGTGCAAGGAGAAGACCAGATCAAACCAACCAGAGGACAGCAGCCACCAGGTGAACACTGGTAAGTTAATGAGTAGTTGGACCAAGTGCCAGGTCCTGGAGATGGCTTTTTGGCTGGTTCAATAGAACCAGGAAAAGACTCAGGCTAAGTAGTTTGGTTTGGAGGTAATGCTGCTGGGAGAATCATAGAATCATAGAATGGTCTGGGTTGGAAGGGACCCCAAGGATCACAGAGCTCCAACCCCCCTGACACAGGCAGGGACACCAACCTCAGGCCTGGAGCTACACAAGGTTGCCCAGGGCCCCAGCCAACCTGGCCTTGAACACCCCCAGGGATGGGGCACCCACCCCCTCTCTGGGCAGCCTGTTCCAGCCCCTCACCACTCTCTCTGTAAAAAACTTCCCCCTAAAGGCCAAGGGAGAAAGCCAGTGTGAAAGCTGAACACCATGAGCTTTGAGGTGGTTCTCCAAAGATGACTAGAAGTGTGTAGAGGTCTGCACTGCCTCTGAATGCCATCACACTGTGACCAGCACTGAGAAGGTGCTCTGTGCTGGTACACCCAGCGTGTATGGGCTATGAGATGATGAAGGGCCTGGAGCATCTCCCCTGTGAGGAAAGGCTGAGTGAGCTGGGGCTGTTCAGCCTGGAGAGAAGAAGCCTGAGAGGGGATCTGATCAATGGTTATCAATAGCTGAAGGGTGGGACACAGGGGGAGATGGCCAGCCTCTTCTCAGTGTCTGTGGGGACAGGACAAGGGGTGATGGCCTCAAGCTGGAGCACAGGGAGTTCCACACCAATCTGGGGAAGAACTTCTTCCCAGTGAGGGTGAGGGAGCCCTGGGACAGGCTGCCCAGGGGGTGTGGAGTCTCCTTCTCTGGAGAGATTCCAGCCCCATCTGGACACCAATCTGTGTGACCTGTCCTAGGGACCCTGCTTTGGCAGGGGGTTGGACCTGATGGGCTCTGGAGGTCCCTTCCAACCCCTACAGCTCTGTGATTCTGTGATTCTGTATGGACACAGCTGATACAAGTCCATATAGCCTGGACCAGGCTGCCACTTCACCAATAAACCACCATGTAAAAAAAGCCCTCTGCAAACCTCCTTCCTATGGGCTCCAAATTAACTTGTGTTGGTTATCCCAAATCACCCAGCTAGACTCTATTCCTGGAGGAGCTGATCCATGAGTAATCATACCACTGTTGCCTACAGCTAGAAGTCTCCTCAGGCACCAGTGAGGCTCTGCCAGGAGACAGCACCCCGAATGAGTTTAAGCTTTTACATCTTTGATAGTCAAAAGGATTGAGAAACACAAGTTACCGTTCCCCAGAGGGGCTGTGGTTTCCATGTACATGCTCTGCAGCTGTTCCCCTCCAGTTACTGAACACTAGTAAGGAGGTTGTAATAGTTTCTCCATTCTCTCCAGCTCATCTGACTCATGTGTCCAGCTGGGACCATCAGGACCATCAGTGGGTCTGGTTGGGGCAGGAGTCTGGAGAAATGGAGGCTGAGGGGAGAGCTCATCAGTCTCTACAGCTACCTGGCACTTGTTTATGGGCTGAGATCCTGCATGAGGGCAGTTACAGCTACTCAGCTGTAGTAGGATACCACCAAGCTTCTCTATTTAGCTGTGCCTGAGCTCTCAGCTTCCTTATCTTAAGGATGGATACCCTGTGTGTGTCAGAGTATTGGTCCTGTGTGAATGCTGGTTGCACCAGAAAGAGCTGGAGAATTAGGTGAGATAAAATACCCTCTTTTCAAATGGTACCTACCCTGAGGGAAGTTTAGGAAGGTGAAGCATGGGTTTATCTGTCTTGGTAGGAGGTGGTGACAGTCCCTGTGTCTGTCACCTGAAGGTTCCCTTGAGTCCTGGTAATCTGAAGTGTCATAACTCATGGCTATTATCAGACACTTCCAGAATATCCAGGGGTGGGAAGACCTCCCCCAGCCAGCTCCTTGCTCGCTGCTCCCAGCTCTCACACTCCTGAAGGAGAAATAACCTCCTGCCAAGGCATTTCACTGTGGTGGCAGAGAGATTTGGG
The DNA here is from genome assembly GCA_020800305.1 of Porphyrio hochstetteri. Classification (NCBI taxonomy): domain Eukaryota; kingdom Metazoa; phylum Chordata; class Aves; order Gruiformes; family Rallidae; genus Porphyrio; species Porphyrio hochstetteri. The sequence goes on from CM036938.1 coordinate 89,432,965, forward strand.
AAGTGCTCAAGAGATGCTAATCCTGGCATTTCATCTCAGCAAGGCTTCCAAAACCTCAGCATCAGCATGTACAGCCCAGAAAGGTGTCTTTGAGCAGTTCCCAGCTGCAGAGTGCATCAGACTCCCCCCCCAAAAGCCAGCATGCACGTTCCAGGCCAGCCCCTGGGACAGGCAGTGTATCCTCTGCTTCTCAGTGAGCCTTTTCCCAAGGTCCAGATGATGAGTCTCAGATCCTCAGTCCAATTCCACGCCTGCTGCTCCACTGTAGCCTTGTGATTCCTGAGCTATATATCACAGCACATTTATTCTGACACCCTGTGAGTGTGCAGCCTAGTGCTGCTCTGCCAGGCTCAGCAAAGGCTTCTAAATATATTAGTGGAGGGGAAAGAGCTGGGATGGCTTCCAATTTTAACCAAGGTCACATTGGTGAGTGCTGGTGTGCAGCACGGAGATACTACACCCAGCATCTTTCTTAAGAGCTGTATTCCAGCTGCCTACAGCAGCTTTTCCTGTAGTGAAACAGCAAGAAATGGGAAAGGATGAGAGAAACAAGAGGCCTGGGAGATAATCTAAAGCCTTGCAGTGGGTATGTTGTGTAGCTCAGGATCTTTGTAGTTCTGCTTATTTATCTACCCCCCTTCCCCCCCCCCAAAAAAATAAACCTAACCCAAGCCATGTTGCTTACTTTCCTCAAATGATAGACTGAGGCATAATGTTTTTCAAAGAGCTCAGAGCTTTGGGCCCTTGGATTCATCCTGGCTGACAATTTTCCTCTTAGGAAGCAGCCAAATGCTCCAGGGGAATAATACACTGCTGGAAACGGCACCTGCATTCCAGATTTATCCCAGTCCCTTGATGATGCATCCTAAGAAGAGCTCTCCTCCTAGCCACAAGAAAGAGCTGGGAAAGTTTAGGCAAGGGGAAGGACTGGAGGTGAGACACATCACAGGTGAAGGTTTGAAATCCCCCCTCTGGCAGGGGTGACTCTCTGCAACTCTCTCCATGGGAAAGGGAAGAGACCTGGACTTTTAATTGCAGCCCTGGACTGGAGGAGGAGACCCAGGAGGAGGAAAAAGAGAGAGCAATAAAGGAGAGATGCATAATTTGAGACAGCAAGGAAAGCAGCAGGCTGTTGTGGCTGAGAAGAAGGCTCAGCAGAGGCCAATTTATGAGCCTGGCATGAAAGCAGAAGGAGATTTTACTCATCTTGGCCTTCAGTGGTGTTCAGGAGCCCCTTAAGGCTACGGCAGCTTCCCCCTCTCAGCAGAGAGACAGCAGAGAGACCTGGGCTCCCCTGAGAGCAGGTGAAGGGCAAAGTCTGGGGGTGCAGAAGGAGCCAGTTGCAATAAATTACCTCTGTCTTCAGATGCTCAGTGACCCCAGTGCTCTGGGTTGAGAATTGGCTGTCGTGGGCTGAGAACTGGCTGTCGGATCAGAGGGTGGTGATCAGTGGAGCAGAGTCTGACTGGAGACCTGTGACTAGTGGTGTTCCCCAGGGCTCGGTGTTGGGTCCAGTCCTGTTTAATATCTTCATCAATGACCTTGATGAGGGAACAGCATCCACCCTCAGCAGGGACACCGATGGTACAAAGCTGGGAGGAGTGGCTGACACACAGGACACTGCGCTGCCATCCAGAGAGACCTGGACAGGCTGGAGAGCTGGGCAGGGAGAAACCAGAGGAGGCTTAATAAAAGCAAGTGGAGAGTCTGGCACCTGGGAAGGAATAACTGTCTGTATCAGTACAGGCTGGAGGTGACCTGCTGGAGAAGAGCTCTGTGGAGAAGGACCTGGGGGTCCTGATTGATGACAGGGTGGCCATGAGCCAGCAGTGTGCCCTGGGGGCTGAGAGAGACAATGGGATCCTGGGGGGCATCAGGAAGAGTGTGGCCAGCAGGTCTAAGGAGGGGATCCTCCCCCTCTGCTCTGCCCTGGTCAGGCCCCACCTGGAGTGTTGTGGCCAGTTCTGGGCTCCCTGGGATCAAACAGCCAGGGATCTCCTGGAGAGAGTCCAGAGGAGGCTACGGAGATGATGAAGGGTCTGGAGCATCTCCCCTGTGAGGAAAGGCTGAGTGAGCTGGGGCTGTTCAGCCTGGAGAGAAGAAGACTGAGGGGGGATCTGATCAATGGTTATCAATATCTGAAGGGTGGGACACAGGGGGACATGGCCAGCCCCTTTTCAGTGTCTGTGGGGACAGGACAAGGGGCAATGGCCTCAAGTTGGAGCACAGGGAGTTCCACACCGATCTGGGGAAGAACTTCTTCATGGTGAGGGTGAGGGAGCCCTGGGACAGGCTGCCCAGGGGGTGTGGAGTCTCCTTCTCTGGAGATATTCAAGACTCGTCTGGACGCCGCCCTGTGCAATATGAGCTGGGGAGCTGCTTTGGCAGGGGGGTTGGACCCGATGATCTCTCGAGGTCCCTTCCAACCCCTGTGATTCTGTGATTCTGTGACCAAGAGCTGTGCTGGGGTCTGAGTTAACCCTGGCAAATGTGGTGTTGGGAGGAATGCTGGGAGTGTCCTGGTGCTCTGTAGTGATGTGACTGTTCGTTTGTGGTGAGGCAGAAGGTAGCAAAGGGGTTAAACTTGGCTTCTTAAAGAAATTCCATCTTCAGCCTGTCTCCCCTTCTAAAGCTGTTGGATATATTTCAGGTTGGCAAAAAGTGAGGAGTCCCAAAGATACACTTATATCTTAGGTGGAAATAAGGCACTGGGTAGAAGAGAAGGGCCTTTCCAGTGCCCCAGTGACTGGAAAGCTGTCAGGGGAGGTCCTTGACACATCAGTAAGGCAGAACAGTGCCATGGAAGCTGCTGGCCCCAAGAGCAGCATCAACAGGCTGCAGAGAATCCAGCTGTGCCACAGTAACCTGGGTTTCTAAGGCCACCCTTAGCTACTAATGTGCTCTGGCAGTAGAGCAGGTGATGTTTTGTCTATTTGCCATTATTTTTAGCTTTCTCTGGTCAGCAAAACAACTCAGACAGCAGCATTACAAGACCTGCATCTCCAGATGTACAGGCTGTCTCTGAGCCACCCCCTACACAGAGAGCTAACTGTTTGCTCTGTAGTTTCTCCACTGTCTCCAGCTCATCTGACTCATGTGTCCAGCTCCTCCTGATGGTCCCAGCTGGTGGGTCTGGTTGGGGCAGGAGTCTGGAGAAGAGGAGGCTGAGGGGAGAGCTCATCACTCTCTACAGCTACCTAAAAGGTGGCTGTAGTGAGGTGGGGTCGGTCTCTTCTCCCTGGTAGCCAGTGACAGGACAAGGGGAAACAGCCTGAAGTTGCATCAGGGGAAGTTTAGGTTGGGTATCAGGAAAAATGTCGGTACAGAAAGGGCTGTCAGATAATGGCACAGGCTGCCCAGGGAGGGGGCAGCAGGAACACAGCAGGAAATTATTACTCCAGAGAGACCTGCAGGTTTGGCTGACACAGCTTGCAGGATCCAAAGGGTCTGCAGGGTCCAGGATGCTGGATCCCATTCCTGAAAGTGCAGGTTTTTGGCCTGCAGCAGTAGAAGAGTGCTGTCTGTGAGGGGTTTGGTGCCTGGCAGAGGGATGAATGGCTGCAGACAGGCAGTCTCTGGCACCCCTGTGTGGCCACTGGCACAAAATCCTTCCCAGAGAGGGTCTCAGGGTGCTCAGGAAAGCTGGGGCTGCCCCCAGATCCCTGGCAGGGTTCAAGGCCAGGTTGGATGGGGCTTTGGGCACCCTGGACTGGTGGGGGGTGTCCCTGCCCATAGCAGGGGGTAGGACAGGGTGGGCTTTGAGGTCCCTTCCAACCCAAACCATTTTGTGATTCTATCATCACAGGCTGGGGGACCCAAAGTCTTCCCTGGGAAGCAGCTCCCTGGGAAGCAGGGAAGACAGGGAAGAATTTCAGAAGGGCTTAGGAGGGAGGTTAAATCCTGCCTGACAGGCCAACAGGTCCCTGAGAAAGATGGGAAGGAAACCTCTGGTCCTCCATGCAGGCCCAGGAGGAAGGAGGTCCTTACAGACCTGGGCAAGGCCTCTGGGTGTCAGTGCCTGGGTGCAGCCAGGGGTAGGCCTCTGGTTGTCTCTGCATTTTCATCTCCAGCCCTGGCTTCAGGAAGGCCCTGAGCTGTGTTCCTGCAGGAACAAGGCCAGGTTGGCTGGGGCCCTGGGCAACCTTGTGTAGCTCCAGGCCTGGAGGTTGGTGGCCCTGCCTGTGGCAGGGGGTTGGAGCTCTGTGACCCTTGGGGTCCCTCCCAACCCAGACCAGCCTGTGATTCTGTGAGTCTATGAAGAGGTGGCTAGAAGAAGTTGAGTCGGGGGCCACATCTAATTAAGACCTTTAATTCCTGTCTGCTGGAAGCTGGGTCAGTTCTTACCCTGCTGTTCCTGACAGTGTTTCCCCAGGCAGTCTCCTTCCCAAAAGATGGGTTATAATGGTGTGACCATGTCCCCGGGGCTGGGGCAGAGCTTTCTGCACCACCAGGATGATGCCAGGAGTGGATCTGACCATAGCTACACTTGGAGGGATCTCATAAGGATGACTTCAAGCTCAGGATGCCTTTGGGTAAGGGAAACAAGACCTAGGTGGGAATGATCAGCTCAGGACCCTGCCTGGGTGCTGAAATCTCAGCAGTGAACATCTCTGCAGGTTTGGGAACACCATGGCCAGTGCTTTTCCTTCCCCAAAGCTTTCCCCAAGGAGAGCTACCTGATGAAGCTGTGAGCAAGAAAGCTTAAACCCTGATTGTACATGAACCCTGCCAGGATGGCAGAGGGACCTGTCACATCCATGGGGCCCTGCGGTGGGTCACTGGGGGAAGGGACACCCCAGGGACAGCTGGGAACACACTGTCCCCTCCTCCTTGGCTACAAGGTGCAAGGGAATAACTTCTCCTTGCACCAGACCCTGGGCAGGGAGGGATGAGTGAGCTGAGGGAAGGGCTGCAATAGAGGAGAATAGTAGAATCATAGAACCATAGGATGGTCTGGGTCACAAGGGACCCCAAGGATCACAGAGCTCCAACCCCCCTGCCACAGGCAGGGCCACCAACCTCAGGCCTGGAGCTACATAAGGTTACCCAGGGCCCCATCCAACCTGGCCTTGAACACTTCCAGGGACGGGGCATCCACCCCCTCTCTGGGCAGCCTGTTCCAGCCCCTCACCACTCTCTCTGGAAAGAACTTCCCCCTAAGATCTCCTCTAACCCTTCCCTCCTCCAGCTTCACTCCATCCCCCTTGTCCTGCCAGTCTCTGCCCTTTGAACAAGCTGATTCCCCTGCTGTTTCTCTGCTCCCTTCAGGGACTGGAAGGCTGCAATGAGGTCCCCCCACAGCCTTCTCTTCTCCAGACTGAACAAGCCCAGCTCCCTCAGCCTCTCTTCATAGGGGAGCTGCTCCAGCCCTCTGATCATCTCCATGGCTCCTCTGACCCCTCTCCAACAGCCCCACATCTTTCTTGTATTGGGGGCCCCAGCTCTGGACACAGGACTCCAGCTGGGGCCTCAGGAGGGCAGAGTAGAGAGGGACAATCCCCTCCCTGTCCCTGCTGCCACCCCTCTGCTGATGGAGCCCAGGATCCCATCACCCCTCTGAGCTGCCAGAGCACACTGCTGGCTCAAGGGAAGTTCCTCATCCCCCATGACCCCCAGGTCCTTCTCAGCAGGGCAGAGGAGGGTTTTGTGCATCTGGTTTGGGAGCAGCAGAGTGGTGGAGCCCCAGGGGCTGCAGGCAACACGGTGGAGAATGAAGAGCAATGGGACCTGGGATGGCCCCATGTGCAGTTCGTGGGGGTGTCACTGGCCTTCCTGTGGCCATGGATTGGGTTTGGGTGTGCATCACTGTGTACCTCCTCCTGGCACGTGGCTCCTTTGGCTTCCTCCATGCTCCAGGGAGGAGGAGATGTGGTGGGTGGGACCTGTGAGGTCCTTAGAACCTCGTGGAGGTGGCACTTCCCCACAGACCCGCCAGCTGATCACACTCAGCATCCCTTCTGCTCTCACCCCTTCCCCTGGGGATGCTCCCTGAGGCAGGCAGGTCCCTCTGCCCCATGGAGGAGACAGTTTGGGAGATGCCTTGAGCGGGATGAGATGGGAAGGGCTTGACCTCTGGCTGCAAGTGGGAGCCATGTGTGTGCAGGGGTGCAGGCTGGGCTCAGGGGGGTGCAGGCAGGGACAGGGGGGTGCAGGCAGGCACAGGGGGGTGCAGGCAGGGACAGGGGGGTGCAGGCAGGGACAGGGGTTCAGGCAGGCACAGATGGGTGCAGGTAGGGACAGGACGGTGCAGGCAGGGATGGGGGTGCAGGCAGGGACAGAGGTGCAGGCAGGGATGGGGGGTGCAGGCAGGGACAGAGGTGCAGGCAGGGATGGGGGGTGCAGGCAGGGACAGGGGGTGCAGGCAGGGATGGGGGGTGCAGGCAGGGACAGAGGTGCAGGCAGGGATGGGGGGTGCAGGCAGGGACAGGGGGTGCAGGCAGGGATGGGGGGTGCAGGTAGGGACAGGACGGTGCAGGCAGGGACAGGGGGTGCAGGCAGGGACAGGGGTGCAGGCAGGCGCAGGGGGTGCAGACAGGGACAGGGGGTGCAGGCAGGGACAGGGGTGCAGGCAGGCGCAGGGGGTGCAGACAGGGACAGGGGTGCAGACAGGGACAGGGGGTGCAGGCAGGCGCAGGGGGTGCAGACAGGGACAGGGGTGCAGACAGGGACAGGGGTGCAGGCAGGGATAGGGGTTCAGGAAGGGCTCAGGGGGTGCAGGCAGGGACAGCTGCAGGCAGGGTTTGGGGGGGTGCAGGCAGGGTTGGAGGGGTGCAGGCAGGGTTTGGATGGTGCAGGCAGGGGTTGGGGAGGTGCAGGCAGGGTTGGGGGGGTGCAGGCAGGGGTTGGGGGGGTGCAGGCAGGGTTTGGGGGGTGCAGGCAGGGGTTGGGGGGTGCAGGCAGGGACAGGTGGTGCAGGCAGGGTTTGGGGGGGTGCAGGCAGGGACGGGGGTGCAGGCAGGGTTTGGGGGGTGCAGGCAGGGTTTGGGGGGGGTGCAGGCAGGGGTTGGGGGGGTGCAGGCAGGGGTTGGGGGGGTGCAGGCAGGAGTTGGTGGGGTGCAGGCAGGGTTTGGGGGGTGCAGGCAGGGTTGGGGGGTGCAGGCAGGGGTTGGGGGGTGCAGGCAGGGACAGGGGGTGCAGGCAGGGACAGGGGTACAGGTAGGGTTTGTGGGGGTGCAGGCAGGGACAGGGATGCAGGCAGGGACAGCTGCAGGCAGGGTTTGGGGGGTGCAGGCAGGGTTTGGGGGGGTGCAGGCAGGGTTTGGGGGGTGCAGGCAGGGACAGGGGGTGCAGGCAGGGTTTGGGGGGTGCAGGCAGGGTTGGGGGGTGCAGGCAGGGACAGGGGGTGCAGGCAGGGACAAGGGTACAGGTAGGGTTTGGGGGGTGCAGGCAGGGACAGCTGCAGGCAGGGTTTGGGGGGTGCAGGCAGGGTTTGGGGGGGTGCAGGCAGGGTTGGGGGGGTGCAGGCAGGGACAGGGGGTGCAGGCAGGGTTTGGGGGGTGCAGGCAGGGTTTGGGGGGGTGCAGGCAGGGGTTGGGGGGGTGCAGGCAGGGTTTGGGGGGTGCAGGCAGGAGTTGGTGGGGTGCAGGCAGGGTTTGGGGGGTGCAGGCAGGGGTTGGGGGGTGCAGGCAGGGACAGGGGGTGCAGGCAGGGTTTGGGGGGTGCAGGCAGGGTTGGGGGGGTGCAGGCAGGGACAGGGGGTGCAGGCACGGTTTGGGGGGTGCAGGCAGGGACAGGAGGTGCAGGCAGGGACAGGGGTACAGGTAGGGTTTGGGGGGTGCAGGCAGGAGTTGGTGGGGTGCAGGCAGGGTTTGGGGGGTGCAGGCAGGGTTTGGGGGGTGCAGGCAGGGTTTGGGGGGTGCAGGCAGGGTTTGGGGGGGTGCAGGCAGGGACAGGGATGCAGGGCGGGGCGGTGCCCGCAGTGCGCTCTCGCCGCCGCCAGGTGGCGCCGCAGCATCACCGGCCGCCGCGCGGGGCGGCAGCGCCGGGAGGGGACGGGGCGTGGAACGGGGGGGTCCGGGATGGGGGTCCGGGATACGGTACCGGGGGGGTCCGGGATGGGGCTCCGGGATACGGTACCGGGGGGGTCCGGGATGGGGGTCCGGGATACGGTACCGGGGGGATCCGGGGTCGGGCTCCGGGATACGGTACCGGGGGGCTCCGGGATGGGGCTCCGGGATACGGTACCGGGGGGGTCCGGGATGGGGGTCCGGGATACGGTACCGGGGGGCTCCGGGATGGGGCTCCGGGATACGGTACCGGGGGGGTCCGGGATAGGGGTCCGGGATACGGTACCGGGGGGCTCCGGGATGGGGCTCCGGGATACGGTACCGGGGGGGTCCGGGATGGGGGTCCGGGATACGGTACCGGGGGGCTCCGGGATGGGGCTCCGGGATACGGTACCGGGGGGGGCTGCGGGATGGGCGTCCGGGATGAGGTACTGGGGGGGTCCGGGATGGGGGTCCGGGATACGGTACCGGGGGGGGTCCGGGATAGGGGTCCGGGATGCGGTACCGGGGGGGTCCGGGATGGGGGCTCCGCTCCGGGATGGGGGCTCCGGGATGGGGGCTCCGGGATGCGGTACCGGGATGGGGACCCAGATGGGGGTACTAGGGGGGAGGGAGGCGGTGGGGATGGAGGGAGGGGTGGTGGTGGTACAGAGACGGGCACCGGAATGGGCTGCCGGGATTGGGTACTGGGATGGGGGTACTGGGATGGGGGTACTGGGATGGGGGCACCTGGACGGGTTGCCGCGATGGCGGCACTGGGACGGGGGAGAGTGGTACCGGGATGGGCACCGGGATGCGGTACCAGGTTGGGGGCACGGGGATGGGGTGCTGGGATGGGGGTACTGCATTGGGGTACCGGGATGGGCACCGGCGTGTGGTACCAGGATGGGGTACCGGGATGGCGGAACTGGGACGGGAACCGGGATGGGGGTACTGGGAGGGGGGCAGCGGGATGCGGTACCGGGATGTGGGAGGGGCACCGAGTGGGGATGTGGGGCTGAGGAGCGCCGGGCTGTGGGGTATCAGGATGGGTGTACTGGGACCCGGGTACCGCCTGGGGGCACTGGAATGCTGGCATCGGGGTGGGGATGTGCCGGGGAGCACGCGGTTGTGGAATACCAGGATGGGGTTACTGGGATCAGGGTGCACTGGGATGGGGACACCCAAATGGGTGTACCAGGATGGGGGCAGTGGTATGGGGACACCAGGATGTGGGATATCAAGACACAGGATATTGGGATGGGAGTGGGGGAGGGTTACCCTCTCCACAGGGCAGCCAAATGGTGCAGGAGAAGGGATGGGTGAGACACCCCGATGGTTCTGTGCTGCAAATGAGGGGCAGATGGGTTGGAAACACTGAGCATCCCAAACTGGGATGGGATAGGGAAGGTGACTGCTGTGGGCAGTGATCCTACTGCAACTGAGTCCCCTGAGCCCCCAGGAGCTGCAGCAGGGAGGGGGGCACTTACCAGAAGGAGAGCTGGCTCCAAACATGGCAGAGTGGTCTGAATTTCTCCCGTGCTCACTGCCCACGTGAGTGCAGCCTGTCCTGCCAGGAGCAGTCATCAGCACTTGGGAAAGAGACTCTGGGAGGTTCCTGCAGCTTCACACCAAAGAAAACCCAGCAATAAGCCATGGGAGATGGCTCTTCCCTCAGGAACTGAAGACGTTGTGCCTCATCACAGTCTCAGCAGGTCTGCCAGGCACAGCCACTTGCAAATCCATGGATTTAACCCTTGCATGAAGGGGAAGCAAGCAGGAGCACCCTGCATTTGGGATAACATTCTAGACTGAGGTTGAAACACAGCCTTGATTCACAGAATCCCAGAATCACAAGGCTGGAAAAGACCTTTAAGATCATCAAGTCCAACCATTCTCATCCTAAACTAAACCAGATCCCTGAGCACCTCATCTACCCTTTTTTTTGAACACAAAATTCCTAAATACAACACACAGTTTGGCTTCAGTAGGATGCTTGGGTCGTTCCTTAACCAAGGATATTCCAGGTGGGAGTTAAATGTTTAGCTTAATGTCCATTTGCCTGGTTTAAATTGCAACTGCTGTGGCAGTGGAGGGTGTTTGCTGCTGAAATTGCTGCAGACCAGAGCTGGCTCAGCCCTGGGGCAGGGTCTGCCTGAAGGACCCAGGTCTGACAGTGGTGTCTCCTTTAGCAGGCAGAGAGAGCATCTTCCTGCCTTCAGCAACGAAGCCATTTGGAAGCTGAAGAAGCAGGAAAGTGTGACATCACTTTTCAATCCAAGACCTAGAGGCTTGAGCATGGGATCTGCTTGTTCTCCAGTCCTGAAGGATGTGATAATTAAGGAAGAGATCGTTCTGTTCAGGAGGAGTAGTAGTTAATGGCAACGTCTCCTGAAGGCACTGGTTTGCTTGGTGGTTTTTCTTTCTCATATCCAGCACATGCATCAAATATATCTCATAGATACATTGATTTTACATTTAATGGCATTTTAAATCCCATCTTCTGTTCCAGGCCAGACTCATGGAGAATCCTGGATTTTGGCTTAAGACAAAATATGGTTCTTCCCACTCTCCTAACTACTCTGTGTTAAGAGCCTGAAAACTGAAGCTTGTTTCCTCTATTTTTCCCTTTCCTGGCTTTCTCTCCCCTAACTTGTAGGTAGGGTAAACAACAAACTTTGGGCTTGACCTGTCTGTAAAGCTTTTGGAAACCACTGGGCAATAGTGTTGTTGTTAAGGTGGGGGATGGGGGGGGGGGTAGGTGAGGGGATCTGGGCATTTGGAATGTGAAAGGATTCAGCTGACCTTGTGTGTCTCAAATCCTAAAGCTTGATGGGGTCAAAGGGGCAGGGAGCTTCCCAGCAGGAAAACAACAGACCAGGTTCATAGGAGTCTAATCATCTCCCTGGGTCTCACTGGGAGAGGCTGATTCCTGCTGCAGGAGGAACCTGCTTCTCTCCACCGAACCCACACGGACTCAGGATGCCTTCATGGACATCTCCTAAGGAGCATTTCTTGCCCTGCATCCTGAGGATGGGGATGGGGTTGGGATCTACAGCATCGAGTCCTCTTCCCTCCCATCCTGGCTGCCTGCAGGAAGGACGAGCGGTGAAGGTGGGAGGAAAACCAGAGGGCTGCAGCATGTGAGGGTGGAGAGGGGAAGCACACCCTCAGTGTAGGCTGAGCCCGATTCTGCAATCCAACCTCCCTTTGTGCTGTGCCCAGGCACCAGTTTTGGGCCTGTAGTTCGATTTTGTTCTACGGACCCAAGGTATTTTAGAGCTGCAGGAATGCAGGTATCCAGCTGGGATGCTCCAAGGTCTTCCAGCTCCCCTGCCAACAGTCCAGGAGGGTGTTGGAGGTCCTGTGTATCCAGCTATCCAGGTATCCAGCTGGGATGCTCCAAGGTCTTCCAGCTCCCCTGCCAACAGTCCAGGAGGGTGTTGGAGGTCCTGTGTATCCAGCTATCCAGGTATCCAGCTGGGATGCTCCAAGGTCTTCCAGCTCCCCTGCCAACAGTCCAGGAGGGTGTTGGAGGTCCTGTGTCATCCATGAGCCCATGTAGATATCTTAGGGTGTCTCAGCTGGCATAAGACACTAGTGTTTGGGTGCTTAACTAGAGCCCTTTCTATTTGTTAAGCTGATTTGCTGGTGAAATAACACAAAACAAACCCTCTTTCCCCACCCCCCACCCTCCCAAAATGAGATTTATCTCCCTGCTCACCCAAATCTGAAAGAAAAAAGGTGTTCTGAGGTCCACTTCACTGGTGCTGGTGACTTGAGCCAGACAGAGGATGGGTGTGGGAGTGATGGGAATGACATCAGTCTGAGAAAAGGGAACCAGGCAGGAGTGTGGTACTGCACAGCTGGGGATGCTGAGGGTGAGGGTCTCTAAGACCTGTGGTCTGAGGGCCTAAGAGAAACGGCCTACTGGTCTCACAGAAATGGTCTGATAAATTCTGTGCACTGATAGAGAAATGCGGCTCCCAGTTACTTCTTTGCACACTTGGGTGAATGCACCAGGAATTTCACTCCTGTTTGGGTGTCCCCAGGCCAGACAGTGAACAGGAATCACCCACACCAGCAAACGCCTCCCTCCCATCAGCAGTAAGTGTCCAAGGCTGGAACGAGCTGTGCCCTACAGCCGCAGGGAAACAAGACCAACTCCTCCTGGTGCTTGTTCAGCATCTGACTCAAGTCACACTGGGGCTTGGCTGCTGCCGGCAAAGGTGTGGGAAAAGGACTGGGAAGAGGAGGCTACTGGTATTTCAGGGTGACGGCAGCCAGAACCTGTTCCCACCACGGTCACGAGCGTGCCTGTAATTTGTTCTCCCTGTCACCAACGATTTGCATGAAACCTATAGGAGGCCAACAAAACATCAGCTGCTGTGGCCCAGGGCTGGGAGGCAGAAACTGTTGACTCTGCTTTATGTAAACTCCCCTGCACCTTTCACCTCCCGTGAACTGCGATGGAGCCCAGGGCACCGGTTTCAATGGCTGACGCCGGCTTTTTGTCTGTGCCGGTGGTGTTTGAAGCTGGAGCTGCTGTGGGATGAGGTGCAGGAGAGGCAGCTGATTCCCTGATCCCCTCTCAGGTAGAGTTTGGTGCTAAGGGGAGGAGAAAGGTGGGGCTCAGCGCTGAGGGTCTGGAGGATGTGGGGCCTAGTCGAGGAGTGCTGTGGGACTGAGGAGGAGGTACTGAGTCTGGCCCTTTTTGGCCCCAGAAAAGACCTTTTCTGGCTTGAGATGTCCTCCTGCAATTCTTATGTATTATATATTCTCAATATTATAGAGAATCATTCCCATTATTACAAGAAATAATATATTCCCTGATGGGCCCCTGTACTCAGCATTGGTGAGGATGCACCTCAAGTGCTGGGTCCAGTTCTGGGCTCCTCACCATCAGAAGGACATTGAGGGCCTGGAGTGAGTCCAGAGAAGGGCAACCAGGCTGGGGAAGGGGCTGGAGGGCAAATCCTCTGAGGAGCAGCTGAGGGAGCTGGGGGTGTTCAGCCTGGAGAAGAGGAGGCTGAGGGGAGACCTTCTCCCCACCTCCCCTGCCCTGACAGGAGGGTGCAGAGAGGTGGGTGATGGTCTCTGCAGCCAGGGGACAGGAGATGGGACAAGGGGCAATGGGCTCAAGCTGCCCCAGGGCAGGGTCAGCTCAGATGGGAGGGAAAAGTTCTTCCCTGCAAGAGTTGTCAGGGCCTGGCCCAGGCTGCCCAGGGAGGGGGTTGAGTCCCCACCCCTGGGTGTGTTTAACAGACGGGGAGATGAGGTGCTCAGGGATCTGGTTTAGCACAGGACAGGAATGGTTGGACTTGATGATCTTAAAGGTCTTTTCCAACCTTGTGATTCTGGGATTCTGTGATATTATGCGTATGTGGTTTATCACAACCCCACAAGAGTCAGCCAGTGGACACAAAAGACATGCACAAACAACAATTTAATGCTGAAGGTGAAAGTCAGAAATGTCTTTATGTATGTCAGAAGTATTTTAGCTGCTTGGGGCCATCAGATGCATGTTCTTGCAGCACTGTGAGGGATGCTGGTTCTCCCAGTGCCTGAGGTCTGATTGATGGATAAAACATTTGTGAGGGGGCTAGTGGGGAGGGAAATTTTACCCAACTGCTTTTTGGACTGATTATATGCTTTGGTGAGCTCATTTAATTAATAGAAACCCAAATTCATTAAAAACCAAAATGCTAATCTCCTCAGGTAGAGATAGCTTCAGCATCACAGAATGAATCACAGAACAATAGAGGTTGGCAGGGACCTCTGGAGATCATCCAGTCCAACCCCCTGCCAGACCAGGATCACCTCTAGCAGGCTACACAGGACAGCACCCAGGATCACCACAACCTCTCTGGGCAGCCTGGCCCAGTGCTCTGCCACCCTCCCAGGAAAGAAGTTCCTCCTCAGGGTTAGGTGGGATGTCCTCTGATCCAGTTTGTGCCCATCACCTCTTGTCCTGTCCCTGGGCACCACTGAACACAGACTGACCCATCCTCCTGAGCCCACCCCTCAAGGATTTATCAGCATTGATAAGATCCCCCCTCAGTCTTCTCTTCTCCAGACTAAAAAGTCCCGAGTCCCTCAGCCTCTCTTTGTCAGAGAGATGTTCCAGTCCCCTCAGCATCTCTGTAGCCCTTTGCTGTCACCTATCCAGCAGCTCCCTGTCCTTCCTGACGCTGGGAAACCCAGCACTGCACACAATATTCCAGATGAGGCCTCACCAGGGCAGAGCAGAGGGGCAGAAGAACCTGTTTCCCTTCACACATTTTCTCTCCAGTGCCCTTGGTTGACCAGTGTCCTCCCAGGGTGGCCACAGCCGGAGATGCCACAAGGTTTAACGCTTCCCTTTTCATCCGAGCACACCCAGGAAATTTACCTGGGGCTTCTGAGGCAGTGCCTGCATGTGGATAATTCCCAAGGCAAGCAGGAACAGACTCGCTGAGCTCAGGGCCAGGAGGGGACGGCCTCCTCTGATGCCCTCTCCCACACAACCCAAGGGACCGCGCCCAGTAATCCCCGTACAATGTCCACTGCTCCCATTACAGAAGCCTCCATTGAACACACACACAGAGGCACAGCTCTGATTAAAGGCTCCAGCTGACGAGGAATCCACTGCAGCCCCAGGTCCCACACCTTCAATCACCTTTGCTGGTAAACACTCGCAACTGAATTTGCCCATCTTTGATGTCCTGCCACTCATCCCTCTGCTCCTTGATAACTCCTCATCAAATCACTGAGTCCCACAGACAGTGAATAGAAGGAGATTCATTCAGGGCTGGTCTTGTAGGAAGGCCCAGCCCTTCCTGAAGCCCCCTCACTCCTGGGAGGATGAGTCGCTTGGGAGAGGTAACCACACTTGTTCTTTCCTTAGAGGTGGAGAAAACGATTTCCCATCACCTTGCTCTCCTGTGTGACCCTGGCAGCATCTGATGCCTTCTCCAACAGCTTGTGAGGATCCAGAAATGGATAGAATACACCATTAGGGAAGGATTTCAGCTGGTGGGATTGAGAAGTGCCCCCCCGTACAGGCTGAGAACTTGGGTAGGAGCAGAGTTGGACTAGGTGATCCTTGTAGGTCCCTTCCAGCTGAACTGTTCTACTCCAGAACCCAAAATTTCATCCCAGGAGATGCTGAGGATTTTGAGGTGCTTCCTCAAACAGTTAGGAGTGCCTTGCAAACATCATGGGCTTCTGACCAGCTTTTTTTCTCATCTCCAGGACCTGGAAGATGCTGACCAAGGTTTGAGTCAGCTACTGCTCTGACTGTATGCACTTCAGCACATGTGAGCGAAGCACAGCCAAGGAACATAGGTTTATGATGCAGAAATTAAACATCATCTGCTGGAAATTGTATTATCTGGAGTCCAAAAGCAAGGCTTTCGTGAATGCTTTCCTTCCAAGAAAGCAGTTTCCCCTCTGTGGAGTGCACTTAATTGTGCTGCTGTCCCTCTTTAATTAGGATAATTTAGAAATTACGTTAAATTAAGCATATTCTTCCAGCAGCAGAAGGGGGGACACTGGTGTAACTGCTGAGTGAAGGGCTCTGCCTGTTCATCCCCTCTCCCACTCCAAAGACCCGCAAACTTTTATTCATAGGACCAAAGCTAAAGGGAGATGAACTCAGTGTCTTCCCAGATTTTACTGTTGCTTCCGAAGCAAAGGGAATGTCCTCACTCAATGTAGGGAAAACACCTCCTTGTGTCCCATCCCTGGGGGAGAACAGTCGAGTCCTGGCACACAGGAAAGTCAGGATGCTGTTGGACCATCCTCCCTGGACTCTCCAGCTGGGTTGGAGAACCTCTGTGCTATAGTGACATGTTAGAAAAGTGAGTTTATTTTACAGTCAAAGCTCTAAAAATGGCTTTTTTCACAGAATCACAGGGGTTGGAAGGGACCTCCAGAGATCATCAGGTCCAACCCCCCTGCCAAAGCAGCTCCCCAGCTCATATTGCACAGGTCGTGTGTCCAGATGAGTCTTGAACATCTCCAGAGGAGACTCCACACCCCCTGGGCAGCCTGTCCCAGGGCTCCCTCACCCTCACTGGGGAAAAGTTCTTCCCCATGTTGCTGTGGAACTCCCTGTGCTCCAACTTGAGGCCATTGTCCCTTGTCCTGTCCCCACAGACACTGAAAAGGGGCTGGCCATGTCCCCCTGCATCCCATACTTAAGATATTTATAAACATTAATTAGGTCCCCCCTCAGTCTTCTTCTCTCCAGGCTGAACAGCCCCAGCTCACTCAGCCTTTCCTCACAGGGGAGATGCTCCAGGCCCTTCATCATCTCCGTAGCCTCCTCTGGACTCTCTCCAGGAGATCCCTGGCTGTTTGATCCCAGGGAGCCCAGAACTGGACACAACACTCCAGGTGGGGCCTGACCAGAGCAGAGTAGAGGGGGAGGATCCCCTCCTGTGACCTGCTGGCCACACTCTTCCTGATGCATCCCAGGATCCCATTGTCTCTCTCAGCCCCCAGGGCACACTGCTGGCTCATGGCCACCCTGTCACCCACCAGGACCCCCAGGTCCTTCTCCACAGAGCTCTTCTCCAGCAGGTCACCCCCAGCCTGTACTGATACAGACGGTTATTCCTCCCCAGGTGCAAGACTCTCCACTTGCTTTTATTTATTTATTTATTTTTATTTATTTTTATTAAACCATCTCATTTTTTATTATTCCTTATAGCATTTGGGTGACTTTTTAGGAAAAAGCATGGGCAGGTAGAGCTTGTAGCAAAATGGGATGTGGTCTTCAGTGCTCCCACCCATGTATACATGCCCCCCCCCATCACCATGAGGGATGTCTCAGAGAAACACATCCCTTCCCAGAAAGCAGGAGCTGGCTTCTTGTCTAAGCTGGGAAACCAAATAGCAGCTGTGTGAGTCCAAATATCCAAGGGACAGCTGTGGACATGGTTTGATTTGCAGCTCTATCACAGCAGTTGTCCTTCAGCTGCCTTTTTCTTATCAAAAACCTGGGAAATGGGTAACCCAGAGGTGCTGGTGATGAAGGGAGAGGCAGGAGAGGGGAGAAGGGATGTGAACTTCAAGTTGAGAAAGCCATGGCCGTTGACAGATTTGCCATCCAGGAATCTGGAGCTCATCCTTGTCCTTGGCTGATGAGAGTATGGAGGCTCCTCGTGATCCTCATGTTCTTGGGAAGGCCCAGCCCAGCCTCCTGAAAGCCATCCTCCAGACACAGAGCTCCTCCTGTCTCCCCCAGCCAGCACACTGGGATGGTTCAAGGGGGTTTGGGTAAGACCAACTGATTTAGCTAAAGCCCATACTCCACGTGCAGCACAATGAAAAGCTGCTCACCAGCCTGGAGATGCAGGGAGCCCTGGATACTGCTTTTTAAAGGCTGATGTAAATGCCTCAGTTTCCCTTCTAGATGTTAGCCGTGGTGTAGGGTGTCCAGTGGGACTTTTGGGGGAAGATCTAGGAAGAAAAGAGTGGTGAGAGGTGAGATACCTCTGGTGATAGCAGCAAAGGATGCTAAGGGGTGGGGGGAGGAGGCTGTTTTCTGGGCAGCAGCCTCGGGAAACCAACCAGACGGTCCTATGGCAGGCTGATGCCAAGACACCAGCTGAAGGGGTGGTGGCCAGCAGCACCCGGGGGGATGAGGAGGCAGGAGGCTCCCCCAAACCCTCTGGTCCTTCAGCGCCT
Organism: Porphyrio hochstetteri; assembly: GCA_020800305.1. Taxonomy (NCBI): domain Eukaryota; kingdom Metazoa; phylum Chordata; class Aves; order Gruiformes; family Rallidae; genus Porphyrio; species Porphyrio hochstetteri. The sequence continues at coordinate 89,450,625 of CM036938.1, forward strand.
GCAGCTGCAGGGATGTGCCCCAGCTCACAGGGAGGGGAAGCGTCAGAGAAAAGATCCCTCACCATCTCTGTTATCTCAGACTTGGTGTATTTTGGGGGGGCAAATTAACAGAATTCTTGCTCCTAGCCAGCCAAATCTTTAAGCTGTGCATATCCTGGAGGGGTAGTGGGCCAGTTGATACGTGTATGTTTCTGTCCTGGCACGGTTCCTGTCACCCTGCCCTGCTCTGGTCCCCAGAGGCCACAGTGTGACGCAGGATCTGCCGTACTCCCGGCAGGCTTGTGGCTCGATACTGTTACCTCTCTCATTTTCCCCTATCAAAATCAAAGGCGTGCCAAACACCTTCTCCCCAAAACACTTCTGCACTGGGCAGGGAGTGAAAAGGTGCCCCTCTTCTCCCCAGTCACTTTACAAGGGAAGCAAAGGGGTCTAGGCCGGGTTGCCAGGCCTTAGCAGCGGCTGGAGAAGGGAGGGGAAGACTTCAGCCAGGTTTATTTTCAGCTGGAGCAATGTGATAAGGAGCAAAGCCCGCCTGAAGATAAGCTTGTTTGTTTTATTAGTGGACCAAGGCTAAATCCTGGGCTTTTGCTGTTGCTCTGCCTGACCTGGCCTGCTGCTGGGTGGAAGCCACGAGCTGCCTCTTGCCCAGAGTAGGGTTTCATGATGTGGTCGAGATCTGTGATTCCATCGCCTGGAGATGCCTGGTGGGGAGAAGGATGAAAGGCTCAGGTGCTCTGAAACACCACGTCTCCTTGGTGGATGTAGGTGAGTCCTTCCCCTCAAAAGAACAGAGCCCGAGCCCTGTGAAAAGGTGGTTTCTCCGTAGCATGTAATATCTACTCTGCTTATCAGATAAAATTACCTGATTTTATCCATGCTTCATGGGTGCTGGAGTGATGTTTGCTGCCAAGCCTCCTTCCTGTTTGTGGTGGCTCTGCTGGTAGGCAGAGAGGAGGGAGGATTTGGGCGTGGGGCTAAAGGGAGTATCTCCATACCAGCAGGTGAGTCAGGGCCAGGAAAGACACCATTAGAAGATGCATGGGAGATAACAGAGGGTGCAGGAAGGTGACTGCAGGGGATGTGGGCTCCCAGGAGCAAGAGAAGCAAGAAACTGGGTTGCTGGTATGAGTAGGTGTGTGATAAAAGCCTCCTTGGTGGGCTCTGTGCTCTTCTTCCCCACCAGATCCTGGAGTAATGCAGGGTCAGGCAAGGAAGCTGCCACCACTCTGAAGGAGATGAGGCACAAGACAGTAACACCCTGAGGCACTTCTCATTTTCCCAAAGAGGAAGATTTTCTCCTACGACTTTGTCCTGACGACCAGAGAAAGATGTTCCATGAGTCCTTGGATGCTCTGTCAGGCCTTGCTAACCTGGGGCTGTTGGCAGCTCTACAAACACGGGTGGTGGTTTATGCTTGGTCAAAGCTGCTGCACAAAGTACTCCACCCATTAGCTGCACCCATCTCAGGGGAGAAAAGCTGAAGCTGGTAACTGAAGGCTTTCATCTGTTATCACCAGTGGCAGAGCCCAGGTCATCCAGCCACTCTGAGACACGCTGCCTTCCACCCCTCTCCAAGGGCTGGGCTACCAGCCCCATGGTGACACTTGCCCTGGCTCCGGTAGAGACAGCTTGTGTAGTGCCACCATCACAGCTTGGAGTGGTGGCCAGACATCTCCCTTCAGCCTTGTTTCTAATGAAAAGTAATCAAGAGTGCTAGATCAGCCTTGAGAAAAGAAGCCTGAGAGGGGATCTGATCAATGGGTATCAATATCTGAAGGGTGGGACACAGGGGGACATGTCCAGCCTCTTCTCAGTGTCTGTGGGGACAGGACAAGGGGCAATGGCCTCAAGTTGGAGCACAGGGAGTTCCACACCAATCTGGGGAAGAACTTTTCCCCAGTGAGGGTGGGGGAGCCCTGGGACAGGCTGCCCAGGGGGTGTGGAGTCTCCTTCTCTGGAGAGATTCCAGCCCCATCTGGACACTGACCTGTGTGACCTGTCCTAGTGACCCTGCTTTGGCAGGGGGGTTGGACCTGATGATCTCTGGAGGTCCCTTCCAACCCTTATGATTCTGTGAGTCTGTGATGTCCATGTTTTCTCCAGAACTATCCGGTAATCTTCCTCTTGATACTGTTTCATTCCAGGTAGCCTTTTGAGGATATAGTTTGCTTAAAAGGTAACAGTGTCAATTGAAGTGCCTGCCTGGAAAATAATGCTGAGTGATGCAATGGCCAACTCACAGAATCATAGAGTCCCAGAAAGGTTTGGGTTGGAAGGGACCTTCAAAGGCCCTCTATTCCCACCCCCTGCCATGGGACATCTGTAAGGAGATCAGGTTTCTCAGCACCCTGTCCAACCTGACCTTAAAAGTTCCCAGGGATGGGGCATCTACCACCTCTCTGGGCGCCTTGTGCCAGGGTTTCACCATTCTCAGCACAAAACCCTGAATCCACCCTGTCTTAGTGTAAACCCCTCATCCCTTGTCCCACCGCCACAGACCCTACTAAAGAGTCTGTCCCCACCTTTCTTATAAGCTCCTTTTAAATATTGAAAGGTAGCAACAAGGTGTCCCTGGGGAGTCAAACTGGAAGAGCACTTTGTTGCTGTCCTCCCTCCAGCACCCTGGGTTTTCCACACCCTTGGCCAAAGCCAGTGAAATTCTCCTGCTTCCTTCTCCCATCCCACTGAGAAGCGATTCCCTCCCACTGCACCCCTCCAAACAGCATGCTATTGATATCCACAATAAGGGATTATGGGGGAAAACAAATCCCATTTGGAGGCAGGGAAAGAGAGAGATACCTCTGGGTTGCTGGAGTATTTCCTGGCCAGCCCTGCCCCTGCAAAATGCACTAATTTGACTCCATTTTCCAGAAAACCCGGAGCTATTGATGTCCCTCATCAATAGGGATAGAGATGCTTCCTCATCAATAGGGATAGAGATGCCTCCTCATCAATAGGGATAGAGATGCATTCTGTCACCCAAGGAGGCATCTGACAAGGTCTGCCTTGGCTGGTGTGGAAGGACATCCTCCATCACCCACCCCAAGTCCCTGCGATGGCTCTGCCAGCCCTTGGCTCGGCCTCCTCAGCGGCTCGGCCTTTGCAAAGGCCCATGGTGTTTCCTTGGGGCTAGAACAGTGGCAATCCTTTAAATCGGTGATTTGTTCTCACCCAGGTAATCATACTTGGCTGCTTACAGGCCTCTGTCATCCAAAGACGCAGTTGTGAATAAGTCAGGGGAGGAAAGGAATGATTTATGTCCTGGTATCCCATTATCCAGCTGATTTCTGTGAAATGCAGGAAATCAGGGATATTATTTTATCAGAGGAGGCCAAGGAGGAAACCTGAGTGTTCTGACATAGCACCCCTGGCCTGCCCCATGGAAAGCCACATCGGAGCTGGATTTCAAGCCTCACACAGCAAAGCAGTCTTCACTAGCCCAGCTCTCTGGGACCCCAGCCCCATCCTGTTCCAGACTCCAATACCAGTGAGTTTGGCTTTGACTTGAAAACAGCCCTGGCACCGATGGCTGCTCCGGATACAAATGCCCTTCTAAAAATAACTGAGAAGTGAGGAAAGGAGCCTTGTCCCCACACTCGGCATTCCAAAACCAGCTTCTCCTCATTGCCCTAACAAAGCATTGCTGCACCCATCAGCACCCTGCTGTCAAATGTATTTATTATCTGTCTATCTATCTATCTATCTATCTATCATCTATCTATTTGTTTATTTATTTATCTATTTTATATAGATATTTATATATTTTATATAGATACTATTATATATATATAATTTTATATATATAATTTTTATATTTTTTTATATATATTTTATATTGCAGCCTGGCTGCAAAGCTGGAGGGCAGCTGCAGTGATGGGGCATGAATGTGGCAAAAGAAATGGTACAAAGCTGTCAAGGCTCTCTCATACACTTTAATCTATCTAATATATATTATATATATTAATATATATATTTTACCTATTTTACATGTATGACATTATATATTGCAAAAATACATTTTTATCTATCTTATGTGTTCTATATATTGCAAAAATATATTTTTATCTATTTTATGTATTATATATATTGAAAATATATTTTATGTATTTTATACGTATTCTATATTATATATTGCAAAAATATTTTTATCTATTTTATATAGATAAGATTTTATATTAAAATTTTATTGTTATTTATTAAAATTATAGATACATTTTATAGAGATAAAAATATATGAGAGAGCCTCAACAGCTTTGTACCATTTCTATTGCCATGCTCATGCCCACCACTGCAGCTGCCCTCCAGCTTTACAGCCAGGCTGCCTCACCCCACAAGTTTTGGGTGGAGGAAGCCCCACATCCAATGCCACTGGCTCCCCAGGCAGAGACAGACGTCTCCGCGCTCAGGAAGTAGGGCAGAGCCGATGCTCACGCTCAGTGAGGAGGGGAATAAAGACCTTGCCTGTCTCCGGTCTTCTACAGTAGGTCTATTATTTGGGTTTTTAAAGGAGATCTATTTGCTTTCAGCTCAACCGCAGCCCGGTCGGAATAATGATCTCACTGACTCCGGCAGGAAGATCCTGGAGCTAACTCTTTCAAGGGTTTCTTTTCCTGCAGGAGCCTCAGATGGAGAATCATAGAATCACAGAATCACAGACTGGTCTGGGTTGGAAGGGACCCCAAGGATCATAGAGCTCCAACCCCCTGCCACAGGCAGGGCCACCAACCTCAGTCCTGGATCTACACAAGGTTGCCCAGGGCCCCATCCAACCTGGCCTTGAACACCCCCAGGGATGGGGCACCCACCCCCTCTCTGGGCAGCCTGTTCCAGCCCCTCACCACTCTCTCTCTGGAAAGAACTTCCCCCTAATATCTAATCTAAACCTTCCCTCCTTCAACTTTAATCCATCCCCCTTGTCCTGCCATTGTCTAAGCACTTGATGGCCACAAAGGTGTTTTGCAGGTTGCTTCTTAGAAACCCACCGAGCTATCACTGTGCCTGGGAACCATCCCCATCATCCCACTCATTCCAGAAGAACTTGCTGAAGAAGAAAGGAATTCCCTCCTTCTCTTGTAGTTTGCTTTTTTGAGCACCTATCCCTGTGCATAACTGAGCTTTCCACGCAGGAGAGGTGTAATTTTGATGCCTCGGAAAGCCAGAATCAAAACTCCCTGGCCTTGGTGACTCTGGAGCAGGGATCCTTTATTGCAGCACCGGGCACACAGGGGATCGCTCCTCCCAGTGTGAGTGCCCGTTAAAGCCAAATGTCTGCTGTTTATACAGATTAACTCTACAGACTCAGTATAATTTCTAGGAAAAGGCAGAGTTATGCTAATTATTTCTAAGAAGTCATTTACATTAACCCCTCACAGATAGAGCATGCTCAGTGACACTCAGGGGGTCTTCTGGTGGTCTTCAGGGATGAAGGCTGGATGTCTCCTCACTCTCAGTGCATGCTCTTCATGTTTCTCCTCCATGCTTATCTGGGCTCCCAACACCTGCACTGATTAGTTAGTGCTTCACTGAAAACAAGATATACTCTGTCTCTTCACTGGTTGTTAGTCTTATTATTTATGACTCCTCTGTCTCCTGCTTCCTCCAGTTTCCAGGCTGTTGCACTGTTATAGCTGAGTTTTGTAGCCGCTTTCATGAAACCACTTATGTGATGACTGCTAAAATCCAAACTAATCTATTCCTAAAAACACACAAATTCTGACTTCTTTATCTTCGAGGCTGTTGCTGCTGCATTGTTATGTTTAAGTTTTGCAGCTGCTCTCACAAGTAGCCTACACAGTTACAGCTTTCTCCTAAACTGATCTATTCTTAAAGCCATGAAAATTCTTATATTAAAGTTATATTAATTGTCTCTTAAGCTGCACTTATATCGATCTATTCAGCATGATGACATTTCATTGAATCAATTTGAGCAGAACACAGCACATTGAATTTTGCCTTCAGCTACACTCTGTGAAGCCCAGGTTTGCTCCAAGCTGGAGAGGGAACGCCAAGCTGTCATCACACCCCAGATACCAGGCAGGCACTTTGTAAACACTCTGTATTTCCCCTTCGAAGCAGTGGGTTGCCATCATCGCTAAGCCATGGTAAAGGGTGAGGGCAGAGTTTGGCTCAGCACCTTTTTCTTTGCAGTCTGTGCTCTTAAATACTCATCCCTGGCTGCTCTTTCCATCTCTTACTGTTCTCTTGGGACAAAAAACACAGACTCACAGAATCACAGGGGGTTGGAAGGGACCTCCAGAGATCATCGGGTCCAAACCCCCTGCCAAAGCAGGGTCCCTAGGACAGGTCACACAGGTCGGTGTCCAGATGGGGCTGGAATCTCTCCAGAGAAGGAGACTCCACACCCCCTGGGCAGCCTGTCCCAGGGCTCTCTCACCCTCACTGGGAAGAAGTTCCTCCCCACAGAATCACACAGATTGCTGTGGAACTCCCTGTGCTCCAACTTGAGGCCATCGCCCCTTGTCCTGTCCCCACAGACACTGAGAAGAGGCTGACAATATCCCCCTGTGTTCCACACTTAAATCTTGAGGCTGAAGCATTTCCCAGTGGTGGTGGAGACCCACCAGTTCCCACTGAACTGGGAGAGAGCTTAGGGAAGCTCTTAGCATCTTCCTAGACATGCCCAGCACTCTACTGGGAGCAGCCCTGAGACTGTGACGAGGGGGTTGCCCGCCTGGTTCCCAGCATCTTACAGACTGCATGTTTGGCAGCAGCAGGAGCCAGGCAGCCTGCCTCAGTTCCCTCTGCTGAGGTGATGGGGGAATTCCCTGACACTGCCTCCCTAAATACTGGCTTTTAAGAAAGAGCCCATTTAATTTCTTGAACACCAAGTCATCTCTCTTTAGTTTGTGGCATATGGCATCCAGAACCACAGCCACAGCGTCTTCTCCTTGAAAGGAGGAAATTTACATCCCCTCCTTCATCCCAGGCTTTTCACAACTCCCCTCTTTTTTTTTTTTTCCTTTAAGCAGAAACTCTCTCCTTTCCCAATTTCCCTCCTTTCTAAGCTATGATGGGATTAGAGCCAGGAGCAGGGAGGAGAGAAGGAGACCCAAGCTGTTGAGCTCACACATCAGAAGGTCTGAGGCTGGAGTGGAGTTGCACCCGGATGGGGACAGGACCGGTAATTCTGCTTTGCTCTTTGGACCTGGGGCTGTGCCAGGCCCCTTATGAAAGTCCCTATCTACTGTGAAGCTTTGCTTCCTTCCTGCTGGGACAGGTTAGTTATGAATGCCAGGACCAGCGTGGCCGTGGAGCTTCAAACCCATGTGAGGGTGGGAGTGCTGGGGTGAGATGGAGAGGAGGCACCTTTTCCCAGTGATGCTCCCCAGCACCCGCCCCACGTTCCCTGGATTTCCCTTTGGTCACCCTACTGTCCAAATTCCCCTCCACTTGCTGGGGGAATTGATTGAGCTCCCTCCCAGGCTCCTTGCAGACACCACGCTCTGTGGGGTGGGTCATTTTTTCCCCCAAAACCTCAGAGTGGGAGTTGTGTGTCCTGATCCAGCACCTACCCCAGGCACCCCCAGCTGCCCCCCTGCATCCAGCCAGGCTATGGGCGAGCACCCAGGGTGCCTTGGTGGCATTTTGTGTTGTCACAGGCTCAGGGGTGCCTTGAGCAGGTTGGGGCAGGAGCAGGATGCTCAAAGAGGTCCCACCACGTGGGGCCAGGACCTGGCCAGGACCTGCCAGCAGCAGGACTTCATTCATGCCAGTGTGTTCACACTATGAATATCACTCCAGAAAGGGTGATTAGCTATTAAGTAGCTGAGGTGAGCAGTTAATCAGGTTGAAGTTGACAATCCTGATCGTAACAGCATTCCAAAAAAATAAAAGAGAAACAAGCTCGTTAACACAAGAGTGGATCCTACCTCTATTTCACCCCCCCTCAACCTTTCTGTCCCACATCAGGAGCACCCCTGGGAAATCCCAGTCCTGGGGTCTCAGCTTAGGGCCCCGGGGAGCTGGAGGGGATGCGGGGCAGCAGGGAAGGGGGGGCTGGAGGAGGAGATGAGCTGGAGGGAAGGGATGCAGGCAGAGCCATTGTCTGCCCCGGCGAGCTCTGCTCTGCTCGGCGGCTCAGCCTTCGCTGGGGTGATGTGATTGGCGCCCAAATTAATAATTAAACCGTGGTGCGGTCGCAGATGCAAATGCGAAAACCCGGGGCAGCTCCCCTTGCTTAAAACACGGGGAAACAACGGCAGAGCACAACAATCATAATCCGGAGCTAAATTAACAATGCGCTCTCCCAATTACAGCCGCCCGCCGGTGAATATGCGGTTGTCATGGCAACCTGCCCAGCAAAGGATACGGCCCAAAAATAAAGCACAGCAGGGAGGGAGATCTTTTGAATCCCGCTTTGCCTGTGGAAGTAGAATTAAGGTTCCCTCAGCGGCCAGACCCTTCTGGTTAATCGGTGGCTGCGGTTCTCCCGCCGATGTTCAATTAACACCATGATCCGTTTACCCGGGGGGGGGGGGGGGAAATGTCACCCCGCAGAAGGAGACAGGGAGCGACAAAGAACCCGTGGTGGGGAAGCGGGTGATGCCCTGAATGGAGCCCAAGGAGTGAGAGGAGAGGGATGGTTAGGGGGATTGGTGTGTCTGAGAGACCAGTGGGGTAAGGATAGGGGTTGGGGGGTGGGTGGGGGGGGTGTCTTTCGAGGGGCTTTGGAGGGATAGCAACAAAGAATACATGGTGGGGAAGCGGGTGATGCCCCAAGTGCAGCCCAGGGAGCAAGAGGAGAGGGGTGGTTGGGTGGGTTGGTGTGTCTGAGACCCTGGTGGGGTAAGGATGAGGGGGTGAGGGGGGTCGTTAGAGGGGCTTTGGAAGGATGTTGGCGCTACTTTGGACAGGTCTGAGGGAGCTGGCTGGACGTGGCTGGCTTGGAGGAGGTAGAAAAGGAGTGTGAATTCTGGCTTTTGGCATTTTTGGGGGGCAGAGTTGGGGTGCATTCGTATGGAAAATGCTCCCCGGAGCTGCCTCCCAAACACAGCCCGAGCTCCCCGCCAGATGCGGGGCAAGTGGGGGGTCTGTGGGCCGCATCCCTGAGGGGTCCAGCCCAGCGCTGGTAAAAGGAGACCCCGAAAGGCAGCGCTCAGCGCGGGTAGGGGGGGTCGGGGGTGAGGAGGGGGGCCCGACACGGCAAAAAACGGCTCTGGAAGCCGAGCGGGGCTTGGCAGAGCCCCTCGGGGTGCTGTCGGGGACCGGGACCCGGCCCCAGCGTGGCTGACAGGCCGGGCTGCGGTGCGCTAGACTACATCTCCCGGCAGGGCCGGCGGCGGAGGAGGCAGCGGCGGGGGCCGGGCCGGGCCGGGCGGGGCGGGCGCGTCACTCTCCGGCCGCCCCGGCCCGTCCCTCCGCCGGAGCCGGAGCCGGAGGCGGGTGTCTCTTCCCGGGCGGGCGGCGCCCCTTGTCTGTGTGTCTGCGTGTGTCTGCGCGTCCTACCCCGGTCCCTTCACCTCGGCGCGACGCCCATGAGCCTCCCGGCGGGGGTCTGACACCGCCCGGCACCGCAGCACGGTAAGGCCGGGGAGGGGGGGCGATGACACAGCAGCCGGTGCGGCGGGAAGGGGGGGAAGAGGGGGAAGGGAGGGAGGGAGAGGGGAGCGCGTCCGCCTTTTGTCTTCCTCGGAAATAATAAGAACCCCACGCGTGGGTGCGCCAGGGCTGCGGGGAGCGGAGCGGGGCCGGCCGGGCCGCCCGGCGCTCAGCCCCGCACATGGAGCCGGGACGGAGATTTGGCGTCGGTGAGAGCGGGGCGTGAGCGGCCTCGGCCCCTGGGCTGCCCATCCCTCGCCGTGCGTGCATTTTGGAGGGGGGGAAGGGGATTCTCCCGCTCTGCTGCCCGCGGGGAGGGTGGTAACGGGGGCAGCAGGGGCCGGGGATGGGGTCGGGCGCAGGGCTCGGGGGTGGGTATGGTTTTTGGGTTCGGGTACCCGACTCGGGTTTGGGTATGGTGCTCAGGTTTGGGTATCTGACTCAGGTGCGGGTACGGTGCTTGGATTTGGGTATGGTGCTCGGGTTTGGGTACCCAACTCGGGTTTGGGTACAGTGCTTAGGTTTGGATGCAGCACTCGGGTTTGGATATGGTGCTCAGGCTCAGGGACAGCACTTAGGTTTGGGTACCTGACTCGGGCTCAGGGACAGCACTCAGGTTTGGATACCTGACTTGGGTTCAGGTACAGCACTCAGGTTTGGATGCAGCATGTGGCTTTGGTTATGGCACTTAGATTTGGGTATGGTGCTCAGGTTCGGGTGCAGGGCTTGGATTTAGGTGCGGGACTCGGATTTGGGTGCGGGACTCAAGTTTGGGTACAGGTCTGGGGTTCAGGTGTGACACTCAGATTGGGGTACGGCACTCGGGTTCGGACACAGCACTTGGTATGGGTACGGTGCTCAATTTGGATACGACTCTTGGCCTTCCAGACCCCTTCGTTAGCGGGAGCCTGATGAAAAGCAGGGCTGGGGCCTCTCTGTCTCCTCCAGCAAGCCTCCCCACAGACAAAAAGGAGAGGGAAACCCATCAGATGCAAGCGCTCAGACCACCCCGGTCCCAATTAGCACTGTTCATCATTATCCCCTTTGCAGCAAAGCTGGCCGTGGGTCATGTGCAGGGGGGGAGGATGAGAGCGGTGGCAGCACCATGTGTGGGCACAAAGGTACCACCCTGAGCATCTCTCCGGGGGGGTAACATGCCCAGGTGGGATGTCTGCTGCTGTGTGACCCAGAGGTGTGAGCATCCCCTGCCTCCTGAGAGCTGCTTTCCTCATCCTTGATGCCGGGTTTGGGTGTAGCAAAGCGAGGGCTCCACAGGGACCGAATTTTGTTGTTGTTTTATGGTTACTGCTTTCCTGCAGAGTCACTCTGGCTGCACGTGGTCTCAGGGACCGTGGGTGACAGTCGGGGACAGCAGATGTTAGTGGCAGCGGAGCAGCCAGCAAACGTCGTGGGACGTTTCCTCGCCGCAGCTGTCCCCAGCAGTGCCACCCGTCTGGAAGCACAGTTGCTGGGTGTCCCTGGCATCCCAGCGCCTCAGAACTCCATCCTTGGAGTTGTTTTTCCATAAGAATGAGACAAAGAGTCATCTCCTGGGGCTGTTGCCTGTGTCAGGCTCCTCTGGAAGGGGGGAGACTCCTGCCAGCAAGACTCCATTCTCATTGGGTTGGAAAGGGGCAGGGCTGGAGTGCCCCAGGCCTCTCTGGAGTCATGACAGCTCCTCTGAAACATGCCATTTCTATGTGTCCATCTGTGCCACCTTCACTCTCACTCCAGTAATCCGGCATACTCTTCCTCCACCGCTCAGGCAGGTACAGGGTGAAGCTTGATGTCACAGCCTTGTTAACAGAAATGGAAGAAATGGCAGGAAGGAGAAGATACACTAAGCTTCCAAGTTGTTTCTCTCAACTAAAAGATACCAAAATAAGACCAGGTGACTTAATAGTCCCTCCTCTGCAAAATTTAGGGAATCATTTTTGATGGTGGATCATCTCCCGAGCATCCCGATGCTGGCAGGAGGGTGCTGTGTTGGATGGGAAGGGAGGCGTCTCACCCTGCGTAGGGCTTCTGTGACCCTGACAAGCAAATATCCACACTGTGTCTTCAGCAAGTGGTAAAAAAAACCCCAAACCATCTTATTATGTCAATCCACATTATTTTTCCCTGTAAGGACCGAAAAGGCTTTGCTATACCCTTGCTGATCCTGAGGTCCAGGAGCAAAACCTTGCACTGGATTTTATTCCCTCAAGCCCTGAGTAAAGTTTGCAGGCTGTGGTTTCCCTGCATTGAGTGTGTTATCTTTGGCAGGGAGGTGAGCTGTGTCTGTTTTGGGATGCTCAGGCTGTGGTTGTATTTAAAACTCTTCCCCTCTGAGTTCTATCTGAGCCCTCCTTGCAATGAGGGCACTGCACTGGTGCACTCTGCAAACGTAAGGTGTCGTGGCCAGGGCATTGTGGGACCCTCTCCAGTTTTTTGAAAGCTTTTTTTTTAATCATTTGCAAGTTCTCAGGTTGCTTTGGAAGGAAAGCAGGGGAGTTGGGGTTGGATGGTGAGGGTGATGTGGGGAGGTGACTTGTCCCATGATGCCTCAGAAAGCCAGAATCAAAACTCCCTGGTCTAGGTGACTCTGGAGCAGGGATCCTTTATTGCAGCACCGGGCACACAGGGGATCGCTCCTCCCAGTGTGAGTGCCCGTTAAAGCCAAATGTCTGCTGTTTATACAGATTAACTCTACATATTCAGTATAATTTCTAGGAAAAGACAGGGTTATGCTAATTATTTCTAAGAAGTCATTTACATTAACCCCTCACAGGTAGAGCATGCTCAGTGACACTCAGGGGGTCTTCTGGTGGTCTTCAGGGATGAAGGCTGGACGTCTCCTTGCTCTTAGCTCATGCTCTTCATGTTTCTCCTCCATGATTATCTGAGCTCAAAAACACATTCCTTTTTGCTGAAAACAAGATATACTCTGTCTCTTCATTGGTCATTAGTCTCATTATTTATGACTCCTCTATCTCCTGCTCCCTCCAGTTTCCAGGCTGTTGCACTGTTATGGTTAAGTTTTGTAGCCGCTTTCATGAAACCGCTTCTGTGATGACTGCTAAAATCCAAACTAATCTATTCCTAAAAACACACACATTCTGACTTCTTTATCTTTGAGGCTGTTACCATTGCATTGTTATGGTTAAGTTTTGCAGCTGCTCTCTCAAGTAGCCTACACAGTTACAGCTTTCTCCTAAACTAATCTATTCTTAAAACCATGAAAATTCTTATATTAAAGTTATATTAATTGTCTCTTAAGCTGCACTTATATCGATCTATTCAGCATGATGACATTTCATTGAATCACCCAGGTGAGCTGGAGGGTGGAGCGCAGCACCCAGGAACTGGCTGGTCAATGGGAGGCCAGAGAAACCATTTTTTGGAGATGAATTGAGGGTGAGTTCTGCCTTTGCAGGGGGATTCAGGAGAGCAGTGAGCTACCTGAGGGGTCTGGCTGGCTTTGGCACCTCTGTTCCCATAGCTGATGGTCAGCCTCGTGTGCAGATGGGATGGGAATGGTCTACGCAGGGTTCCTGAGCACCCTGAAGAACAATGCACAAAGCAGGAAAACATCCTTCCTGGCTGTTAGCCCTGGATCCAAACTGTGGAAGGGAAGACTATGGGATGCCAAGCTTCATTTCCAGATGTCCCTCCTTCAGCACTGGGGCTCAGGAGGGAAAAATGGCTGTGTTTTATTCCTCCCTCTGAGCATCCTCACGTTGTCGTGAAGTGCTCTGTTGAGTTCACTCTGCTGTGGTCTCCTGGTGAGGACAAATTTTGCTATGCTGACTCTCCCCTTGCTTCTCATTGCGTGTGCCTTTCTCCTCACAACCATCCTTGCTGCTGCTTGGTCTCTTCCCAGTGTTTAACACCTTTTTTTTCCCTCAGGTTTCTGCGGGGCAGGGAGAAAACCCTCCAGAACCTCATTTAATTTCATGTTCTTGCTGTCCAGGGGAGTCTTTGGGGTCCTGTATATTTGGGAGGAGCTATATCTAAAAGTACAGCAAGCCTGTATGGTTTCTATAGAAGCTGAGAGCAGCAGATGAGAGATTTTGGGAGATATTTTGGGGCCTGTTCAGCATATCATGTGACTATTTCTGCTAAAATATGGAGCAATTAAATATTGCTAGCGATTGGCAATTAAATATGGCTAGTGATTGGCAATTAAATATTGCTGGTGGTTTCATTGTTCTTCAGTTTGGCAGAAATGCTGACATCCACATTACAGAACCACAAGGTTGGCAAAGACCTTGAAGATCATCAAGTCCAACCATTATTACACATGCCATTGTTAAGTTTCAGTGTTAACAGCCTTCTGCTCTGTTTGGGGGAGCTCATGGTCTTCATCAGACAACTGTTCCTGCCTTCAAAACCTAAAGCATCAAGGCTTCTGGATGAGTAGTCTCCATAAACAAATGCTTTGGGATGTTCTTGTGAAACTCCTTGTAGAAGGTGTAGCTCTGCTACCTGAGTGTGATTAGCACATTACTGAGTCACCCAAAATAAAGGGTTTAGTGTCACTAACCAATAATTTTCTGTTTGTTTGAGAGACTGGCTGTTTTATTTTTTATTTATTTAAGTGTAGCCATTCACCACAATGATGCCTTGCCAGTGATCCCAAGAGAAACATGTTCCTGGATCAGGTTGGATTGAGATGGGGCTGGCACAGGATGTTCTCAAACATTCTGTGTGTTTAACCATGAACTTTCCTGCTGGAAAAGGGAGGTTTTGGTTCTTCCACGGGCTCTGTGGTGGTCTTGCCTTGCTAGACTCAGTTGACTAGGAGTAGTCTCACACTACCTTCAGAAAAGCCTTTGCTCCCATCTCCTCTGTTGCTGATACAACCCTTCACAGAATCAGTAGGTTGGAAAAGCCCTTGAAGATCACTGAGTCCAACCATTCCTGTCCTGTGCTAAACCAGATACCTGAGCACCTCATCTCCCCGGCTGTTAAACACACCCAGGGATGGAGAACCCTTGGCTCTTCCCGTCCCACAGGCACATGGCAGTTGTGGTACAGGAGAAGGAAAACCTGGTTTCTTGGGTGTCTGGGGAAGCTGTGGTGACACAACTGAACCTCTGCCATCTCTGCAGGACCAAATCCTGCTGTGCCTGTCGGCCAGGAGTGTTTCGTAATGTGCAGCCATTTATCATGGGCGTCTCCTTTGTGGGCACCCCTGCTAGCTCAGCTTCTCCCTTCTTCCCCAGCGTGGCTGGTGCTGGAAGTCATCTGCATCCTTCAGGTGGCAGGGTGGAAGGGGTGATGGGTTACGATGATGCGTTGGTGGTGGGGATGCCTCTGGGATGGGGAGCGGAGGTGGGTAGCTGTGTGGTGGGCCCCATCCCTTGGTGTCACGCCATGCCCGGGTCACCTGAGGATGCACGTGGCTGCCCACAAGCTTCTCACCAGTGATTTTAATTGGCCTTCATGCAAAAAAAATAAAATCCTGACCAACCTTCCCCCTCCCTCTGGAGCTGGCCTGGCTTGCTGGGACTGGTTTGTACAGCCCGCACCACCCCAGGAAAGCTTCACCATCACTGGAGACTGCCCTGTGCCAGAGCAGAAGCTACAGGGAGACACACAGCTGCCACCAGCTTTCCCAGCCATCTGCGACAGGGAACCATTAACAGGGTTTGTAATTAAATCTGAAAAATGGGTTTGAGCTTGTGAAGTGCTGGAGGGGTCATGTCGCTGGCCTGGCTTTCGCTGGGACCTTGGGAGAAGCCTGGGAGAAGCTGGTATTGGCAGCCAGGCTGTCACTGTCCATCCACAGCTGGTTGCACTGGCTGGTAGCTGGCACGGGAGGCGAGCGGCTGGGTTGGCATGGGAAGGGTGGGATGGGAGCTGCCACACGCTGCGGTGCTCCAGGTCATGCTAAGCCAGCAGGTCTGGGGAGGGGATTGTGCCCCTGGACTGGGCACTGGTGAGGCTGCACCTCGAGTGCTGGGTCCAGTTCTGGGCTCCTCACCATCAGAAGGACATTGAGGGCCTGGAGTGAGTCCAGAGAAGGGCAACCAGGCTGGGGAAGGGGCTGGAGGGCAAATCCTCTGAGGAGCAGCTGAGGGAGCTGGGGGTGTTCAGCCTGGAGAAGAGGAGGCTGAGGGGAGACCTTCTCCCCACCTCCCCTGACCTGACAGGAGGGTGCAGAGAGGTGGGTGATGGTCTCTTCAGCCAGGGGACAGGAGATGGGACAAGGGGCAATGGGCTCAAGCTGCCCCAGGGCAGGGTCAGCTCAGCTGGGAGGGAAAAGTTCTTCCCTGCAAGAGTTGTCAGGGCCTGGCCCAGGCTGCCCAGGGAGGGGGCTGAGTCCCCACCCCTGGGTGTGTTTAACAGATGGGGAGATGAGGTGCTCAGGGATCTGGTTTAGCACAGGACAGGAACAGTTGGACTTGATGATCTTCAAGGTCTTTTCCAACCTGCTGATTCTGTGATTCCCTGTGCAGGCCCATCACAGGCAGAGGATCATTATTTCCTGCCTTTGCGGGTGCTTGGAGCCGCATCAGTGCTGGGCAGGACATTAGAGCCCTATGGAACCTTGGTTACAGCAGAGCTGCAGCATCCTTCTGTGCTTTGATGCTTTTATGTGGAGATTCACCCCAGGGTGCTGGTTCCTCTCCCTCCTTCACAGGTTTCAGAGTGGCTGTGGAGCACACACCATCTTTCTTGAACTGGCTCTGAGAAAGGATCTTTGCATGTTTTTTGTGTTTTGTTTTGATTTTTTAAACAAATTTGCATTACTTGGGGTGAAAGATTTTATTTATTGGCTGCAAATCATCACTTTGAAGTGTCTTCTGTGTATTTCTGTGATTTTTTTTAAAAAAAATTAACAGAAATGAGGCTTATGTACTCGCACTGGCTGTCACTCGCTGCTTCTCCAGAAGCTTTTTTAACCCAAGGGCTTATTTCAGCCAAATTTGTCAGAAGAGTGCAGCTGTCAAAAGATGAGAACTTAACAGGCTGGAAGGAGGGCGGTGCAAAAGGGGCATCCAAATTTCTTCTTGCCTGTAAGGAAAGGCTGCAGCTGTCGTGAGCTTGAGCGTTACCTGGATGTGAGCAGGCTGGTTAACTCAGAGGTGACTGTAGCAATTCCCTGGATTTTCATTAAGGAAATAACCCAAATCACCTTGGATGTGGGGAAGGAGAAGCTGGCTATAGGGATGCTGCCTGGGGTGATGCTGGATGATGTGTAAAGCTCCCTTCCACCCCAAACTGTCCCGTTCAGTGATGCCCTGCTTTGTGCCTGTGCTTGTGCATGGCTCATAGTGAAAAGCTGAGGACTGATCCCTCTCCAGAGGCTCCTGCCTGTACCACTATCCTGCAGTTGGAAAGGCTTTTCCAGCCCTGTGCTTAGCCTTGCTGCATACCTGCTGGGATGGGTAATCAGCTGTTACATTTTGACTGCTCCTAACAGCAGCATTTCACGTGCTGGCACCCAGAAGCTCACGTAGAGCGTTTGCACACAGAGGAGTGGGTAAAGTTTGTCCCCAAAAAGCTTGCCCAGGCTCTGCCTGGGCTCGCTGTGATGCCTCATCCAGACTGATGTAACAGCCAGCAGCGTAGCCCAGGGGAGATAAGACAGCAGCGTGGTGGCTTTTCTCCATCATTAGTGGTTCATGAACTTGCCTTGGAGCCAGAGCTGCTGTTAAAAGTGATTGCTGAACCCCAGCTCCTGAAAGAGTGGAGATGATGCTCTGTCCCTATCAGCTCATCACAGCCATTCCTGTTGCAGTGGCAGCACGAGGCTGCCTTGTGTGTCCCTTCCCCTTCTGCAGTCACTCTATGCACTTTA
Source organism: Porphyrio hochstetteri (assembly GCA_020800305.1). Lineage (NCBI taxonomy): Eukaryota > Metazoa > Chordata > Aves > Gruiformes > Rallidae > Porphyrio > Porphyrio hochstetteri. Next base: position 89,467,972 of record CM036938.1, read on the forward strand.
TTTAATTAAAAAAAAAACCCAACCCAACTAAAACCACGGGGGATTCTCTTCCTTTTTTGTCAGCTTGGAGAATGGTTTTCCTTACGCTCTTCTCTATTTAGGGCTCTGGGGGAGGAAGTGACTCAGCCTTTCCCCTGCTCTGGTTTGCACAGTCATCCCTTGCAGGCTTCACTGAGGTTCTCCTTGAGCACCTCTGGCTACGCTCGCTTCATTCAGCAGGAGCCTGTCTGCCTCCTCACCCCGTGTTTCGATGGGGAAGGGACAGGGTGGGGGAGGATGAGCCGTGGGCTGGAGCTTTCCCTGTGCCGGGAGGGTAGGAATGCATCGAGGAGGATGCGCTGTCAGACCTGCAGCAGCTCCAGGTCTCCTCATCCGTGGCAGGGACGCATGTGAGTCCAGCTGAATGAAATTTTGGGGGATAGCCTGGTCATCCTACAAAATAATAATTAAAAAACCCCCCTAAATTTGGTGGTATCGACTCACCAGGGAAAGGAGAGCGAAAATGGCTCCAGCCATGCTACCCGCACGGTTGAAGGATGCCACGCTTGCCTGGGCACTGATGGGAGAGGTCTGCCTGGGTGATGGATGGGTGATGATGCTTGCTCTGTGCAGGACTGCTGCCAGCTTGCCTTTCTCAGCAGAGCTGAGCCGTTTGCTAAATGCCAGGGAGGGAAGTGTCACCTGCTCTCTGCAGGGCTGTCAGGCGCTGCTGCTCGCGAGGGAGCCACTCAATCGTCTGCCACTCCAATACCAGGCATTTGGCATACCATGTGCTATATTAAAAACAAGTGCATTACTCTCAGGTTAATTGTTCTCTCCTGGAAGCCAGCAGACTGCAAACTCTGCTTCTTTCTAAAGGGAAGAGGGATAGTAAAAAGAAGGAACTCTTGAGTTCCCCAGAAACCTTCTTCTCCCCCTCCAAAACCCCAGAGACTCAAACCCTGAAAGCTATTTCGATCTGCTTGGGAAATGTCAGTATGTTTCACTTATTCCTTGTTTTATGCAGTTGGGCTCCCTGGTATAAAAAAGACAGGGATCTGCTGGTGATAGTCCAGCGCAGGGCTACAAAGATGATTAAAGGCCTGGAGCATCTCCCCTGTGAGGAAAGGCTGAGTGAGCTGGGGCTGTTCAGCCTGGAGAAAAGAAGCCTGAGAGGGGATCTGATCAATGGTTATCAATAGCTGAAGGGTGGGACACAGGGGGACATGGCCAGCCTCTTCTCAGTGTCTGTGGGGACAGGACAAGGGGCGATGGCCTCGAGTTGGAGCACAGGGAGTTCTGCACCAGTATGTGGAAGAACTTCTTCATTTTGAGGGTCCCAAGAGCCCTGGGACAGGCTGCCCAGGGGGGTGTGGAGTCTCTTTCTCTGGACACATTCAAGACCTGTGCGGCTTGTCCTAGGGACCCTGCTTTGGCAGGGGGTTTGGACTCGACGATCCTTGGAGGTCCCTTCCAACCCCTACAATGCTGTGAGTCTGTGATTCTCTGATAAAAGTAGGAATGAACTTTGTCCCGAATAGCTCTGAAATTACTGCGTTCAGGAGCAATACTTTGTATGTGATGGGCTTCTTGCTGGGGAGATCTTACCTCCACGGCAGCAGACCTATGCCATTCCTGATGGCTGGCTTTCCTGGGTGGTCTCTCAGCTCCAGGGCTGGCTCTGGCTGGGAGCTGTGTGGAAGGAGGGGAAGGCTGGGGAATGTTTCTCCGGTGGCAGTAGGGTCATCAGTGCTTCATAACAAATCTGTTGGCCTGCATGGTGTGTGCAGCGGCGTTTGGTCCCACTTTAGTGTGTTGGAATTCCAACCAGTGGCAAATTTTAGGGCCTCATAGGCCTGTGGTAGAGCACTGATAACTCCAGACGTGGCCTTACTGGAGCTTACATGCTGTGATCCAGGACTTCTGTGAAAATCCACACTTTTTTGTATATATTAACACCTTATTTGGCACCAATGATTGTAGCCATTGATACAGCCCCTCATCATGGCCCTGCTGTGCTTGAGAGGACCGGGAAAGCAAGGCCTTTTGGCATGGTGGGTGGTAGTCTCATGTCAGGGGATTGGTGCCAGCAGAGCTTTTAATAGCTTGGCAATGCTGCATTTACTCAGCAGGCCTGAAGCAAGCCTCTGCAGTAGAGGCCAGAACACCTCTGAGGTACCTCCAAGTAGTAGTAGCGTCCAAGGAGTACCTCCAGGAGCCTCAAGGTGCTACCTGAGAGTCATAGTACCTCCAGGAGCCTCAAGGTGCTACCTGAGAGTCATAGAATCATAGAATCGTAGAATGGCATGGGTTGGAAGGGACCCAAAGGATCAGAGAGCTCCAACCCCCCTGCCACAGACAGGGCCACCAACCTCCAGGCCTGCAGCTACACAAGGTTGCCCAGGGCCCCAGCCAACCTGGCCTTGAACACCCCCAGGGATGGGGCACCCACCACCTCTCTGGGCAGCCTGTTCCAGCCCCTCACCACTCTCTCTGGAAAGAACTTCCCCCTAAGATCTCCTCTAACCCTTCCCTCCTCCAGCTTCACTCCATCCCCCTTGTCCTGCCATTATCTACCCTTTTAAAAAGCTAATTCCCCTCCTGTTTCTCTGCTCCCTTCAGGTCCTCATATTGAACAGCAAATCTGGTTTGGTAGCAAAGGTATCTTGTTGAGTCCCCCAAACCAGGGCTTTGACTCATCAAACGTCTTGGGTTATGGAGCACAGATCGCAGGGTGCAGAAGTTATGTCTGATCGTTACTGGGATCTCTGTTGAATCAGACCCAGCCAGTTCAGTCAGATGTTTCTGGAGAAGGTGTGGTAACCTTGCAGGAGGCAGCTTTCACCCAGCCCTCCTGTTGTTTATGTTATTGAGGAGCTGTTTGCCATGGAAAGTGCGTGGAGGAAGTTATCTCTTGGTGGTGCCAGCCATAAATACAGATGGAAAAAGGGCTGTTTGGAAAGATGGGGGTGCTTTGTAAGGAAGCCATTTCTTTGGTCTGGTGGCCAACAAATAGGGTGGTACTCTGATGAAACTGTTAGTGCTTGTCACGAGTAAGTAAATGTAAACTCTGAGAATTTCCAGATTTATTTTTTTTGATGAGAAACACCAGAAAATGAAGCTTGCTGTTTCTTGTAATACCCACATCAGATCCCACCACCTCTCCTTCCTTGAGTTTCTTGGCTCTTGCTCTCGGCCAGCAGGTGGATCTTGGGTGCCTGAGGGCATCATCTTGCCCTTTCTGGACAGTTCCAGCTGCTGTGAAGCACTACAGTCATCAGTGCCAGGTTTGATGGGAAATGCTTTAAACTTGCTTCATGGTACGATGGTGGCTGAAGTTGTGAAGAAAACTTGGCATTTGAGCAGCTGTGAAAATTCAGCAGCTGAGGTGAATATTTGGTGTGGAGGTGTGTCTGGTGTGCTGGGAAATCTGAAGCCAGTCATTGCCTGGAAATGCTTCAGTAACCCAACTTGGGGTTTGCTTGCTTCTAGTTGTTGTGTTTTAAGAAATCCAAGCAAACTTTGACCCTGTGAGAAGCTGTTAGTTGACCAGCGTGGTGGTTGCAAAGCATCCAGTAGTGTGACTCTCAGATCCAAGTGATGCTAAGAGGTGGATCTGTTGGCAAGTCCTCTTCTCCATCCCTTAATGCTTTGAGCTTTTCCACCTGTCTACAAGTGCTACGCTGAGCATGATGGGCAGCATAACTGCTGTCAGTCCATAGTCTTCCTCTCCTTCTTTCCACAAGTTAACAATCCTCAAACTAAAATTTTCCACTTTTCCTTTAATTCTGTCTCTTTACCCACTTTATTGCAGTAGATATGTCCATCGTGTGCTTCCAGCTTCTCTCTTCCTGGGTCTCTTCCACATCATCCAGTGACACAGAATCGTAGGGGTTGGAAGGGACCTCCAGAGATCATTGAGTCCAATCCCCCAAATGAAGAGATGTAGCCTTGTCCTCACAGCACCTGCACTCAGCTCAGCCCCTACTTCCTCTCTTCCAAGCACCTCTATTGATTAAAGCATTAAGAGTGATTCAATGAAATGTAATCATGCTGAATAGATTGATGTAGGTGTAGCTTAAGAGACAATTAATATAATTTTAATATCAGAATTTTCATGGTTGTAAGAATAGATTAGTTTTGGATTTTAGCAGAATTTGGGTGTAGTCATATGAGCTGTTTCATGAAAGCGGCGACAAAACTCAGCCATAACAGTGCAACAGCCTGGAAACTGGAGAAAGTGGAATAGGAGAGTCATAAATAATGAGACTAATGACCAATGAAGAGACAGAGAATGTCTTGTTTTCAGCAAAAAGGAGTGTGTTTTTGAGCTCAGGTGACCATGGAGAAGAAACGTAAAGAGCATGCACTGAGAGCGAGGAGACATCCAGCCTTCATCCCTGAAGACCACCAGAAGACCCCCTGAGTGTCACTGAGCATGCTCTATCTGTGAGGAATTAATATAAATGACTTCTTGGAAGTAATTTGCATAAACCAGCTTTTTCTTAGAAATTATACTGAATATGTAGAGTTAATCTGTATAAACAGCAGACATTTGGCTTTAACGGGCACTCACACTGGGAGGAGCGATCCCCTGTGTGCCCGGTGCTGCAATAAAGGATCCCTGCTCCAGAGTCACCAAGGCCAGGGAGTTTGGATTCCGTCTTTCTGAGGCATCAGGAGGAATGTCAGCTTGAAAGCAATGGGCTTGATTAGCTAATTATTTTAACAGAAAGGTGTTGAACTTTGATTCAAATCCCACGAGAAACCGTGGCTGCTGTTTTCTAATGTCCTGGAGGGAGGCTGGAGTACATAACCAACGGAGAGCTTTGGTTGGGAAGCTGAGGAGAGGAGCTTGGTGGCTGAACATGACGTCTTCTGCGTGATCCAGGGAATATGGAAAAATAATTGTGTGTATTTAAGGCAGGCTGATGGGGTTTTTTGGGTAGAATCACCAAATCACAGAATCGTAGGGGTTGGAAGGGGCCTCCAGAGATCATCAGGTCCAACCCCCCTGCCAAAGCAGGGTCCCTGGGACAGGTCACACAGGTCGGCGTCCAGACAGGGCTGGAATATCTCCAGAGAAGGAGACTCCACACCCCCTGGGCAGCCTGTCCCAGGGGTCTGTCACCCTCACTGGGAAGAAGTTCTTCCCCAGATTGGTGTGGAACTCCCTGTGCTCCAACTTGAGGCCATCGCCCCTTGTCCTGTCCCCACAGACACTAAGAAGAGGCTGGCCATGTCCCCCTGTGTCCCACCCTTCAGCTATTGCTAACCACTGATCAGATCCCCTCTCAGGCTTCTTCTCTCCAGGCTGAACTGCCCCAGTTCTTTCAGCAAGCTCTAGTGACTGCAGGACCTTCATGGTTGTGTGGAGCATGTTGAGTCTGTAGGATGCTCTTCTTGTGTGAAGATTGGGTTTAACTGTTACTGATCCATTGATCAGTGAAGCACTCACATCCTGAAGGACTTCATGTGTCAGTAGCTGGTGGGGAAAGCTCATTGGAATCAACATGCCTTGATGGAGGAGCAGCTACGTGGTCTGAAAGTATGAGGCATCACAAGAGCATCTCATGTCCAGGGAGCTGACAAGGGTTGTAGGGGCAGGTGGGAATACCAGCCAGGTGTTTGCAAAGACCTTACTGGCAGGGAGCAGCTAGGAAAAAAGATCAATCAGTGGAAGGGGTATCTGCCTCCCCTGGTAACAAAAGCAAGTGGGTTTTGGAAGGTGGGTGTTTGATTCAAGTCACTGTCTGCAGGGAGACCAAGCAATTGGTGACAGGCTTCTGTCTTCTGGGTTGGAGCTTGGTCCCTGGTGCTGGATGGCCAAATTTGAGACAGATGATGGCTCTTGTGTCTTTAAGCTCCATATCAATGTCTGTTACCCCTCCTACAAGTCACCTTGGACTTCCAGACCACTTGCTGCTGGGTAGAAGTTTATGCTGGTTTTGATTGAGCTGGAGTTCAGGCCTGGTGGCTTAGTCCTGGAAGTCTGGGCTTAAGAGAAGGTCTTCCTGGAGTTACTTTGGATTGAAATAAGCTCTGGAGATCTCCTGGCCCATCCTTCTTCTCATCGTAGGGCCAGCTTTTACATCAAACCTGTCTGCTCAGGGCATCGTCCATGCTGAGTCTTGACACGGTTTCCAAGGACGGAAACCCACACCCCCCTTGGATCACACCTTGCTCGCAGTGGAGGCATTTTCTTCCTGCACTGTATCCCATCAGGAGCTCCCCACATTGTAGCTACCAAGCTTTGCACCTCGAGGGGAGCAGCTGCAGTGGTTTGCAGCTGGAGAAGGCTTCCCATCCTCAGCTCCACCGCAGTGCCTGTGTGTGCCTGTGTGCGCTGGGGAAGGCTTATTGCCAGCTGACCTAATTGCTGTAATCTTGCTCTTCCCTAGATAGCACAGGTTTCCTTGGCTCTCAGGAGGCTTCCCTGGCTTCTCCAAGCTGCTGTTTGATTTCTGGTCTGTCTCCTAGTAATACTTCTCATTTGCTCAGGCTAGGTAAGCCAAAGAATGAGGATGGTAGCTGGGTGTAGCGCAGCACTTGTGAACTGCTTTTCCTGCTCTGATGGCCATCCTGCTGGGCTTGTTGGACCCAGATTTATTTGTTTTCTTTGTTCTTTATCCCATCTTTTTGTTCCCTGCCCTGTCTTTCCCATCCTTCTGCCAGACCCCTTTCCTGCTGTGCGTTCTCCCTTCCCTACCTGTGCATTCTCCCTTCCCTACCCATTCCTAAAGCGTTTGTTTGGGTACAGATATAGGCCAGTTACCTTTCAAAGGTGCCAGATTCCTTCATTTTTTCATCAAGACAGGGATTTGCAGCGTGTTAACAGGATTTAACAGCTACTTCAGCATAAATAAAATAAAGCCAGTGAGGGAAGGAAAAAAAAAAAAAGGGAAAAAAGGAAAAAAAATAGAGTAAAACCAACCCAAGGACAAAACGTTGCATCCTGGGGTGAGTTCCTTCCATTCATAAACTTCATTTTCTTCCTGAAAATTTAAGTGGGGGAATTATTCCCCTGCTGTCTGACAGCCTCCATGGGAGAATAACCTGATATAACTTGGTGCCTCCTTTGCAGGGACAGGGCTTACTGCTAAGCTTCCTGGTTAAACCACCTGATGGGATCAGGAGAGGCTTAGCAGCACCAGAGGGGCTTGGTGGGGAGGGTTTGAAAAACAACAAGTCAGCAGCATTATCCTTTAAACCTTTGGGGGTTTTTTGGTTGTTTTTTGTTTTGTACAAACTGTACAAGGTCCAGTTTGACATGAAAGGGGACAGGAGAGGATGGAGCAAGGCATCATCCCAGCATCCACCAGGCTTTTTCTGCATTGGGATTTCTGCAGCCCTGGGTGTTACCTTTTGCAGTGCCTGATAGTCTTCAGAGAGTAAATATTTTCTCCTGGGGCTCACACAGAGTTCCTGGGAACAAGCAAAAGAAGAGGTAATACTGGGAGGATAAAGCTCAAAAAGGGCTGGCACCCCATGCCTGAAGAATCTGGGCTGCAGGGGTCCACACCCCCCCTCTTTGAGGGGATGTGAGTTCTATGTTCTTTATTTCCCTTTTCTTTAAAATTAAAATATATATGTATATATTAAAATACATATATATATACACACACTTTCCTGATGTTCCTATGTGTGTATATACACTTTGCTGATGTTCCTGTGAGTTTCTCATATATATGTTAATTACAGTAGCACTTTTAATTATATGCTCTGTCCTGGATGTTGTCCTGGTGGATGCCCCACATTATCCTTAGGTATTCTGAATTCTCCTAAATACCACCCCGAAGAACAGGTAGTTTGATGCTTGCTGTGGGGTTTTTTTCCCCCTCAGTTAATTAGCCTGCAATAAAAATCGTGATAATAAGGATAGTTGTGGGGGATAAAAGAATTTTTAGCTGGGGTCAGTCAGGGTAGATATTTTTATTTCAGTAAAACGGGGACAAAACAAAATAGTATTGGGTCAGAATTGCTTCATCCAATCCAAAATGAAATCCATTTTTAAAGTATTTTAACATCACGATGGAGAGCTGTGGGAATTTAGCATACATCACCCTGAAATAAAAGTAAAAATCCTTTGTTTAAAAATACCAAACCCTGAAAAAAAAGAGGAAAAAAGAAAAAAAAAAACCAAACCAAAAAGAGAACTTTTCCCAGCATTTTTTTCCCCAGTGTTTTGGCTGCAGTGACTTGACCAAAACTATTTAAAGTTCACAAAGCCAAAGCTGGCCAAAAGTGGTTATTTCTTGTTTAATTTTTTTTTTTTTTTTTAAATGGGCTCAGCCTTTTGCCTCTGCAAAAGGGGATTAATTTCCTTGGGTGACTGCAGGTAGGGGAGGTACAGGGGAGGATGAGGGGAGGGACCCTCATCCCACACCAGTGGAGCAGGACACTTGGGACTTAAGTGCCAGGTGTCACCTCTGGTTCCTGGTGCTGGGGAGGCATTGGGCTTCTGGACATCACAGATGCATGGGAGCTGCCTGCCAGCAGCAAGGTGTCCCCATGGATCAGGGTGTCCTCAGCAAACACAGAGGTTTCTCAAGGTCCCCCTGGGAAGGAGAAAGCCCTAGAGAAAACTCCAGTGGGAGTGGGGAAAGCCTGCCCCAGGCCCTGGCGTTTTGTGGTGGTGTTACCATGGGTTTCATCTCCTTCTGAAGTCTCTGGGTGCTTGCAGTAATTCAGGGCTGGGCACAGGATTTATTTTCTGGATCGTTCCAGTTGTGGAACTTATTCCCAAAGTGCCTTTTCCAGTCCCAGGTTAAGCTCAGCTGCTTAATTGGTGGGTCTTGGAGATCCCTCCGATGCCCTCGCCTGACCTGCGCGGTACAGGCACCCTGGAGCTGGCAAGGCCGACTTCCACCTGTAAGGGCCTTTGATGTGAGATACCATCTGGGAATGTAGTCCTATACATTCTCTTGATTAAACAAATTCTCCCTTATTTTCCACCCCCCCCAGAGCTAAATAGTTCAGAGCTCTTTATTTGCATCTCTGAGGTCAAAGGCGTGTGAACAGCAGGCCTCATCCCACCGTGTTTCTGCTGAAACAGCTGATGCTGCCCCCCCTTTGCTGCAATTAGAGAGCTCCTTCCACCTTCTCGTTATCATTAACTACAGGACTGATGATCTATTGGGTGTAGCCAGAGGCTGTCCGGCCCAGGGAGGTGCAGGAGGGGACTTTTCACAGATGCTGATGTGGCCTTACATGAGCTCCTTCGATTCCTGCTGCTCTGATCGGCGGGGCTGCTGTGTGGTGGGGGTCATCATGGGAAGACCTGGGTGGATATGAAGGACCCTTCAATAAAAGAACTAAAATTAGTGTAAAAGTAGTGTGTGGATGTGTCTCTGGGTTGTCCTTATGCCTGCAGGCCACCCCCCCCAGTCACTGTTGGGGTCAGTCCTGGGCATGGCTGGTGTGTTTTCCACTGCAGATGGGGTCTTGGACCAGATCAAGCCAGCTCCTGTCCAGCCTTGGGTTCCACCAACACTATGTCCTAATGTGCCCTGCTGTTGTTAGCATCCTTGACATTAGTCCCTTCACACAGCTGTCCTGAAAGATGGATTCCGTTGGTCTTGGAAGCCTGTGGGTGGTCTTGGGCCTTCCAGTCCTCATCCAGCTCAGTAGGTTGGAACAGCGTTGCCTTTTGGATCGAGAGGCAGGTATTTCTAGTGCTATCCCAGGCTGGGTTTATGGAGGAAGAGCTTTTCTCCGTGCCTTCTTGGCCTGGTTTCCTGCACTGCTGGGTGTTTACTCAGTGTAGTCACCCCAGAGGCATCCTGGAAACTAAGGCCAAACTTCTGGTGTTCATCAAAGACCCTTTAGATCACTGATCCCTTCCCTGCAGCAGGACCTTGAAGCTCCCAGACATCTTTTTTCCTCCCCAAGCTAGAGGGGAATGCTTGGTGCATTTAAGATAACTCCTAACAGGGCTCATTCCCTTCTCAGAGGGACAGAAGGGCCTATATGTAGGCCAGACCCTACACTCAGGGAGGTGTGTTGCCTCCCTGGAGCCCGGGTCAGGGATATTACCAGAAGGCTACCAGGCCTGGTAAGATCCACTGACTATTATCCCTTACTGATAGTTCAAGCAGGCAGGGACGCAATCACAAAGTGTAGCCTGCAAGCTGTCAAAAGGGAATTCCGGGACCTGGGGCGCTCTGTTGAGGGGGGGGGAGCCCAAATAATATTCTGCTCTATCCCCACTTGTGGGAGGAGGGGCTCAGAGCAGGACAGGATAACCCACGAGTTGAATGTGTGGTTAAAAGGCTGGTGCCGGCGCAAGAACTTTGGATTCTTTAACCAAGGGATGGTGTACTCTGCTCCTGGCATGAGTACTGCTAATGGGGCTCACCTGTCCTATAAAGGAAAGCGGATCCTTGCCCAGGAGATAGCAGGGCTCATCGATCGTGCTTTAAACTAGTTAGGAAGGGGGAAGGCGATATTAAGGCGGCTGCCAGGGTTAGGCTTCGGGAGACACAACGGGAGTTGACGGTGGGAAGAGGTAAATACCAACAGCACAGTCGTGGACTTGGGGACGTTTTTCCACGTGAGAGTAGGGAAAATTCTGTGGACTGCCCTGAGTACTCCTCCGTGGAGCCACTTTTGCCAGTCCCCTGTCAGAAATCTCGCTGTGGGCCGTTGAGGATACCTACATCTGCTTCACCACTGAACTGTCTTTACACAAATGCACGTAGCATGGGAACAAACAAGAAGAACTAGAGATCTTTGTGCGGTCGCAGGGCCATGATCTCATCGCAATCACAGAGACGTGGTGGGACAACCTGGACGACTGGCACACTGTCATGGATGGCTATGTGCTTTTTAGGAAAGACAGGCTAGGGAAGCGAGGTGGAGGAGTTGCTCTTTATGTGAGAGAGCACCTAGAATGTGTTGAGCTCCACCTGGGGAAGGATGAACCTTCTGTCGAGTGTTTGTGGGTTAAAATCAAGGGGCAAACCGGTATGGGGGACATTGTTGTGGGAGTGTGCTATAGGCCCCCTGATCAAGAGGAGCAGGTCGATAACGCATTCCATAAACAGTTAGAAGTAGCCTCAAGTTCCCGGGCACTGATCCTTATGGGGGACTTCAACTACCCAGATATTTGCTGGGCAAGCAATACGGCCAGTCGTATGCAGTCCAGACAATTTCTGCAGTGTGTTGAGGACAATTTCCTGCTACAGATGGTGCAGGAGCCCACAAGGGGAGGGCGGCTGCTGGACCTTGTTTTCACTAACAAGGATGGACTTGTTAGGGAAGTGAAGGTCGGGGGCAGCTTAGGGCAAAGCGACCATGAAATGGTTCAGTTCATGATCCTGGGTGGAAGAAGCAAGCCAAAAAGTAGGATAGCTACCCTGAATTTTGGTAGAGCTAACTTTGATCTCCTCCGCCACTTAATGGGGGCTATCCCGTGGGCTACGCTGTTTGAAGGAATGGGAGCCTGCGAGAGCTGGCTAGCATTCAAACAGCACTTCTTCCAAGCACAGGAACGATGCATCCCTTTGAGGAGGAAATGGGGAAAGAGAGGCAGAAGACCTGCATGGATGAACAGGGAGCTATTGAGCAAACTCAAAGAGAAGCAGAAGATCTATGAATCGTGGAAAAAGGGTCTGAGCACCTGGGAAGAATACAGGAATGTGGTCAGGGCCTGTAGGGATGCAACTAGGAAGGCTAAAGCCCTCTTGGAAATTAAGCTGGCAAGGGACATAAAGGATAATAAAAAGGGGTTTTTTAGACACGTGAACAGTAAGAGGATGTCCAGGGATAATGTAGGTCCCTTGCTGAATAAGGAGGGTGTCCTGGTTACGGGGGATGCTGAGAAAGTGGAGATATTGAATGCCGCCTTTGCTTCGGTCTTCACTTCAAAGGCCCCCCGGGACCCACAGACACTGGATGAGAGTAGGACTGATTGGGAAATGAAGAATTTCCCTCTGGTTCAAGTAGGGGAGGTCCAGGAGCGGCTCAAAGGGATTAATGCACACAAATCCATGGGCCCAGATGGGTTACATCCACGTGTGCTGAGGGAGCTGGCGGAGGTGATTGCTGAGCCGCTCTCTATCATCTTCGACAGGTCTTGGAGGACAGGAGAAGTGCCTGAAGACTGGAGGATAGCCAATGTCACTCCAGTCTTTAAAAAGGGCAAGAAGGAGGAACCTAGTAACTATAGGCCAGTCAGCCTCACCTCTGCCCCTGGAAAGGTAATGGAACAGCTTGTTCTGGATGCCATCTCCAAGCAATTGGAAGAGAAGAAGGTCATGAGGAGTAGTCAGCATGGATTCACTAAGGGGAAATCGTGCTCCAATCTCATAGCCTTCTACGATCTCATGACAGGCTGGGTAGATGGAGGGAGAGCAGTGGATGTCATCTACCTTGACTTCAGCAAGGCCTTTGATACTGTCTCCCATGACATCCTGATAGCAAAGCTGAGAAAGCATGGGATAGATGAGTGGACAGTGAGGTGGGTTGAGAATTGGCTGTCGGACCGAACCCAGAGGGTTGTGATTCGTGGAGTAGAATCTGACTGGAGGCCTCTTACCAGCGGTGTTCCCCAGGGTTCAGTGTTGGGTCCAGTCCTGTTTAATATCTTCATTGACGATCTTGATGAGGGAATAACATCCACCCTCAGCAAGTATGCCGATGATACAAAGCTGGGAGGAGTGGCTGACATGCAGGAGCACTGCGCTGCCATCCAGAGAGACCTGGACAGGCTGGAGAGCTGGGCAGGGAGAAACCAGATGAAGTTCAACAAAAGCAAGTGTAAAGTCTTGCACCTGGGAAGGAACAACTGTTTGTATCAGTACAGGCTGGGGGATGACCTGCTGGAGAAGAGCTCAGTGGAGAAGGACCTGGGGGTCCTGGTAGATGACAGGTTGGCCATGAGCCAGCAGTGTGCCTCGGTGGCCAAGAGAGCCAATGGGATCCTGGGATGCATCAGGAGGAGTGTAGCCAGCAGGTCAAAGGAGGTGATCCTCCCTCTCTACTCTGCCCTGGTCAGGCCCCACCTGGAGTATTGTGTCCAGTTCTGGGCTCCTTGGTATAAAAAGGACAGGGATCTCCTGGAAAGAGTCCAAAGAAGGGCTACGAAGATGATTAAGGGCCTAGAGCATCTCCCCTATGAGGAAAGGCTGAGTAAGCTGGGACTGTTCAGCCTTGAGAAGAGAAGACTAAGGGGGGACCTAATCAAAGTTTATAATTATCTGAAGCAGGGGATGCAGGGGGAATCAGCCAGCCCCTTTTCAGTGGTCTGTGGGGATAGGACAAGGGGCAATGGCTGCAAGTTGGAGCATAGGAAGTTCCGCACCAACATGCGGAAGAACTTTTTCACAGTGAGGGTGACTGAGCACTGGAATAGGCTGCCCAGGGAGGTGGTGGAGTCTCCTTCACTGGAGATATTCAAGACCCGCCTGGACGCCTATCTGAGCAATATGAGCTAGGGAGCCTGCTTTGGCAGGGGGGTTGGACCCGATGATCTCTCGAGGTCCCTTCCAACCCCTACAATTCTGTGATTCATTGCATTGTACAGAAGAGGGGAGTGAGGCATGGTGGAGGAGCCAGAGGTACATCCCAATCCCAACTACACCTGCAGTTCATGGTGGGCTCAGGTCCATGGTGGATGCAGCACTTGGACATAAGGAGCAGCTCAAGGACATTTTTGGATGTACTTGAGGTTCTTTCCCTTGGTACACTGACAGCAGTGCTGGCACTCAACAGGGCATCGGAGGCCTGAGGTTTGCAGAAGGGACTAATGTGAAGGACATTAATGACAGCAGGGCAGATTAGGATATAGGGTTGGTGGAACCCAGAGCTGAATATCAACTGGCTTGATCTGGTCCAGTCGTCTAGACTGTCATTGCTGCTGGTGAAGGCAAGCAGACACTCCCCAAGCTCGCCTGATCTCACGTTCATCTCAAAATAGGTCAGCTATTGTGTCCTGGAAGTACCTGTCTCTCCATTTGCTTTGTGTTAATGAAAACCTCCCTGTTCTCCACCAACCTGCTGGGGCTCAGCTGAGTTGAGCTGCTTCATTTACCTCTTATTAATCAAACCCAGCGGTCCCCTGGGTGTTAAATGTAGCTGCGTGGATACTTGCAGCATCTTTATCTCCAGGGGTTGGCAAGCTGGCCTTCTTCCCATCTCCATCCCCATCCCCATTCCCATCCCCAGCTTCTTATCAGCCTTTAGGTGCTGTGATTTGGTGGGGGAATAAACAAAGGAGGAGTGGGGCCACCTGGAAGAGGCTTTTTGCAGGGGATGTGTAGCTGTGTTGCTGCTGGAGAGCATCCAGCGAGCAGAGTGGTAGTCTGGGAGTGATTGTGGAAAAATGCACTTCAAGCCTCAAAAAGCAGGCTGGTGGCTGGCCAGTAACTCCTGAAATTCCTGTCTGGGGAGGTGCTTTGCTTGGTATTTTGGGGGCTGGTTCCTTAAGGGCGGTGTTTTCTTGGTGGATTGGTTCAAACTGTCTCATGAGCTGCTGGAAGTTGCTGAAATCCAGGGATGGATTCGAGAGGAGGGTTGAGCTTACAGGCTTGGTCCATGCTGCTTAGGGAGAGTGAAGCTTGGAGAGGGTCTGTTCCTCACCTGTCCAGGGCTGAGCATCACCTGCTGCTGGGGCTTTGGCATGGTGGGCCCACAGGGAGCTGGAGCCCGTTCTTGCCATGTGGCAGCATCCCACAGCTCAAGCAGGGCCCTTGGCAGGCACTGCAGAGTCTGTGCTGGGCCATGTCCCTTCCTGGGGCAGCTGTTGGGAGCCTGGTGCTGAAAAATGGGTTTAGGGCCTGCAAGGTCATCTTCCCAAGCTGTCTTCAGATTATGCCTTTTGCCCATAGCAGCCTTAGGGAGCTGAGTTTAATTTGGATGGTCCCTCTGGTTGGGGTTAAAATCACTTTGCCAAAATGCTGTCACTTTGCTGAAGGGAAACCCACTGCCTGGACCATGTCTGGTCCATATGGACCAGGAGAAGGAGTGAAGAAGAAGACTATGACTGGCCCCAGGTGAAGGGAAAGCTTTGTTAACCAGCAAAAAAATCTGTCCTTAAATGTGTGAGGGTTGGATATCTTGCGGGTGTGTGTGCTGGGCCCTGTCCTTCTTTCCCAAGCAGAAGGTTCAACAAATAGTTTGGACATGGGAGATGGTACTCATGGCTTTTCTCTTTCCTTGGCAAGCAGCTGCAGCTCTTACATTGGTATATTTAAATCTGGAAGAAGCCAGAAGTGGAGACAGTGTTCCTGGAAAGCTCAGTTCTCATGACACTGATGCCCTTGGGCAGCTCTGTGCCGTTTTGGACCTGCTTGCATGGTGTTGAATGCTAACTCTACAGCATTCGCTGTCCCCCCTGCCCTTCCCTCAGGGCTTTGTTTGCTTCCCTGCCCCTCAATTTAT
Source organism: Porphyrio hochstetteri (assembly GCA_020800305.1). Taxonomy (NCBI): domain Eukaryota; kingdom Metazoa; phylum Chordata; class Aves; order Gruiformes; family Rallidae; genus Porphyrio; species Porphyrio hochstetteri. Next base: position 89,483,332 of record CM036938.1, read on the forward strand.
TGTTCTTAGACCAGAAGTGTTACGAGGAAGAGACTTCTGTTCCTTCTGCACGTACAGAATTGCCAATTTCCCCAATTCTTCTTGTTTCCCACTGGAATATTTAGAAGATCTCATTGATGGTGGCAATGGGAACCATTCCCATTCCCTGTATGGGAACTGATAAGGTCCACGACCGATGCTTCTGGGGTGCCCATGATGCAAAAGTCAATCTGCTGCTTATTTTATTACTTGGAACATTTGGATATGGCAGAGGAGGGGAGGTCCAGGACCCAGAGACAGGTTTGGGAAGTTATGGCCGTTTGTGAGTGTTGTTGAGTGGGGGTTTTTAGGGGTGGTGGGGTTTTTTTAGGACTGAAGGTAATTAGAGATTCAGAAAATCCCAGCCAGCCTTGGGGTTGTATGAAGTTGTCTCTCCTTGGAATCAGATTTTTGTCTTGCTCCCATAACTTGGGTCCAAAAGTCACCAGATCTGAGGCCAGGAAGGATTTTTCCCTGTGGCCAGAGCAGCAGGAGCCCAAGGAGGACTGGCTTTTCTCCATTGCTGATAGTGGAGAAGGTGCCTGATGCTATGAAAAGCATCTTGCTTCCTCATTCCTGTTTCTTCTTTCAAAGACCTTGAACATGGGGAGGCACCTGAGGCTTTCCTGTCCCCAGAATTGCTGCACAGAACTTCATTTCCAGAAAAGAAGAAACCCTTTAAGCAGGACAGAGGAGGTGATCCTCCCCCTCTGCTCTGCCCTGGTCAGGCCCCACCTGGAGTATTGTGGCCAGTTCTGGGCTCCCTGGGATCAAACAGCCAGGGATCTCCTGGAGAGAATCCAGAGGAGGCTATGGAGATGATGAAGGGCCTGGAGCATCTCCCCTGTGAGGAAAGGCTGAGTGAGCTGGGGCTGTTCAGCCTGGAGAGAAGACTGAGGGGGGACCTAATTAATGTTTATAAATATCTGAAGTATGGGATGCAGGGGGACATGGCCAGCCCCTTTTCAGTGTCTGTGGGGACAGGACAAGGGGCAATGGCTGTAAATTGGAGCACAGGGAGTTCCACACCAATCTGGGGAAGAACTTTTCCCCAGTGAGGGTGAGGGAGCCCTGGGACAGGCTGCCCAGGGGGTGTGGAGTCTCCTTCTCTGGAGATATTCCAGCCCCGTCTGGACACCGACCTGTGTGACCTGTCCTAGTGACCCTGCTTTGGCAGGGGGTTGGACCCAATGGGCTCTGGAGGTCCCTTCCAACCCCTACAGCTCTGTGATTCTGTGTATAAAACTCTAATCTCTCCTGACCCACAGGATGGATTACTTCAGCATGTTGACTTCTCAAGCTAGAGTTGGATGTGTCTTTTAGGATTACAGGGCTTTTCACAGCCCACATGCCCATTACATTGCCTGGGTGCCTGGAAATAAACGAATTGGCTCTCTGAGAATGGTTTCCCTTCAGTTACTTGCAAAGGACGGTGCAGGGTGGCTGTCGCCAGCACGTGAGCGGCGGTCAAAGTGCGTGACTGCAAAGGGAATGGATCAGCTGGTTATCACAGCGCTTTTATTTATGACCTGGGCTGGACTCTCTGCCTGCCCAGCACTGCCTGTGCGTGGAACTTTGTACCCTGGCCACAGCTTCCATGGGATCAGGGCTCATCCCCCAGGATTGTGTTAGCCTGGAGAAGAGGAGGCTGAGGGGAGACCATATCACCCCCTACACTGACCTGACAGGAGGGTGCAGAGAGGTGGGCGATGGTCTCTGCAGCAATTGCAGGACAAGGTGGATGGAGTAAAGCTGGAGGAGGGAAGGGTTAGATGAGATTTTAGGGGGAAGTTCTTTGCCGAGAGAGTGGTGAGGGGCTGGAACAGGCTGCCCAGAGAGGGGGTGGGTGCCCCATCCCTGGGGGTGTTCAAGGCCAGGTTGGCTGTGGCCCTGGGCAACCTTGTGTAGCTCCAGGCCTGAGGTTGGTGGCCCTGCCTGTGTCAGGGGGGTTGGAGCTCTGTGATCCTTGGGGTCCCTTCCAACCCAGCCCAGTCTGGGATTCTGTGATTCTATGATTCTATGATTCTGTGATTCTGTGATTCTAGGTGACAGGAGATGGGACAAGGGGCAGTGGGCTCAAGCTGCCCCAGGGCAGGGTCAGCTCAGATGGGAGGGAAAAGTTCTTCCCTGCAAGAGTTGTCAGGGCCTGGCCCAGGCTGCCCAGGGAGGGGGCTGAGTCCCCACCCCTGGGTGTGTTTAACAGACAGGGAGATGAGGTGCTCAGGGATCTGGTTTAGCACAGGACAGGAACGGTTGGACTCAATGATCTTAAAGGTCTTTTCCAACCTACTGATTCTGTGATTCTGAGCTACACAAAATACACCCCTGAGAGTGGTGTGCATCGTAGAGGGGCACGTGCATGCAGATGTGTGCAAGCTCTTCTGGCAGGAGAGCATCCTTTGTTCATGTCTCACCCAGCCTGTCAGTGCGACTCTCTGTGCTCCCAGAGAAGAAACAGCCCAGCTCCAAAGAGAAGATTGTGAACTGTGTGTGAAATATGCTGCTTTTTTTTTTTTTTTGCTATTTCTTCAAATATTTTTATTTGGCAACATTCCCTTTGGAAAGGTGAAAAATAACAAGGATAGGATGTAGTGTGGGCTTTTGTCCCATTAAGTTTGAGCAGAGGCAGAGGAATGCAGAAGGGGATTACATGTAACTTAAATCACAGATCATAGCATCAGTGGATGGGTAAACGGGTTCTGAACTCAGTTCTTGATTCAAGGGTTGGTGGTTGTGGGGTTTTTTTGTGACCTGTTTCAGGTTTTATTTCTAGAAATGCTGATGTGTTTCCATGTACTGAGTTCTCATAAAAATCAAGGGATGGGAAGCGTGCCTTGCTGTTGTGCTGCAGCCAGAGTGATGCTGCAACAGACTCCTTGCCCTGGCATCCCACATAGTGGAGTATCCCACCATGGGGTGGGACTGACAGGCCATAAACCCACCTCCACTCAGCTTCTGAAGTTTAGATAGTGGTTTTATTAGCCCTGTGCTAGTTTTTCCTTTCTTTTTATTGGCACCATCCATCACAAGCCAAAGGTAACATCTTCCCCCAGGGCAAGGATACCCATCTGCTGGGGAAACTGCTCCAACCTCGCGCATGGATTCGACACACTAAAAGACTTTCCCTTTCTAAAGGTGATGAGGCTTTGGTTTTATTTAAAAAGAAAAAAAAAATAAAATAAATCCACCTTGCAACCTGGAAAAAATTCCCTATTGCCACAAAGCCAGCTACGCAATAAATTATTGTCTGAGGGAGAACAAAGGATTTCTGGTTATTCCTTTCCCTCCCTCATTGGATCCCTGTATCAAGGCAGCTGTTTTGGCTTGAGTTCTGCAGCTTTTTGCACTTGCTTGCCTCCCTGCTCTCTCCTCCCCTCTCTCCCCACCCCCCTTTACTTCCATGTTTATTTTAATGGCTCCGTGTTGATGTACAGTGGCATTTGCCCGCTCCGTGGCATGCCAGGCTCGTGGACGGCGCAGCAACGCGGCAGCTGTTGGGCTCCTTGTCCTGTCACTTGGGGTTTTCTGCATCACCAGCTGCCCGAAACCAGACCTGAGACCAGAGGGATGATGAAACATGTAAGATGTTCAGCCAGACACGGGTGCATCCGTATCTGAGAAGCCCAAGGCCAGCGCCAGCAGCAGTTGTTCAGTGCGGTTTTCAAAGGTGTTTACGTTTTAATTGGGAAAGGATCAGATCCAGGACATAGTAATTTATATTCCTCTGCTTGACATTTCGGTGCCTGGAAAAACCCTGGCTATGGAGCAGCAAATCCAAGCCAGGCACGTGATGGTTCATCCCTGCTTGTGGAGACAGGGTAATACCTGGATGGAGGGAGTCGTGGTTCATCCAGGTTTTCCACAGTAACCATGTCCTGCGGATTGCTGGATGAGAAAGCTGGAGGTAAACTTCTTTCATTCATCAGGATTTCTCAAAGGCACATCACTAATTGTTGCTGGAAGTTGGCTGGATTAGGAGAGAGAACGCGTTGCTGCTGAAGGGGCTCGTTAAAAGGAGGTGCTGGGAAGGGAGCGGGGCTGCCCGCCAGCCCCAGCCATGCTGTTAGGAAGGAGTTCAAACCCCAGATGTGGGCGGTCAAAGGTCCTTCTGCCTGTCCTGCAGACAGTTATTTGCAGAGTTAAAGCACACAGAGGGTTTCACCTGACCTGGAGGGGCTGATAAGAAGCGGGTAAGGAGTAGGAGGGTTGTCCAGCACCAGCTGGTCTGTGCTGGTCAAAGCATTTGTCACCTCCCAGGTCTGGTTCTGAAGGGACCCCCTTTCCTGAGCACGTTGGCGCAGGCTTTGGAAAGGCCAGCGTGCAGAAGGCAGCGGGCAGGCAGTGTGAGGGAGGTGATGATGGAGGGTTTGGCCATGTGCTGTCCCCTCTCTGCCCAGCCCCAGTGAAGGCACTGAGCAGAAGAGGGTGTTGTGTCACTGAGGTGGTGACACAGTTATGTCCAACAGGTCTTCACTGTAGGGAGCAGAGAGCAACGGGCTGGGTTTTGGAGGTGGACAGGAGATGTGAAAATCAGTGTTGGTTTCTCATGGGGCCTGGAACAGGCTGCCCAGGGAGGGGGCTGAGTCACCTTCCCTGGATGTGTTTAAAAAAAGGGTAGATGAGATACTTAGGGATATGATTTAGTTTAGGATGGGAATGATTTGACTTGATGATCTTAAAGGTCTTTTCCAACCTTGTGATTCTGTGACATGGTGTCTGCTGGATGGGGCTGGCTTGAAGCCTCTCCCTGGACCTTGCTGGTGGTCTCTTCAGTTAGGTTTTACCAAACGTAATCTGTGGGCTTCTGGGGTGCTTCTCAGTTCATGTCCCAGGTGTGTCAGTACAGAAGGGACCCACTGGATCACAGCAATATCTAAAATTCATTTATTATAACCCCTCCCCCAGGAGAGCGAATGTGAGAGGGCCACTGGATGTCCTACCACAGAAGACTCTGGAAGGTGGTGGCTGCGTTGGTATGTGAAGAACCTGCATCAGGGCTGCCTTTTATAGGAAGCATCTCTTGTTCCTAGGAAATCCTGGGATGATAAATGCCACGTGGCAGGAAAAAGGCTTTCAGTGATCCGTCAGATTAGCTCTGGAGCCTGTCACAGTCTCTCTGGCGGCTGGCTTGCTGTGGCATTTCTGGGGAATAAATCTGCTGGGAGAGGTTACTCTGTGTGCCTCCTGCCCTAAACCAGGATTGCAGAGACACAGAGTCACATTGGAACTTTTTCAGTGTTCAACTGGGTGATAAATGGAGAAGACACGTAGCTTTTCCAGCTTGGTTCACAGCATCCCAGAATCACAAGGCTGAAAAAGCCCTTTAAGATCATCAAGTCCAACCGTTCCTGTCCTGTGCTAAACCAGATCCCTGAGCACCTCATCTCCCCATCTGTTAAACACACCCAGGGGTGGGGACTCAGCCCCCTCCCTGGGCAGCCTGTGCCAGGCCCTGACAGCTCTTGCAGGGAAGAACTTTTCCCTCCCATCTGAGCTGACCCTGCCCTGGGGCAGCTTGAGCCCATTGCCCCTTGTCCCATCTCCTGTCCCCTGGCTGCAGAGACCATCGCCCACCTCTCTGCACCCTCCTGGCAGGGCAGGGGAGGTGGGGAGAAGGTCTCCCCTCAGCCTCCTCTTCTCCAGGCTCAACACCCCCAGCTCCCTCAGCTGCTCCTCAGAGGATTTGCCCTCCAGCCCCTTCCCCAGCCTGGTTGCCCTTCTCTGGGATGCCTCAGGCTAGTCATTCCAACCCCGAACAGCTGGAGGTTGGGAAGATGAGCTGGGCACTTGCTCTTCACTGGGATTTGGTGGTGGTTGGACCTTTTGATATTGGATGTTGATACAGGTGTGTAAATTGGGGGAGCCTAATGCTGAGCACTGCATGAAGCAGCTCTGCCTGAACTCTGTATTTTAAAGACCCTTTCTGATCATCTTTCCTAAGAGTTGGCACTGAGTGTTAGGTCCTGGAAGTGTCATTCAGAGGTCAATGTGTGGGTGCATGTGATGGCATGTGGATGGTCTTCCTGGGTCTCTTGTCTTTCAGGGCCATAGCCTTCAAAGAAACTTGTCATGTGTGACAAGGCATTCTAGGCTTTCAGCATCCATCTGACAGAAGCAAAAAAAAATGGCAAAAGTGACCCCTTTACTTTATGCAGGATCAAGTTGGACCTTGGCTAGGAGCAGGAAGGTGTCTTGCTCCTTCTTGGAGCAATTCTTGGAGCAAGAATTGTTTTAGGATGATCCCTTCAAGGGCAGCTGTCTTGCTGACAAGGTTGCTGTGTCAGCATGTTATGGGCCAGAAGGCCCCACTCCTCGTTTCAAGGAATGATGTTTCTATGGAGCTGGAGTCCCTGTTCCCTAGGGGTGGCTGGGGTACAGGTGGGTCCCATTCCAGGAGAAGAGCTCTGTGTGGCTGCCCTGAGGAGCTGCCTTGGCATGGCTGGGCTGCTGCAGTCCAGGTTTTGGAGAAGCTTTGTTCTGTTGTTTTGGAGGGAGATTGGCTAGAGCATCTGCCCTGAGGGAGGGCATATCTGTGAGGTCCTCTCACCCAGGACACAGTGAAGAAATGCATTCCTGTTCCTGTGTGTCTGCCTACTTCTCACTATGGATCCACCTTTGATGTCCTTTTCTTGACATCATTTTGTCTGCAAGTTTCTCTGTGCTGTTACATCCCACCCATTGTTTTGGGTTTGCATAGCAAGGTTTTGGTAGTGGCGGGGGGGGGGGCTGCAGGGGTGGCTTCTGCAAGAAGCTGACAGAAGCCTCCTCCAGGTCTGATGAAGCCAACATCAGCCAGCTCCAAAATAGACCCACCACTGACCAGGGTCAAGCCCTTCAGCAGTGCTGAACAGTGGTTCTGTTACTCCAGCATCTCTGGAGTAACAGAATTGAGAAGGAAAAAAATAGAGAGTGGCAGATTTTTGCTGCTAGAGAAAGGAGTGAGAAGATGTGAGAAACTTTGCTGACACCAAGGTCAGTGAAGAAGGAGGGGGAGGAGGTGCTTCAGGAGCTGGAGCAGAGATTCCCTGCAGCCCGTGGAGAAGACCATGGTGGAGCAGGCTGTCCCCCTGCAGCCCATAGAAATGATGGGGAGCAGAGACCCCACCTGCAGCCTGTGGAGGACCCTTCGATGGAGTGAGTGGAGATATGCAGAAGATGCTGTGATCCACGTTGGAGCAAGCTCTTGGCAGGACTGTGGAGAGAGACAGACACCCACACCAGAGCAGATTTGCTGGGGGAATTTGTGACCCCATGAGGGACCAGGCTGGAGCAGTCTGGGCCTGAGGGGCTGCACCCCATGGAAGGACCCACGCTGGGGCAGCTGGGGAAGAGCTGAAGCCCCGTGGGAAAGGACTCAGGTTGGAGAAGCTGGTGGAGGACTGTCTGCTGTGGGTGGGACCCCACGGTGCAGCAGGGGAAGGGGGTGAGGAGTCCTCCCCTGAGGAGGAAGAAGCACCACAGACAGTGTGTGATGGACTGACCCCAACCCCCATCCCTGTCCCCCTGTGCTGCTGGGGGGGAGGGAGAGAAATGGGGGGTGAAGTTGAGCCGGGGAAGAAGGGAGGGGTGGGGGGTTAAGATTTGGGTTTATTTCTCATTATCTGACTCTCTTTTCATTGAATAATAAATGAGATGAATTTTATTCCAAGCTATGTCAGTTCTGCCTGTGACAGTCACTGCTGAGTGATCTCTCCTGCCCTTATCTGGACCCAGGAGCCTTTCTCTTTATCTCCTCTCCCCTGCCCAGCTGAGGAGGGCAGTGATGGAGCAGCTTTGGTGGGCACCTGGCCCCCGGCCTGGGTCAACCGACTACAACCACCTAGCCCGAAATGATTTCCTTTTCCCCTGCATGTCCTCAGCCATCAGACTCACTGCTTGGTTCCTGGAGTGAAACACAGGCCTAAAGCACCTGCTGGAGATGGACTGTGTGTTTGTTAGGTGTGACACCCTGAGCCATGGACAGGCTGCAGGGTGGGGGTTCTGCTCTGTGGGTCCTGCTTCCACCCTCTGTCTGCTGGATGAATGCACAGATGTCATGAAAACGCTTGTTCTTATGGAGTTTATTTGCTGGTATAGGGTAAAATCCACTAATTACCATAAACAGTGTAATCTTGCTAAAGGAAGAACCCCATTTAGATCGGTCTTTAAAATAACAGCTATTAATAATAATTATACATTACAGCCGTGCTGATAATTGCTAAGTTATAATAAGCAGTTTGCACATCTCTTAACTGCTTCTTGTGATGACTCCATGTTTTATGGTCATAGTAATGAGCATGGCTTGGGCTTTGTAGGAAAGGTTTGGAAGGTAATTTTCAGACCTCCCCCCCAAAAAACTTGCAGACTTTGTGCTTTGACCAAGGAGGGAGAGGAGGGGGAAATGGGAAAGAAAATACTGATTTGAGATTGATCTCTATTAGTTGTCACTTGAGAATACATCTGGGGTCTGGGAGTCCTTGGCAGCAGGTTCTATGCCAACACAAATCCAAGGGATCACCACTCCCTGGAGGGTTCTCCGGAACATGTGTTTACTCTGTTTGGGAAAGCGTCAGCTGCTTTGATGCTTGAATGTGGGTTTGGGGTTTTGTTTGAAAACCTCTTGTTTGTACTTGCTTTGAGGGAGAAGGTGGGGTGGGAAACCTGCTCCAGGGACAGAGGTTCCCTGACATGCAGCACCAAGAAAAGCGGGAGACCGTCCAGCTTGTGCCACCTTCCCGGCAGAGAGGTTTCATTTTGGAAAGGGAGAGAGGATTTAGCATTGGTGTGGAGAGTAAAACTTTGTGGGTGGATTTGAATCATAGAATGGTTTGGGCTGGAAGGGACCTCAAAGATCATGAAGTTCCAACCCCCTTGCCATGGGCAGGGACACCTCTCCCCAGCCCAGGCTGCTCAAGGCCTTGAACACCTCCAGGGAGGGGGCAGCCACCACCTCCCTGGGCAGCCTGTGCCAGGGCCTCTCCACCCTCAGAGGGAAGAATTTCTTCCTAATATCCAATCAAACTCTCCCCTCTTCCAATTTAAATCCATTCCTCCTCATCCTATCACTCCAGGCCCTTCTAAAAAGTCCCTCCCCAGCTTTCTTGCAGGCCCCTTCAGGTACTGGAAGGTGCTGTAAGTTCTTCCTGGAGCCTTCTCCAGGCTGAACCACCCCAACTTTCTCAGCCTTTAAGAGCAGAATCATTATACTACACCCTCCTGTTTCCCTGAACTGCAACTCTGTTTAATTCCATCAACCAGGAATCATGCCCAGAGGAAAGCCCAGTTTTACAGAATCCACAGAGAACCGCCACACTGCTGACAATGGCAGCATACACAAAATGCAAGCACTACTTCTTCACTGGTCTGGATCTAAGTGTCAGCTTCCCTTCCCAAGGAGGGAAGGTCACCATTTCTGGGCATCCCAGTACCTGCCCCTCTTGAATGGATGGACTGCCTGAACCAGGACCCAGCCTGCAGTACCCAGAAAACAGTCTTCTGTGGTTCTCTTGGGTTCGTTTTGTCAAGCACATTTTATATATGTGCACCTCACACTCAGTGGGATTAGGTAGAGCCCAGAAATCAGTGGGTAACAGCTGAAAAAGCCTTGACTTAAAAGGTCTTCTGGAGGATGGTGTCCGAAACAACCCTCAGTTGAGCACTGGGACATTTCTGGGCAGGGTGGTGGAAGTGGGGAAGGCAGGTAGCTGGGAAGTGCTAACCTAAAATGAGAGACACTGCTCAGAATGAAGTGTGGAAAGTAGGCTGAGAGCAGAGGAGGCTTTCTTAAAGTGGTGAAGTACTTAAACATCATCTCACAGAATCAAAATATTCAGGGTGGAGAAGACTTCAGGAGGTCTGTGGTCCCACCACTTGTTCAAAGCAGGTTGAGCACCGAATTTGGGTGTCACCCCACTGCTGTAGTGATCAGGCATGTGTGGTCCTGACCATGAACCCCAATATAGGAAGGGAGTGTGGTCAGAAGGGGAATTTAAAGGGCACATTCAAAAGACCCAGAGCTGGTCACTAGCAGAAAGTGCCAGGAGATGCCAGGAGGTCAAGATGTTCCCCTGCTTCTTCAGCCTCCTTTTTGACACCCCATGTTGGGTGGTAGTGGCGTATCAGCAGCTCCAGCACGCTGGGATGTCCGTGTCAGGCAGCCTGTCTCTGTCATTATGTGATTCACACCGGCTCCGTGCAGACTAAGCATATAAAGAAGATTACAGACCACAACTTGTTAGTCTTTTATCTTATTATGAGGGTTAGATGTCAAACAACTCCCTGTCCGTGCCCAGACATCTGCTCTAGGGATCTCTGTGTGCGATGACAGTCCTATCGCAAATGGATGTGGTAGCTCATCACCCTACAGCCAAGGGGAGTTTTCTTCCTGATAAATTCTGGTTTCCTTTGGAGACAGGTGAAGGTGGATTTGGCTTTAGAGTTTCCTGATGGAGATTGATAAATATCTCAAATACTAGGTTTCTGTGTGTTTGCTGGACGTGGCGACTGCTGACAAACCCATTCCCTTTCAATCCCACATCTCTCCTGCTGCTAATCAGCTAAATGCTGGTTGGACCTGGGGGTGTGGGGGGGAAAGCACCTCAAAAGTGCAGTCACATATTAGCCCTTGCTCTGCTTTGTTGTGGGTGTTGAAGGAGGAGCATCCCCAGGGCAGTGCCCTGGCATCCATTTCCTCCAGCGCCACCTTAAAATATATTAAAATAGACAAAAAAACCCCTCACTTCAAGTTTGTGTTGTGTGGCCCCAGGGGATAGAAAATACCCTCTGACTCTGCTCACTTCATCGCAAGCAGTGCCACCTGCCTCAGTTGTCGTCTGCCTCAGCTGCTCACCTCCCTACACTGTTCTGCCCCCCCCAGGACTCATTACAGCCACCTAT
>CM036938.1:89496364-89728237 GCA_020800305.1 Porphyrio hochstetteri
CCCTCCCCTTCCCTTCCCCTTCCCCTTCCCTTCCCTTCCCTTCCCTTCCCTTCCCCTTCCCTTCCCTTCAACTTCCCTCTCCTTCCCTTCAACTTCCCCCTCCTTCCCTTCAACTTCCCTCTCCTTCCCTTCAACTTCCCCCTCTTTCCTGAGGTGCTCAGCTCTCAACTGGGGCAAAACCACGACAGGAGGGCAGTGATTGAGTGGCTTTAGTGGGCACCTGGCCCCCAGCCTGGTTCAATCCATCGCAGAGTCTTACTCCAAGACGCTGGTTCTGATCTTAATTCACGTGCAAACCTGCCCAACCCATGTACAGGAGCCAGTGGTTTCTTTTCTTTTAAGGTGTGAGTCGCTTTCCCACCATGGAGGAATAGGAAGGAGGAGAAGGGCTGGTCCAAGCTCCCCCTGCAGTGGTTGGGTGGGGGGCAGTGGAATGATTGGGGGCCCCTCCCCACCACTCACCCTTGGTTCTGTAAATGGGGGATGTGGAGCTTGTGGTGAACTTGAAGCCAGCACCTGAGGGATGGCCAAAGGAGGGATGTCAGCCCCCCAGAGTGGTCCCATCTCCCACTGCAGATGCAGAGGTTTTATGTCACATGGGAAATGCTTAGTGTGGATGGCTTTCCTTGTCCTTCTTGCTGCTGTGGGTTTGGTGGGTGTTTGCAAACCAGGCAGCTCGTGCTTGGGAAGGAGGAGCCTTGAGGAGAGGCCTCCCAGGAAACCTGGGGATGCATGCTGAATTGTCCAGTCCTGTTTAATATCTTCATCGACAACCTTGATGAGGGAACAGCATCCACCCTCAGCAGGGACACCGATGGTACAAAGCTGGGAGGGGTGGCTGACACGCAGGACACTGCGCTGCCATCCAGAGAGACCTGGACAGGCTGGAGAGCTGGGCAGGGAGAAACCAGAGGAGGCTTAATAAAAGCAAGTGGAGAGTCTGGCACCTGGGGAGGAATAACTGTCTGTATCAGTACAGGCTGGGGGATGACCTGCTGGAGAGGAGCTCTGTGGAGAAGGACCTGGGGGTCCTGGTTGATGACAGGTTAGCCATGAGCCAGCAGTGTGCCCTGGGGGCTGAGAGAGACAATGGGATCCTGGGATGCATCAGGAAGAGTGTGGCCAGCAGGTCTAAGGAGGTGATCCTCCCCCTCTACTCTGCCCTGGTCAGGCCCCACCTGGAGTGTTGTGTCCAGTTCTGGGCTCCCTGGGATCAAACAGCCAGGGATCTCCTGCACAGAGTCCAGAGGAGGCTACAGAGATGATGAAGGGCCTGGAGCATCTCCCCTGTGAGGAAAGGCTGAGTGAGCTGGGGCTGTTCAGCCTGGAGAGAAGAAGACTGAGGGGGGGACCTAATTAATGTTTATAAATATCTGAAGTATGGGTGCAGGGGGACATGGCCAGCCCCTTTTCAGTGTCTGTGGGGACAGGACAAGGGGCAATGGCTGCAAGTTGGAGCACAGGAAGTTCCACACCAACATGTGGAGGAACTTTTCCCCAGTGAGGGTGAGGGAGCCCTGGGACAGGCTGCCCAGGGGGTGTGGAGTCTCCTTCTCTGGAGATATTCAAGACTCCTCTGGATGCCTATCTGTGCAGTATGAGCTGGGGAGCTGCTTTGGCAGGGGGGTTGGACCCGATGATCTCTCAAGGTCCCTTCCAACCCCTGTGATTCTGTGATTCTGTGATTGTGGGGCTTCAAGAGTGTCACTTGCAGGTTTTTGCAGCTTGATCTGTCCTCACTGCCCACTCCATGCCCCCAGGCACCCCAGGTATGGGCAACACATTAGAAGGTGGTTTAAGTGGTGGCGGTCACCTCCAAAGAGCAAACTGTGCCTGTCCTTGCTCAGATGAGCAGATCTGGTGTCCTCATGGGCTGGAAGTTCTTGTAGAGTTCCTGTGATGTGCAGTCAATGGATGTAGGAGTTATGGCTCTTTGCTTCCACCTGGGCTTTAGGAGTCTTGCAAATCTAAGCCTTGTTTGAAGAAGCATCCATGGATGCTTCCATCAGGGTGGTCTCCTGGTGCATTTTCCATCTCAGGAGACCACAGGAGGACCTCTCTGTGCTTTCTGTTCGCCTGTGGAGCATACCTTTAATTTCTGTCCCTGGTGATGGTGTCATTTCTTAAGCAGCCACACTGTTCTGTGCCAGGAAAGATGGCATTCCAGTGACGTGAGGGCTGTGTCCTGTCTATTGCTGGAAAACAATGCTAGCCAGCTTCCAAAGGAGGGTGTTAGCTGGGGTGGGGTACACTGGGTGGGTGTATACAGCGACCTCAGGAGCATCCACTTGAACTTCATTAGAGCTGACCTTATTAGCAATGCTGTATTTGAGGTTTCATCAGCTTTTCTTCATTAGATCAAAGAACCACAGAGCTGTAGGGGTTGGGAGGGGCCTCCAGAGCCCATCAGGTCCAACCCCCTGCCAAAGCAGCTCCCTAGGACAGGTCACACAGGTCGGTGTCCAGATGGGGCTGGAATATCTCCAGAGAAGGAGACTCCACACCCCCTGGGCAGCCTGTCCCAGGGCTCCCTCACCCTCACTGGGAAGAAGTTCTTCCCCAGATTGGTGTGGAACTCCCTGTGCTCCAACTTGAGGCCATCGCCCCTTGTCCTGTCCCCACAGACACTGAGAAGAGGCTGCCCATGTCCCCCTGTGTCCCACCCTTCAGCTACTGATACCCATTGATCAGATCCCCTCTCAGGCTTCTTCTCTCCAGGCTGAACAGCCCCAGCTCACTCAGCCTTTCCTCACAGGGGAGATGCTCCAGGCCCTTCATCATCTCCGTAGCCTCCTCTGGACTCTCTCCAGGAGATCCCTGGCTGTTTGATCCCAGGGAGCCCAGAACTGGCCACAACACTCCAGGTGGGGCCTGACCAGGGCAGAATAGAGGGGGGGGATCCCCTCCTGTGACCTGCTGGCCACGCTTCTTTTAATGCCCCCCAGAATCCCACTGGCTCCCTTCAGATGTACATCTTCAGACAATCTGGATGTCACTTGTCAATGTCCCCTGTTCATTCCCTGCTTCAGGGACAACTCTGGAATTTGCTGAGGTTTGTAATTCACTATACAGACTAGAGGAGACAGAAGTGGTTTGAGTTCAGTCTCTTGCACTGGTTGAAGAGGTGTATGTGGAATGGTGTATCCGTTACCATGTCTTGGCTTTGGAAAGGGGCTGGGGATATAGAGGGATCTAGCTTTGTTTTGCAGCGGAACACTTAATTCCTTGATGATCTGCACCCTAAACAGGACTATCCTCATGGGGTTTGCAGTGTAAGCCCCTGGATAATGGCTTGTTATTGTGCTGATTCAATGAAATGTCATCATGCTGAATAGATTGATGTAGGTGTAGCTTAAGAGACAATTAATATAACTTTAATATAAGAATTTTCATGGCTTTAAGAATATCTAAGTTTAGGAGAAAGCTGTAACTGTGGAAGCTGCTTGAGAGAGCAGCTGCAAAACTTAACCATAACAATGCAGCCTTGAAGATAAAGAAGTCAGAATGTGTGTGTTTTTAGGAATAGATTAGTTTTGGATTTTAGCAGTCATCACAGAAGCGGTTTCATGAAAGCGGCTACAAAACTTAACCATAACAGTGCAACAGCCTGGAAACTGGAGGAAGCAGGAGATAGAGGAGTCAAAAATAATAAGACTAACAACCAATGAAGAGACAGAGTAGATCTTGTTTTCAGTGAAGCACTAACTAATCAGTGCAGGTGTTGGGAGCCCAGATAAGCATGGAGGAGAAACATGAAGAGCATGCACTGAGAGCGAGGAGACGTCCAGCCTTCATCCCTGAAGACCACCAGAAGACCCCCTGAGCATCACTGAGCATGCTCCATCTGTGAGGGGTTAATGTAAATGACTTCTTAGAAATAATTAGCATAACTCTGCCTTTTCCTAGAAATTATACTGAATATGTAGAGTTAATCTGTATAAACAGCAGACATTTGGCTTTAACGGGCACTCACACTGGGAGGAGCGATCCCCTGTGTGCCCGGTGCTGCAGTAAAGGATCCCTGCTCCAGAGTCACCTAGACCAGGGAGTTTTGATTCTGGCTTTCTGAGGCATCAGTGCTAACAAAGATACACAGGTACATATTTAGGAAATGGCTGTTCTCCTGGAGCAGAAGCTGGAGGGAGGAATAAGCTGGGCTGTTGGGGCATGTGGGTAGCTGAATCAAGCCTTAAAGCCACTAGCTTAATTTGTATATACACCTGCTTGCATGTGCATGGCCTTCTCTTTCTCCTCTGCTCTGTATCTTGAGTTTAACCAAGAGGAAGATGTTAAAAACCTACACACAGAACATTTAGTGACTCGGAGTCCTGTCTCTGAAGGTTTTATCTCTTGGCTGGGCTCTCTGCTGGTTTCCCAGAGCCAGTTTGCATCCTGAGGATGTTTTATCTTAAAAGCATCATAAAGCTCCTGTGTCTGCTATAAGGGCATTCTCCTGCAGAGCTCACGTTAGCTAGCTGGTGAGATGGGCAAGAGTTTTATCTCCCTGGAAGCACTGGTCCCTTGGAACTGGGAAAGGACCTCTTCATGTAGGTCCAGCCAGGAAAACCTCGGATCCATGGCACTTGGTGGCCTGGCAGAGCAGGATTGGGTCTGGGAGAAGATGACCCATGAATGGTCAAGGTGATTGTGGGCTTGTGCCTCCGTGGAGGTAACACCTTTGCTGTGGTTGGGGCTTGTTGGCTGCGCTGGTTCCGAGCTCAGCTGGTTGATGCAGAAGACTCTTTGTTGTATTGCAGGGGTTTTTTTTTTCCCCTTTTTTAAAACTCTTTTTAATCTATTTTTAACAAGAAGAGGTTTTAAAAATAGGTTTTGGTCTGATCTCCTGTTTCACCTCCTCGCTGGACCGTTTGCAGCCACACCATTTAACTCCTGCTGCCCTAGAGAAGCTTATCAATTACCCTCCTCTTCCTCACACCCCTGCCCATCACCCCCAGCTTCTCACCCTCACCTGGCATCATTAACACTTAATTAAGCTTTATTAATTTTGTTTTTCCTCCTGCACCCAGGTCTGGAGATTTTCAGTGCTTTGGATTTTAAGAAGGAGGATAAGCATTGTCTCTTGCTGTCCTTAGGTGTAGGAATATTACAGAAATGGGACTCCTTTTTTGTTTGTGTATGTGTGGAAACTCTAAACATGACCACCTAGGATTGTTATAAATTATACTGGATGCACAGCAAAGGTATCCTGCCTGTGAAAACTCAGGGGCTTGGACTACTGGGGTTTTTTAACCTATTTATAATTACTGGAAATATTTCCTTGCTTTTTAATTTTTTTTTCTTTTTTTTTTCTTTTTTTTTTTACTTTCTCAGGCTCCCTCTGTTCTTGGCATCTCTCCTGAAGGGATGGAGAACTCATCCGTGGCATCACCTTCCTCAGAGGCAGGGAGCAGCCGTTCTCAGGAGATAGAGGAGCTGGAGCGTTTCATCGACAGCTACGTCCTGGAGTACCAGGTCCAGGGGCTGCTGGCAGATAAAACAGAGGGAGATGGGGAAAGTGAGAAGACACGGTCCCACATCTCACAGGTGGGTGAAGGGCACGGTGGGGGAGAGGGGCTGGTGGAGAGGGGCTGGTGGACACGGTGGGGCTTGCCACCTGGGTTGGGGATACCTTCCCAACTGAAGCGTTTTGAACACAGGGGTGAAAAGCAGGACATGATAAAAGGCTGGATGTGGGGCAGCTTGCTTGTTCCACCAGATAGGAGGTTTCCAAACAGTTGGTAATGGGACAGGCTGCCCAGGGGGGTGTGGAGTCTCCTTCTCTGGAGAGATTCCAGCCCTGTCTGGATGCCGACCTGTGTGACCTGTCCTAGGGACCCTGCTTTGGCAGGGGGTTGGACTCGATGATCCTGGAGGTCCCTTCCAACCCCTGTGATTCTGTGATTCTGTGATTCTGCCAACAGGGTTTGGGTTTTCCATGGTCTCAAGGTGTGTGCTCCGAAGCTCTTTGACTTCTCCAGGGTTCCCATTTATGAATGAAGGGCATTTCATAGGTAAATCATAGACTCACAGAATTGTAGGGGTTGGAAGGGACCAATTCCATTTGTAGATGGAAGGTACCTCTCTCTATCCTAAACAGCAGGCTGCTTTGCCAGGGTAGGAAGATCCTGGAAGGACTGGAAGAACTGCTGCAGTGGGGTGATACTCAGTAGTGAGATGTGCACAGGGGTGTCTGTGAAACAGCCAAGTCTGAAGGTCAATTAAAAGCCCCAAATGCCCCCCTAAAGTGTCAGGTCCTGATGGCATTTTAATATGTGCAATAAGCTGTTGGCTTGCTTTGTGGCTGTCTTGTTGGTGAAGGAAAATCTGTATCTCAAAGTATGGGAATACACAGCAAACAGAAGGGTGGTTTTAGTGGGGATGTGGTTTGGTGTTGTCATTAGGAATGACATGTTCCCTGTTAGTGTTGTTCCCAAAATGGACATTTTAGGTCCAACACAATCATAGAACCATAGAATCATAGAAAATCCTCAACTGGAAGGGACCCATAGGGATCATCGAGTCCATCTCCTGAAAAAAACACAAGGAGAACTTAAACCTCCTGAGCTACTGTTGTTGCTCAGAGGGAAATTGTTTGTAGTCTGGTGCCACAGTGAACTAACCAGGCGTGTGCTGAAGATGTGAACTGTTGGGTGAGGACCCCGTGGTGCAAGGAGCAGTGAGCTCCAGTCCGTGCCCTTGGGCTTGTGAGGCTGTTGTGATCCTCTGTTTGTGACAGAAGTGCTTTGCAGGACTTACAGGACTGCTGGTAGGATAAATATTTAGCTTAGCAATCACTTAGATACTGGTTATTAGGACAAAATAAGAACAGTAAGACTGAAGGGCTGTACAGATAAGGATATGGCCATCATGGGAGAGCTGAGATGTGTTTGACCTGCTGGAGGAGTCTGCTGGTCTGATTTGGCCTTTGTAGCTTTATATGGGGTGCAAAGGAGACTGATCCCAAGCACAGATCCCTGGAACACTTCATATGAAGCCTTAATGTTAGTTTCACGGTATCACAGAGCTGTAGGGGTTGGAAGGGGCCTCCAGAGATCATCAGGTCCAACCCCCTGCCAAAGCAGGGTCCCTAGGACAGGTCACACAGGTTGGCATCCAGATGGGGCTGGAATCTCTCCAGAGAAGGAGACTCCACACCCCCTGGGCACCCTGTCCCAGGGCTCCCTCACCCTCACTGGGAAGAAGTTCTTCCCCAGATTGGGGTGGAACTCCCTGTGCTCCAACTTGAGGCCATCGCCCCTTGTCCTGTCCCCACAGACACTGAGAAGAGGCTGGCCATTTCCCCCTGTGTCCCACCCTTCAGATATTGATCCCCATTGATCAGATCCCCTCTCAGGCTTCTTCTCTCCAGGCTGAACAGCCCCAGCTCACTCAGCCTTTCCTCACAGGGGAGATGCTCCAGGCCCTTCATCATCTCTGTAGCCTCCTCTGGACTCTCTCCAGGAGATCCCTGGCTGTTTGATCCCAGGGAGCCCAGAACTGGACACAGTTCTGTTAGTTTAACAGCAAACAGGACTGTGGCAGAGTTGAGCTGGGGGTATGATGATGGGCAGAAGGGCAGAGTCCAGGCTGGGTTTGTCCAGGACCATGACCTCCTCCATCACATAGAAAAGTTCTGTTGCAGGTCATGTTCTCTCTTGTGTTTTGTGTCTTGTTTCATGTCCAAGTCTGTCAGTTCCTTACAGATGAGACCCTGCCTCCCTAGGGCTTTGGCTTGCCTTTAAACTGGGGGAAGTGGTTGGACTAGCAGGGGTGGAGCTCTCTCCCAACAGTTCCAGGGTTGCATCAGAAATATGCCCAGCAAATTGAGGGAGTCGATTCCCCTCCTCTACTCCCAGAAACCCCAACTGAAGCACTTCACCCAGCTCAGGGGTCCTCAGCACAAGACAGGTGTGGACCTGTTAGGGTAGCTACAGAGGCCACAGAAGAGGTCAGAGGGCTGGAGAACCTCTGTGTGAAGACAGGCTGAGGGAGTTGGGCTTGTTCAGCCTGGAGAAGAAAGCTCCAGTGAAACTTTGGAGTGATCTTTCTGTGTACAGAGGGGGCTTACAGGAAAAATGGGGAGAGACTTTTTAGTAGGGCATGTAGTGACAAGACAAGGGTCAGTGGTTTTAAACTGAAGGAGGGCAGGTTTACATTGGATGTAAGGAAGAAATCCTTCCCAGGGAGGGGGGAGGCCCTGGCACAGGGTGTCCAGAGAAGCTGGGGCTGCCCCTGGTTCCCTGGCAGGGATCAAGGCCAGGCTGGATGGGGCTGGGGGCACCCTGGGCTGGTGGGGGGTGTCCCTGCCCATGGCACAGGGATTAGTCTAGATGATCTGTGAAAGTCCCATCCAACCCAACCCATCTGTGATTCGATATCTGAATGATCCCATCCTTATCTGGTTTCTTAAGTTTTTCTGGTTTATCTGAGCTGTACAGGTTTGCTGGAGCTGAGGGTCTGCTCCAGAGCTTTGGACCCTTTATATTTTAGCTTGGTGGAAGTAAGCAACCAATCAAAGGAACCTTTTTAAGAACAGATTTTGCTGAAGAGCTCTTTCACAGTTTGGGGACCAAAGCTGTTAGAAGAGGGAGAGAATAAATTTTAAAATTAAGTGATCCAAAGTACTTTATAGTGCATTTTTTTTAACCCAAGGCTGGAAAATTAACTGTGTTGGAAGTGACACTTTGGAGGGGCTTCAGGTCAAACAGGCAAGTGCTGCTTTATTTAACCTGCCCAGTTTAGAAATACTATTCAGTTAGAAATAAACAAATAGTCAAAGTTTTACAACCACTTGCAGCCTGTCTGCACCTCTGCCCAGGCTCCCTTTGCAACTTAAAATCTGCTAATTCTGGTGGCAGCCCAACCAAATCCAGGATTTTATATTTCCTCCCTCACCTACCCTGAAACACAGCAATGTCTTAAGGCCTGTATTAATAGTAAGAAAAAACCTCTTGCCTCCCAAAGGTTTTCCTGCCCACCTCAAACCCTGGGTTTGTGTAACAAACAATGAGGGTTTTCTGGATGTTATTTTCTCTTCCTGGTCACTTCTTACCACAGCAAGGAATATCAGGCACATACTCTGCAGCTCAGGGGAGTCAGGCTGGTGGAAGCCAGCCTGATGGGAGGCAGCTTGTTCCCTCTTAATGAGAGCCAGAGGTAAAAGGATGGGTTTAGGGGAAAGGCACTGCACTGAGACCAAGAAAATTGTTTGTAACTTCAAGGTGCTGCTGGCAACCTAATCTTTAATGCTGGGCAAGTTACTTAATCTCCTTTTGGTTCATTTCCTTGTGGCTATAATAATGTTTTCCCTGCCTGAGAGAGGATAAATCCACTCACCCACACGTGTGAGATGATCAAACAATACCACTCTCCCAGATAACTTCTCTCCATGCTTGAGGAAGGAAGGAGAGGCACAATGTATGTTCCCTCATCCTCCATGGCCACTCACAGAGGAGCTGAATCCATCACCAGGCTGGAGAATCCCAAGTGTAGGTGTTTCCACAGTGGGGATGTCTCCAACCTTGCTCCCACCAGGAAAAAGAGGGAAGACAGAGGGGGAAAAGCAATTTTCTTTAAGCTTTGGGCATAATAATAGGTGGGATGAAGCTTGGGAGACCTTTCCAGGCAGATGATTGTACTCAAAATCATTAAAGGAGGTGAACAATAGGCCTGACAGGAGATTCTCAAGCATGATGGCATCATTAGCTTCTCCAGGTAGGTCTGCAGAGATGGCAGGAGAGTGGTGGGCAGCTCTTTAATGAGCTCATTACAGGTGAGGCTGAAGTCCCTTCTTCTGGTGAGCTAGAACAGGCTCTCTGATGAAGGCAGAGCTCTGGAGGGATCATGGGCAGTTTGAGTGGTGGCTCTTCCTCTTACCTTGTGGCCTTACCCATACCTGTCAAGAAGCTCTCCAGTAGTTGCTCTGGTGTGGAATTGACTTTCTGTTGGCACGTTGGCAATGGCATTCAAGCAGTGGGTGTCTGTAGGGAAGCTGAGCACTTCCGGGGTGAAAGGCCTCAGAAATAGGGCTGGTCACCAAGTTTCAGTCTCAAGTCTACTGGGTGGGGGGCACTGACAAAATGAGTTTGGGATTAAGCAGCATCTTTCATGCTTGTCTAGTGAGTACTGCTGGTTTTTAATTGACACACACACACATACACAGTGTTCTGTAGCCCTTCATTTATTTTGGGGGGGTGGGAAACCCTCAAATGACCCCACACTGAAATATATTGGTGGAGGCACCTCTCTGCCAAACCTTGAGGGAAGCTGGCTGAAGCAGCTCAGCATTTCCTATGGCTGGGAAGTCCCCTGATGCCCCTGTCCTTCACCATGGGGTGAAGGTGGTGTGACAGCAGGGCTGCCACCCAGGCTGCACGTCACAGCTGCAGCCTATGGCAGTGGCCAAACCTGAAGCTTTGAGCTTTGTTTTCTGTGTTGTTCAAAATAAAAACGCCAGGGTTTGTTCCCTTGGGATTCATACCTGTCCCTGGAGTGAACAAAGCTGGGAAAAACAGAAATGTCCCAAGTTCCCATGGAAGATTCCATGAACAGACCTGAACAGGCTGGACCGATGGGCTGAGTCCAATGGGATGAAGTTTAACAAGGCCAAGTGCAGAGTGCTGCACATGGGACATAATAAGCCCATGCAGTGCTACAGGCTGGGGGAGACTGGCTGGAGAGCTGTCAGGCAGAGAAGGACCTGGGGGTGTTGGGTGACTCCAAACTGAACATGAGCCAGCAGTGTGCTCAGGCAGCCAGGAAGGCCAATGGCATCTTGGCTTGTGTCAGGAATAGTGTGGCCAGTAGGTCTGGGGAGGGGATTGTGCCCCTGTACTGGGCATTGGTGAGGCTGCACCTCGAGTGCTGGGTCCAGTTCTGGGCTCCTCACCATCAGAAGGACAGTGAGGTCTTGGAGTGAGAAGAGGAGGCTGAGGGGAGACCTTCTCCCCACCTCCCCTGCCCTGCCAGGAGGGTGCAGAGAGGTGGGTGATGGTCTCTGCAGCCAGGGGACAGGAGATGGGACAAGGGGCAATGGGCTCAAGCTGCCCCAGGGCAGAGTCAGCTCAGCTGGGAGGGAAAAGTTCTTCCCTGCAGGAGTTGTCAGGGCCTGGCACAGGCTGCCCAGGGAGGGGGCTGAGTCCCCACCCCTGGGTGTGTTTAACAGAGGGGAGATGAGGTGCTCAGGGATCTGGTTTAGCACAGGACAGGAACAGTTGGACTCGATGATCTTAAAGGTCTTTTCTGACCCTGTGGTTCTGTGGAAAGAGCAAAGTCCAGTCCAGCTGCCCTGGTGTGTACCGTATGCCTGAGATACCAAACACTGTTGGAGTGTGCAAGGAGCTGGGGATGTATTTCATTGTGCAGCACCATTTCAGGAGCCTTCCTTCAGCTGTGCCTGTACCCTCTCCTTGCTCACTGTCAGTGGGTGGAACATTTCCCAGCTGAAGCCTTTGGGATCATCCTGAAAAGGACAGGGAGCAGGCGGGGGAGGACCTCACACATACAGTGATGCTACAGCGTGCTGCAGACTGACACAGCAGTATTTCCCAGGCTGGCTATTATTTTACACAATCCCTTTTTTATCCCTTCTACAGTGGACAGCAGATTGTAGTGAGCAGCTGGATGGCAGTTGTTCCCCATCCCGAGGGAAGGGCTCGTCGTCTCACGAACAGAACCAGGTAGGGGCTGTGTTTAGCTCTTCCTCCCCGAATCTTTGCTTTTGTTCCTGTGCTGCCTCATACATACAGCTTCCTCTCCCCCATGGAAGGGGAGACGTGTCCCTCTGCTTGGCTGCTGCAAGCTCACTTCCACCAAAACCACAGGGGATGAGCAGCATTCCCAACATGCAGGTGGATGTTTTGACCAGCAGCTTATTGCTCTGCCATAGAGGGGATAAAAATACAGAGTGTTGCATTTATTCCTGAAGAGCTTCGTATTGCCACCTCCTTGTTTGAGGGACCTATTTGGAGCTTCAGAGCTGACTTGGAAGCATGAGATGTAGGTGAGAGGAGGGAGCTTTGTGTAGCTGTGCTTCATGGTTATGTGCTGCAGCACAAGGACGGTGATGCAGGGAAGAGGATTAAGTAGCTGAGGGGCTGAACAGGGAGAAGACCTGAAATTGCACGTGTGTTGGGTTTACAGTGATGGAAGCCACGTGGGAGTT
This sequence comes from Porphyrio hochstetteri, assembly GCA_020800305.1. Taxonomy (NCBI): domain Eukaryota; kingdom Metazoa; phylum Chordata; class Aves; order Gruiformes; family Rallidae; genus Porphyrio; species Porphyrio hochstetteri. The sequence continues at coordinate 89,508,528 of CM036938.1, forward strand.
GGTTCTGGTGGTTGTCTGTGGTGTGAACATCAGTGAAGAGAACCTACCAACTGCTGCTGGCATCCCTGGAGGTGGCCATCCCTCCTCTGTGCAGGCACCGGTGTGGGAGAGGGTTGGCTGGTGAGGAGGCATGGGTTTGACCAGTGTCACCATGTTGAGTGCTGTGCCACAGTGTGACCACCAACCCTGTTTGAGCAGCCTTCACCCAAGTTGATGAGAGACTGAGCCAGCTGCTGGAAAGGGTGAAGTGGCATTTGTAGTTGCTGTGGCAGATGGATGTCCCACCTGGAGAAGGGGCTTCAGGCTGGTGTTTTTGGTGCTCTTTGCCCTACTTGATATCCTCCAGGCTTCAGACACGTGTGTGACATCAGTGAGAAGCAGCCTGGGAACCCCCTTGTAGGGTGGCACAAGAGGCTGTGCCAGTGTGAGCAGTGAGTATTGCAGCTCCTGCACCCCACTTTGGGAGCAGTTCCTTTCCACATGGAGCCATTCTGGAAGCTGCTTGGCTGCAGGATGGGGGCTCACACATCCCCTTCTTGCCATGAGCTTGGATGGAAGGATTCTGGGAGCATCTATACAAACAGCCTGCACACAAGAAACACAAGATCTTGCTGTGAAGGTGCATGCTGTAAGGAGATACTGCTTTCGGTGAGCCTCAGAAGGTGCCAGGTGGAATTGGGGGTTTTAATTCATTATAGCTTTGGCCTGCTCTGAAATACTCAGCAGCAAAACCCCAGCTGGGCTCCCTCCCACCATCATAGCCATGTCCTTGAAATTCCATGGGGAGGCTGGCTGTTTCCATCAAGCTTCCTTGGGTGTTAGCAGGACCTGGTGTTATCCCAGGGGAAGAAGGTCCCTGCCTCTGTGAGTACCACGGGAGGATGCAGGAGTCACGTGAGGTGATGCTTTCCTGACTCCCATCAACACATCCCTTTCATCTTCCACCTACCTCATGCTGTGCTGTCTTCTGTGTCAACTTGTGGGGTTTTTAAATTTATATATATATTTTTGTTTCTTTTCCTGGGCATAAAACCTATTTGGTCTCCTCCAGCACAGAGCTTGTCTTGTATAAATAATATTCACTGATGCCTGCATTGTCTTCCCTGCATTTGGGCTCTCTCCCAGCCTGCAGTGGAGTTAACAATTATCTTTAACAGGGAGTAACAAATGTTCCTCAGCACCAAAGTGGCACTGCAAGCTATTGTTCTTCTGTCCAGGCAGTGGATTTACATGATTAAAACACTGCTAGTGAGGACCAAGTTCAGTTTATTACAGTTTGTGGGTCTTTATTTTTCACCAGGAGTTTTAAATATTTTAAAGTAAAAAAGAAAAAATCATCAAAAAGGTGTTTGTCTGGAATGTAAATCATCAGTCACTCTTCAGACCTGCTAAGGAACAAGCTGGCTAATTGTTTCCCAAGGGATGCTCAGGGGCTTTTGTTGCAATTCCTTACGTGTTTTGAAGGGTTTGGTTGGACAATCAAATTCCTGTTTTTTCCTATCTTACATCCAGCTGAGGTTTCTGCATCACTGGTTGTGTAGTGCACACCAGCCAGAGCTCAGAAAGCTCAGGTGTGAGATTTCTGCTGGCTTCAGCTACGGTGAAAATACAGGTTATGTATCAGTGGCTGTGATACAACTCACGGGGTTCTAACCTGGTGATCAGAAAGGGTTTTTATTTATATGGAAATCCAGGTTAGCCCTGGAAATGTATTCAGAATCTGGTTCCTTTTCTGCAAAGGCAGAGTAGTCCAGGGCCACCTTCTCAAAACTAATTGGCTTCCTGAAGATTATCAGGGAGTCTAAAGTGAAGCTGACTTTCCCATGCCTGAAAATCCCCCTCTCTGTCCCTAAGCACCTGATTGATGCCTTTGAAATTCTTGTCCCTTAAGATCCAGTGAGGTTAAGGCAAATGAAAGAAATACTTTGTGTGTGTGTACGTGTATCATGCCTTTATATAGACATTTATATACAGTATGTGTGTATGTAAGCATCTGCAGGCTGTGGAAACGTTGGGCTGAGGAGTGATTCCTGGGTAATGTGCAGTATAGGCATAAAAATCAGGTGGTGTGATGCAACCTGCAGTCCAGGATATTCCTAAATTGCTGTTTCTCCGATCATGTCATGTATCTCTGATAAAGACCATCTCATACTTATCCTGCTTTTACAGTCCTTGCTGAGACATCTGCTATTAGCAGCTATGGGAGGTGCTGAAAAACAGGGGAAGTTTCCCCCTGGAAACCTTTTACTCTGGTCTTTCCAGTTCACTGGGCAGGCAGCTGCAAGGAGATGGTCTGTTTATCTGGCCAAGAAGGTCGACAGCATCCTGGCTTCTGTCAGAAATAGTGTGGCCAGCAGGTCTGGGGAGGGGATTGTGCCCCTGGACTGGGCACTGGTGAGGCTGCACCTCGAGTGCTGTGTCCAGTTCTGGGCTCCTCACCATCAGAAGGACATGGGGGTCCTGGAGCGAGTCCAGAGAAGGGCAACCAGGCTGGGGAAAGGGCTGGAGGGCAAATCCTCTGAGGAGTGGCTGAGGGAGCTGGGGGTGTTGAGCCTGGAGAAGAGGAGGCTGAGGGGAGACCTTCTCCCCACCTCCCCTGCCCTGCCAGGAGGGTGCAGAGAGGTGGGCGATGGTCTCTGCAGCCAGGGGACAGGAGATGGGACAAGGGGCAATGGGCTCAAGCTGCCCCAGGGCAGAGTCAGCTCAGCTGGGAGGGAAAAGTTCTTCCCTGCAAGAGTTGTCAGGGCCTGGCCCAGGCTGCCCAGGCAGGGGGCTGAGTCCCCACCCCTGGGTGTGTTTAACAGAGGGGAGATGAGGTGCTCAGGGATCTGGTTTAGCACAGGACAGGAATGGTTGGACTTGATGATCTTAAAGGTCTTTTCCAACCTTGTGACTCTGTGATTCTGTGTGTGAAACCATGAGATGCATTTCAGGAGTTCCTGGGCTGCTGAGGAAATCCTGGCCTTGTAATTACACTCAGCTCATCCGTAACTCCTCTTGTTTGACTTCAAATGCTTACGTGGTCTGCGTGGCATTGTCGTGCTCTGCTGAATCCCACTGCATTTGGGTGTTACCCCCCTTCCCCCAGAAGGCCTGTGAGCACCGTGTGGGCCCCTGAGGTGAAGACTACTCCATCGATGCACACGAGATACTATCTGAGCGCCGTATCGCCTCAGTGAATGAGGAGAGTTTAGATAATGGAATCGTTTTAAATCTTTTGCCTTTGGATTTTATTTTATTCTATTTTTTCCTAAAAAAAAAAAAAGATCCAGTGGGAAGACTTTATATAATGCTTTATTTGCATACCCCTTGTGAGACCGCTGTGAGTAGGAAGCGCTTTGATATATCTCTGAGAGCGACTCATTAAGCAAAAGGCTTCCAGTATGGTATGTATTTTGGAGAGCCAGCAGAGCTCTTGGTACATGAAAGACCTGGCAGCAGCTCCATCCTAGGCTCCCCTTTTGGAAAGGGGGTTTAGGAAAGCCAAAGTGCCTCTGTGGGTTTGTCCCATTTCCCCTGGCAGTGGGAGACAGAGAGATGAAAATCCTCCTTCCTGGCCAAGTCCATCTCTTCCCTCGTGGTGCCTGGCTGTCACCTGTGGAGGGATGGCTCCGTGAGAACTGCCACATATTCCTCACTCTCTCCCCCTGTGAGCAGAACAGCCAGAATAAAACATCACTTTAAAGGAATGTGGAGCTAGCAGCAAAGCCAGGTAATGGGTTAAGGAGTGTGGACTGTGAATAGAAGCTCCTAATTCTGAAACATTCCTCTGAGACAAGGTAAGATACAGGCCTTGCACAGGTGTCTGCTCTATCGCCTTCACTGTTCTCACTTCCCTCCCCGCCCTGGCTCCCAGCCATGCTTTGTTAAGCTTGCTAGAGAGTGTATAATCACACTGCTCTGTGGAATGAACTGAACTGACTGCCTTTAGCCACATTGGTGTGCGGTCTGATTCCCAGCGCCGTCATAGAATCATAGAGTGGTCTGAGTTGGAAGGGACCCCAAGGATCACAGAGCTCCAACCCCCCTGACACAGGCAGGGCCACCAACCTCAGGCCTGGAGCTACACAAGGTTGCCCAGGACCCCAGACAACCTGGCCCTGAACACCCCCAGGGATGGGGCACCCACCCCCTCTCTGGGCAGCCTGTTCCAGCCCCTCACCACTCTCTCTGTAAAAAACTTCCCCCTAATATCTAATCTAACCCTTCCTTCCTTTAGTTTTAATCCATTCCCCCTTGTCCTGTCATTGTCTATCCTTTTAAAAAGTTGAATCCCCTCCTGTTTCTCTGCTCCCTTCATGTACTGGAAGGCTGCAGTGAGGTCCCCCCGCAGCCTTCTCTTCTCCAGACTGAACCAGCCCAGCTCCCTCAGCCTCTCTTCATAGGGCAGGTGCTCCAGCCCTCTCATCATCTTTGTGGCTCCTCTGAACCCTCTCCAACAGTTCCACATCCTTCTTCTATTGGGGGCCCCAGCTCTGGACACAGGACTCCAGATGGGGCCTCAGGAGGGCAGAGTAGAGAGGGACAATCACCTCCCTGTCCCTGCTGCCACCCCTCTGCTGATGGAGCCGTCCCGCTCTTTCGAAGCCCCTGGACCTAAAAGTTTCCCAAGATCTGGATTAGGACGTGGGGAACACTCAACAGTCACCCATCATCACTGAGGAAAAAAGCTCTGTTATTGGCAGTTTGCATGTGTGTCTGTGTCCCAGCAGGTGGATCAGGGACTTGTAGCATGGTTGGAGACCTCAGAGTCTTCTCCAGTTAATGGACATGTTGCCTTCATGCTGAGAAGGGAAGGAGCAGGCAGGGTGTGTGGATCACACCTGGATTATCCTACACCCTGTCATGAGCACCCTTCTGCTGTCCTTCCAGAGGAGCTGGTGGTGGAGGGGGAGATGCCTTGGTCTGCCTTCCTGTTGAGCCAGTGGAAACAGCAAGGTGGAGGAGGTGGGTTTTCTCTCTTGGGCTTTGGTTGGAGAGGAATAGCTAGGGCTGTTCTGACAAGTTAACAGTGCAAGATGCTGAGTGTCCTGCCTGGCATCAAGTAGGCTTTACAGGGATTGTGTGCCATTGTCACCAAGCCTGGTGTGTCCTGCTGAAGGATGTCTGAACCCAAGCACAAGTCTGAACCTTTGTTCACAAGGAAAGCATGAGAACTTCCCACAAAATCAAAGCTGATATCACATGAAACTTCATCTTCTGTGTCTCCATGACTCAAAGGAGCATTGTTCTACTGCCAAAATTTTCCCAGGCAGGAGATGCTTCGTGTCATGTGAGCTCAGACTGGGGTCAGAGGACGCCTGACCTGCCTGCATCTGGGAAGGTGCAGCTGGGGACAATGCCTTTGACTGCTGAGGGGTGATGTGGGAGCACAGCAGATCCACTCAAACCTTTCAGGTCCCACTTTCATATGTCTAAAGCCCTCTCTGATGATGAACACTTGGCTTCCAACCATACCAAGTCATGGCTGGAAAAGCTGCTATGTTGCCAAAGCAAAGGCAGCAGTAGGGATGGGGTGATGTGTGAAGATTGTCTCTTGGGGAACAGCAGATTTGAATGCACTGTGAAACTTAATTTCATAGAAAGTGTGAAAACCAAAGTATCAGCAACAATTTATTTTGCAGTTCCAGAGATTTATTTTTTTCCAGCCATCTGGAAAAATGACCTCCTAGGGTCAAACACCAGGAAATCCTCCACGATGGATGCTGTAAGGGCAGCAAGGGATCACGGTCTTGGGCAGTGGCCATGTCACTAAGGTGTGGAGTTGGGCTGAGGCTCCTGTGACCAGCACCACTGTCACATAAACTTCCCAAGTTGGCAGTGAAGTTAGCTGTTTGCCAACTTAAATCCCCTGACATCAGTAGGCAGCATGTAATCACCAAATCCTTGTCTAACCAGATCAGTACCGCAGGGTGGGTGGGTGCTGCTTGTGAAGAGGCTGGCAGGATCTCCCAGCTGAAGATGTAATTCCTTTCCCTGTGCTGTTTTGGCAGCCAGTGCCTGGCTTTTGCTGCCCATCCTTGTTACTGGATCTGAAGCAGAGGGATTTTCTTGCTCAGCATAAAGCAAAGGAGCAGTTTGAGGCTTCACATCCCACTAACTCCTCTGTGTTGTAGCCCAGGGCCAGTTTATACACAGACTTTGGTGAGGGTGGCTGGTGGCCACCACACTGAAGACCTGTTGGGACAAACAGGTGTTGGTATGGGCTGCAGTCACCTTTGTCTCATTTCCAAAGGAAAAAAAGAGAAAGTGGAAGGCAGGGAGTTACTTTGAGGCTTTGCCAGTGACTGCAGGTTGGCGTAGCCCTGCTTGACGGAGGAAGGAATTACATCTTTGAAGTGGGGTGGCCTGCCCATGATCAAAGAGCAGCTTTGAGGAAGCTGGTTGCTCAGTAGTTTTCTGCCTGTAGTTGCTGTGTGATGCTGCTTCTGTGCAGTGATTGCAGGCCTGTTCAGGTGCAGTCAGAGAGGACTGCTGAGAAAGGTAGCGAGTCCTCTAGCTAATACGTAGGTTTAACTTTCTCTGGCACTTCTGCTGGAGAGGCACCTTGTGAAGCAGCACCACTGCTTGTGATGTAGGCACCTGCTTGGGTGTCTGGGAGTGAAATGCTTCACAGCTTTGCTGCTTGATTGAGGAGAGCTGTTGTGGCTTACAGAGGGTGGAGAGAGGTGTCTTCCAGGCCTGGTGTCACTGGTGACTTACATGGGAGCGTGTCTCACCACCCTCAGTTTCTGTCTGTGTAGAGTGGATGGGGTGATGCCCATCTGCCTACTGAGAGTTTCTCACACTTTAGTGTCATGAAACTGGCAGTGCCCGAGTTACCCCTGAGGTGTCTGTTCTTCCAGATTTGGTTGAATGGGTCAACAGATGTGGGAACTCTTGGCAGGAAAGGAATGAGTGAGCTGTTTCCTCCATGGTTTGGGCAGAGCCTTGCTGCTGGGTTTCCATGGCACACCTGAAGTCCTCCGTGCCATTCTGAGTGCCCTCACTACTCCTCATCTTCATCCTTGTGCATAAACAAGCCAACACAACTCTTTCAGTGCCTGGAAGGAACATAGCCACACAGCCATGGCCCTTTCCTGGGGTGTTTCAAGCTCCCTTTCCAAGCTCCAAGCAATGTTTGGTGTTCATTCTGCTGTGCCTTTACCGTATGGTGCCACTGGGTCCTGTACCAGGTTGGAGAGCGCTGGGGAAGCTGAACCTGAAGAGGAAAGGGGCAGACACAAAGGGGTTGCTTTTCCTGCATATTTTTAAAAGGACAAGTTTTCTGGTTTTGTTATAGCTTTATACAATACACTGAGAAGAAAGTAGCTGGAAAATTGTCCCTCCTAAAATGTTTCAAGTTATCTTAAGGGTTTTTCATCCGTAAAAAATGCATTTTAAATTACTTAAATGATTAAATCATTGTTTTTCCCTAGAAAAATTGGTGTGGTTGTTCTTGAGTAGATCTAGAAGAACAGAGAGCCCAGTGTCAAAATTCTGCTAAACTGGAAGATGTAGCTGTAGTGTGGAAACCTCTGCTGCAGAAAAACATCACAAAGGACCTTCTACATGATAGCTTCTTCCATTCTGGACAGGATTAAAACTCAGCACTGGGGAGTCATTCGAATGGCACCCCATAACTTGATCTAGGGAGTTCCCTGTAGGTGAGACCATTGTTGATGCTGAGGATATATGTCAGAGGCCTTTTTTTGTCCTGACGAGTCTTCTAGCTTTCTGTTGCTTTTCTTTTGTCTCTGGCCCACCCTGGGCTGTAAATGCAATACACTGAATATAGGTGTTCATACATACAGTTCAAAATGAAACCCATCAAGAATCCACTGATGTCTTACAGTATCGCTGCAAACTTCCATCAACACAGCCCACTTCACCCATACTTGCTGTCACAGAATCACCGAATCACAGAGCTGTAGGGGTTGGAAGGGACCTCCAGAGCCCATGGGGTCCAACCCCCCTGCCAAAGCAGGGTCCCTAGGACAGGTCACACAGGTCGGTGTCCAGATGGGGCTGGAATCTCTCCAGAGAAGGAGACTCCACACCCCCTGGGCAGCCTGTCCCAGGGCTCCCTCACCCTCACTGGGAAGAAGTTCTTCCCCAGATTGGTGTGGAACTCCCTGTGCTCCAACTTGAGGCCATCGCCCCTTGTCCTGTCCCCACAGACACTGAGAAGAGGCTGGCCATGTCCCCCTGTGTCCCACCCTTCAGCTATTGATAACCATTGATCAGATCCCCTCTCAGGCTTCTTTTCTCCAGGCTGAACAGCCCCAGCTCACTCAGCCTTTCCTCACAGGGGAGATGCTCCAGGCCCTTCATCATCTCCGTAGCCTCCTCTGGACTCTCTCCAGGAGATCCCTGGCTGTTTGATCCCAGGGAGCCCAGAACTGGACACAACACTCCAGGTGGGGCCTGACCAGGGCAGAGCAGAGGGGGAGGATCCCCTCCTGTGACCTGCTGGCCACTCTCCTCTTGATGCATCCCAGGATCCCATTGGCCCTCTCAGCCCCCAGGGCACACTGCTGGCTCATAGCCAACCTGTCACAGAGCTCTTCTCCAGCAGGTCATCCCCCAGCCTGTACTGATTCCAGCAGTTATTCCTCCCCAGGTGCAAGACTCTCCACTTGCTTTTATTAAGCCTCCTCTGGTTTCTCCCTGCCCAGCTCTCCAGCCTGTCCAGGTCTCTCTGGATGGCAGCGCAGTGTCCTGCGTGTCAGCCACCCCTCCCAGCTTTGTACCATCGGTGTCCCTGCTGAGGGTGGATGCTGTTCCCTCATCAAGGTCGTCCATGAAGATATTAAACAGGACTGGACCCAACACCGAGCCCTGGGGAACACCACTAGTCACAGGCCTACAGCCAGACTCTGCTCCACTGATCACCACCCTCTGAGCTCTGCCTGACACTGAAGGCAGACATGTAGCTGGTCACCATGTTTCAGTTCATTGCCCATGCACTGGGGAGAGTCAGCTCCTTTTCCCACAGGTGGGATTTGGGGACCTGTGCTGAAGCTGTGGGAAGCATTAACTCTTGGGCCAGCAAAGGGAGCAGGATTAATTAGGCCTTGCCTCAGAGAGCTGGCTGTGAAGGTGAGAATGGCAGTGTCAGTGAAACATGTGATTATTGCTAATTAGAATGCAAATGTGAGATGTGACAGCTAGTCTCCAAAGGAGGGTGTCTGGCAGCGTTGATGTGCACAAGCCTTGCTGTTCCAAGAGGGTGTGGAGCTTGGCCAGGATTGGCATGGATGAGAGCAGCTGCTGGGTATCAGTCTCTGGAGGGGGTGATGCCTCCTTCTGAGTCCCAAAATATGGCTTAGGGGTCTCATTTCCTGCTGGTGAGTGTAGACCATAAATCGAAGAGCCCAAACAAGATCTGGGAACAAGAGTTTGAAGTTTCTTTGGGGGTGTTGAGAGAGATTAGGAGGGTCTTGCTCTATTGAGGGCACCCCAGAGAGTATTGGGGCCTGATGATTGGGGACTGGGTTGGCAGGAGATGGAACTTCATTCCATTACAAGGGTCTCCTCAGCCTTCATCAGAGCTGCAGACAAATCTGTTCCCTCAACATGCTGAATTACATTAGCAAGTAGCACTGTGTGGGAGGCATGTAGGTGGCCGTGCTGTGGGATGGAGGGTGAGCAGTGCTGCATCTCACTGCTGCAGAGCCTGGGCTTTCTGCTGAAGTCCAGCTGCCTGTATGGGTTTGGGATGAGGTTTTTATGGGGTATTTTTTGCGATGATGATACAGGAGGGTTTTGTTGCTCAGTTGTTTTTTAAGAAATTATCATCACCTGCATGCTCTAGCCCACTCCTCCAGCATCACCCATGAGGTTGGTGCAAGCTTCCCTGCTCTTACAAAAAGCATTTCTAAAGAGAGAGTTCATTTTTGCACTAAAGGGCCTTGTTAGAGGACACAAAGCCACCAGAAATGTCTGGGAGAATTTCATAGACGCAGAGAACAGTTTGGGTGGGAAGGGACCTCAAAGCCCACCCTCTCCCACCCCCTGCCATGGGCAGGGATACCCCCCACCATCCCAGGGCGCCCAAAGCCCCATCCAGCCTGGCCTTGAGCCCTGCCAGGGATCCAGGGGCAGCCACAGCTTCTCTTGGCACCCTGTGCCAGGCCCTCCCCAGTTCCCTGGGAAGATTTTTTTCCTTACATCCAATGTAAACCTGCCCTCCTTCAGTTTAATGCCATTACTCCTCATCCAGTCACTACATCCCCTACTAAACTGTCCCTCTCCAGCTCTCTGGTGGATGTATTTGTTCATCTTTGGCAATGATGCAGAAAAGTAGGTAAAACATGGAGCTTGTCTGTGCTGGTGGGCTTGAACATGGGTGTATTCAGGCCAGCCTTGGTTGGGTGGTTTCAGCTGCAACAGAAGTTTCAACAATTTCTAGTTCAGTTTAATTTTTAAAACAATTTGGTTTAGAATATGAACACAAATAAGGCAAGATAAATAAGACAAGGGACATGAATAGCCAAGAGACCCCAGGCCATGAGTTGGAGCCAGGAGGCAAGTTGGTTTAGTGAAAGCATACCTGTGATTTTTATCTTGACTGGTTTGTGCTGTATCCACTGGCTTCACAGAATCCCAGCATCACAGAGCTGTAGGGGTTGGAAGGGACTTCCAGAGCCCATCAGGTCCAACCCCCCTGCCAAAGCAGGGTCCCTGGGACAGGTCACACAGGTTGGCGTCCAGACGAGTCTTGAGTATCTCCAGAGAAGGAGACTCCACACCCCCTGGGCAGCCTGTCCCAGGGCTCCCTCACCCTCACTGGGAAGAAGTTCTTCCCCAGATTGGGGTGGAACTCCCTGTGCTCCAGCTTGAGGCCATCGCCCCTTGTCCTGTCCCCACAGACACTGAAAAGGGGCTGGCCATGTCCCCCTGCATCCCATACTTAAGATATTTATAAACATTAATTAGGTCCCCCCTTTGTCTTCTTCTCTCCAGGCTGAACAGCCCCAGCTCACTCAGCCTTTCCTCACAGGGGAGATGCTCCAGGCCCTTCATCATCTTTGTAGCCTCCTCTGGACTCTCTCCAGGAGATCCCTGGCTTTTTTATACCAGGGAGCCCAGAACTATACATTTATAGTTTTTATTTTTATATATGGTTTTAGATATAAATAATGTATTATATATTATATATTAAATAATATCTGCTTTATATATTATTTTTATTTATTATATTTTTTTATATATATATATATATATACATAAAACCAATGGTGATGCTGATTGTAAATGTCTCTGTTGAAGTGTAGGGTGCCTATGCTGACTGGGTGCCACTGTAAAATTTGGCGTGGAGTTTTTTTTGTGTGTGGATGAACAAGGTGCTCTCAGTGTGGCAGGATATAGCAGATTGGTAATTAATCCTTTCTCACAGCTAGGTGGTGGAGGTCCATTTCTCCCAGCCACCTCTTCAGCTGGAGCACATCTTTCCCATGTCAAAAGAGGATTGTTTGCACTTTTCAGGACTCCTGCAAGACTTGCTCTTCCCCAAAGCTTCCTGAAGCCACCACTTTCCTGTCTCTCAGAGGTGGCATCGATGAGGGGTTTGTTCCTTCCATGACAGCTTAACAACTCCCTGAACTTTGTGCTTCTCAGTACTCCTCATCCATTGGGAGATTCAGGTCACAGCACGATGAAGAAGGAAGAAGTTGCTTTCTGTTGGTGTAACATCTTGTTGGAATAACCACAGCCCCCTCAGACTTCATCTATATACAACTTGAGAACCATTTGACCTCCTCTTTTCAAGTCAGTACTGATTTTAGGCTGCAGGAACCACAGTGTATTTGAGTTTGCTTGAGACTTGCTAGGTTTGAGGGTGGAGAACATGCAGCTGGAGTGATGCAGAAAGCAGTTCCAATGTGTTTTGCTTCCAGTCCTTCATGTTTGGTAAATACTTAGATGTTTACTGTGCACTAAGGTCTTTGCTGGATCACTGGTTTTGCATCACCTTGGGTAGCTCAGGGTCTGCTGTGTAGCTGTCTCCCCTGCACCATCCAACCCAGGAGGCAGTGGTGCAGCTGGGACCTGTTCTGTGCCCCCAAAGTAGTGACCTGGACTCGACTGTTTTGTGCAAAGAGGAGTTCACACCTTGCTTTGCTGGTGAGTCATAGAATCCCAGAATCTCCTGAGTTGGAAGGGACTCATAAGGACCACTGAGCCCAACTCCTGGCTCCACACAGGCCCAGCCCAGTCAGAGCTGGCACTGAGGGCATCGTCCAGATGCTTCTTGCTCTCTGCCCAGCTCGGGGCTGTGACCCCTTCCCTGAGGAGCCTGTGCCAGTGCCTGACCCCCCTCCCAGTACAGAACCTCTTCCTGACACCCAGCCTGAACCTCCCCTGGTGCAGCTTCACACTGTCCCCTCGGGTTCTGTCACTGATCACCAAGTCCTTTTGGCTTTTGAAGTCCAAGGTGGTTCTGCTCTTGTTGTAGCCCATGAAGTGTCTGCAGGGACTCAGGTAGCTCACCAGGATGTCTGAGACATGAGAAGCCCTCTTTAAGCATCAGCTCTCACAGCAGCCCTGAAACACATCCTCCCCTTCGTATTGCCCAGATTTTCAGAGCACTTGAGAGAGTTGAATATTCTGCTCTCTATGATTTCATGGTTTTTTAATCATTTTAAGTCTCTTCAAAGGTCTTTCCCAAACCTCTGAGTGAAGCTTTAAGAGCAATTATCCTGACAATATTCCCCTTTTCTCTCCAAGCACCTTGTGGGATGTTTGGATAGGTAGGGCTGGTCTGGTGAGTTATTCTGGTTTTCCCATGACTCATCTTGCCCTGGAGGGCTGCTGGCTGAAGGAGAAACCCACGGGTTGCTTGATGGCAGAGCAAGTGTTAGGAGAATAAAGGACAACACTGGGGGCAGCTCCTTGATATTCAAAAATAGTTGTCTGTGTAACATGTCTTTTGGTGAGCTCGTGAGTGCTTTCAGGTATGCAAGTAGCTGGACTCCAGTGGTGGACTGAACATAGGGGGGAAGTGGCTGGGAAGTTTATTTGGGCTTGGGAGGGGAATTAAGGGTATATGAGGAGTTTATTTGGGCTTGGGAGGGGAATTAAGGGTATATGAGGAGTTTATTTGGGCTTGGGAGGGGAATTAAGGGTATATGAGGAGTTTTGAAAGACGTGGCATTGCTGAACTTGTGTAATTAATGCTTGTGGAGATAGAGGAGGTAAGTATTTTTTTCCCCATGCATTGGCTAGAGCACTAGAACCAAATCTTACCTTCACTAGAACCAAATCTTGGGCCAGAAGAATCCCAGACACAGATACAGCCTGGGAGAAGAGCTCCTGGAGAGCAGCCCTGCTGAGAAGGACTTAGAGAGTGAGAAACTTCCCATGAGCCAGCAGTGGCTCTGGCAGCTCAGAAGGGCGATGGTATCCTGGGCTCCATCAGCAGAGGGGTGGCAGCAGGGACAGGGAGGGGATTGTCCCTCTCTGCTCTGTCTTCCTGAGGCCCCAGCTGGAGTCCTGTGTCCAGAGCTGGGGCCCCCAATACAAGAAAGATGTGGAACTGTTGGAGAGGGGTCAGGGGAGCCATGGAGATGATCAGAGGGCTGGAGCACCTGCCCTACGAAGAGAGGCTGAGGGAGCTGGGCTTGTTCAGTCTGGAGAAGAGAAGGCTGTGGGGGAACCTCACTGCAGCCTTCCAGTCCCTGAAGGGAGCTTATAAGCATGAGGGGATTCAACTTTTTAAAATGGTAGACAATGACAGGACAAGGGGGAATGGATTAGAACTAAAGGAAGGAAGGGTTAGAGGAGAGATTGGGGGGGAAGTTCTTTCCAGAGAGAGTGGGGAGGGGCTGGAACAGGCTGCCCAGAGAGGGGGTGGGTGCCCCATCCCTGGGGGTGTTCAAGGCCAGGTTGGCTGGGGCCCTGGGCAACCTTGTGTAGCTCCAGGCCTGGAGGTTGGTGGCCCTGCCTGTGTCAGGGGGGTTGGAGCTCTGTGATCCTTGGGGTCCCTTCCAACCCAGACCAGTCTGGGATTCTATGAAATCTTACCTTCACTAGAAACAAATCTTGCCTCCAGCAATGACAGCTCGTTGGAGGACCCCAAGGAAGCCCTGTGCGTGGGCATGGCTTGGCTGGTTCTTGCACATGTGGTCTGGGAGCTGGAGCTCTCCTGGCTCACCGGGTGTTGGTGGATTTTGTGGGTGTGGGGGCAGCGTTACCCTTACTAAAGCAAGCTGTTTGTGTGTTTCCAGGAAGAGTGGGATCACAGCAGCAGTGGGAGCGCAGGATCCCGGCCGGGGTCGGGCTCCAGGCGTGGATCTGGATCCAGGTCTGGCAGCCGTGGGAGAAGCAGCCAGTTCAGGCAATCAACCAAGGTATACCTGGTAGCAACTGTGCTGAAGTCCTGTCCTTTGCTTGCTGCTTATCAGAGGTGTCCTCCTAACGACATGGTTTGTGTGTGTGTGCCTACACATAGGCTGCTGAGTGTATGCCAGTTATGAAGGACACCTCAGAGGCCTGCATAATTAACACATAATGTGTGACCTGGCTGCTGAGGGCTTTGAGGTGTGCTGAGTGCCTTAATATTGGGAGAGAAGTGCCTAGTCAGCTGGTTTGGTGACAAGGATTTCTTTTTATTCATTTATTTGAAGTCTTGGAGGATTTTAATTTTGGGACTATTAAGAGAAGTCTGTAATTATTTTTTTGGCAAGTCTTCATTGGAAGGTCACATATAGGCAGTGTGAAATGGTGACCTTGAGTCCAGCTGCTTTCTGTGGGACCTGTCAGCATGACTAGATGGGGAGATATGTTCCTGCCCTCAAAAGATGTTGAGACTTTGCTTTTGATTTAGTTTTAGGTCATTTCTTGTTTGAGCTTAGCCCAGGGACCTCTTCGATGTGCTTTAGTCGCCTCTATTCTCCTCTCTCCTCTTGAAAGTTGCTTTTCTTATGCACATGTGAGTGCTGGTTGTTCCTGAGGTAGAGGGCAGAGTCTGGGAGATTTGGGGCCAGTGGTCAAAGTCCTGGTCCATTCATCCATCTCATCCATTCTGGAGAGCCTGAGGAAATAGTCTGTCCTCTGGATCCATGCTGTGGTGGGAGAGGACCTGCAGAACTGTTGCTGGAAAGTGATGATCCTTTCTGGAAAGAGTAAGACTCAATGTATCCCTTTTTCTTTGAGCATACAATTTCTCCCTCAAAATATCTATGTTTTTCATATGAAAACTTGGAGTTTTCAATCAGATCAGCCTTTTCAGGCAGTTTGGTATTGATCCTCTTTGTGCAGCCAGGGGTTGTAGGCAGCTGAGAAGGGGGAAAGGTGGGGGGATCTTCGCAGAGGTGGAACTGAAAAAACTGCTTAAGAAGTAACACATGACACAGGCTAATCCCTGAATTCATTCCACAGGCTCAGCCATCCACTCGGCCTTGTCCTACAGAGATGTCCTACGTGGATGCTAATCACAGCAGGGAGATAATTAATGCTGTTGCAATCCTGTGAGGAAGAGGGTGGTTTGGTGTCTGTGGAGGAATGTAGCGAGGAGTGGCGAGAGGAGCGGGCGATGGGGCGCTGAGCTGGGCTTTGCAAAGCTGCTGTGTGCAGGCTAATGCTGGCTTTGTGGGGAATTTGCTGAAGCTGCATGGGTGGGTAAACAACCAGAGGCCACGTGGCTGGTGTCATGGTCTGTCTGTCTGGCCTGTGTCATGGTCTGTCCCTCTGTTTGTGAGGGCAAGCCACAGGGGTTGGGCGGCGGTGGATGGAGATGGTGTGTCTTCACCGAGGCTGGAGGACAGAGGTTATGGCCTTGAGCTGATCCTGAGCTCCCTGGATATTGATGGTACTCTTGTCAGTGTCACTCTCAATCGTCATTCCTAGTGGCTTAATTAATTTTTAGCACCACTAACCTCTTTGCAATGAAAGTTGCTACCTAGAGCTGAGAGCTGGGTGACTGGGAGCTTCCTGTTAAAACTGCCTGTGGTTATACTTCCAGTCCCAGGGGAATGGCAGATCACTTCTTGTCTTAAATACACACAGTTTTATATTTTTTGTCCCCAGACTGAAGGGTTGGCTCTTTAAAAACCTTATTATTCAGCCTTGGTACCGTGCTGTGATCGCTTCAGTAAGTGCCCTGCAGCGCAGGTTCCCTCGGGTGGCAAGCATGCTCCCTGCCTTGGTAGTCAAGACAGGAACCAGTTATAAAGTCAGGTCACTGAAGACCAGAAGGACATCTTGAAGTGACTGTAGTGACTCATGAGCTGATGACAAGGTGTGTTATCATTTGGTCCCAGCTCCACCTTTATGCGGTCTGACTAAGGCTTGGAACATCTCCATCATCAAGGAGAACCAAGACTTGCAGCCAAGTTTGGGTGGGAGCATCCAACCACTGCCTAGAAGCTTGCACCCCTCTGACCTCCTACACCACCTGAACCATTGCTGCAGTTTAATTGCACCCTAAATTGCTGGGATCGGGGCTAGGGCTGACCTGCCAGTGCTCAACGGTAGAGGATGGATGAGCTGATGTGCTGAGGAGATGCGGGGAAGCTGGGTGGGACAACTTGTGCTGCCTCTGCTCATGTGTTGGTGCCAAGGCTTTCCATCCACATCCAAACAGATTTTGAGCCAGGCTTTGGAATGTGCTAGGTGCTTAATCTCAGGGACCATGATGGGGCTCTTCAGAAGCGCTGTAAGAAACTGAATTTGTGTAGCAACTTCAGGACATGATCCATGGCGTCAGGAACCTGTGTTATCTTAAAGCTTTGATATTTAATATCTTTGCTGCTCATTTGTTTTAGTCTTACTGCAACTGGTTACATGTTCCCAGCCTTTCTCCTTCAACACCAGTGCTTTACTTTTAGGCAATCCTATGGTCGCTCGCTCATTGGTTCTTAAAATATCCCGTTTCCATAAGAAACTCAGGTTCAGCTCAGATGTGAGGGGAAAGTTCTTCCCTGAAAGAGTTGCCAGGGCCTGGAACAGGCTGCCCAGGGAGGGGGCTGAGTCCCCACCCCTGGGTGTGTTTAACAGCCGGGGAGATGAGGTGCTCAGGGATCTGGTTTAGCACAGGACAGGAATGGTTGGACTTGATGATCTCCAAGGTCTTTTCCAACCTGCTGATTCTGTGATTCTGTGAAACAGAAAGAGAAATGGATCTGTGTGCAAGAAGAGGTATCTCTCCTTTGGGTGATAGCTATAAAGATCTGCACGTGTGTATTTTCATTACCCTGCATGCGGATGCTTCTAAGGAGTCAGAAAACTAAAGTCTTGGTGGGAGAAAATTCCATTTCTATATGCCTAAAATAAAAAGCTCAGCCCCCATAATTGGTAAGGAGAATGCTGTGTATGTCTGGTAATTTGTTTCTATGCAGAGACATGTTGACCTGCAGATGTGGGGACAGGACAAGGGGCGATGGCCTCACATTGGAGCACAGGAAGTTCTGTGCCAATATGTGGAAGAACTTCTTCCCAGTGAGGGTGAGGGAGCCCTGGGACAGGCTGCCCAGGGGGTGTGGAGTCTCCTTCTCTGGAGATATTCCAGCCCCGTCTGGACGCCGACCTGTGTGACCTGTCCTAGGGACCCTGCCTTGGCAGGGGAACGGACCCGATGGGCTCTGGAGGTGCCTTCCAACCCCTACCAAAAAAAAACCAAAGAAAAGAAAATAAAACATAGATCCTTGGAAGTTAAAATTATAATCCATAGACCCCTTGGAGGAGAATAAAAAAGGGAGCAATGTGTCTGTGTTTGGAGTATCATCCAGTGTGCATGCAGGACACACACCCTGCTCATCAGGAAAAGGCTGCGCACAGCACACTGAGGTCTGGGGCTTCATTAAGAAATGGTCACATTTTTAATGAGCTTTTGGTGCCGGGGTTATTATTATTAGTATTATTCATATTTGAAAATGGCAGAAGTTATAGGATGGGGAATGTCTGAAAGCATCTTTTCCCATCACTTGTCTCACCACAGTGGGACAATTTAGGTTGAAAGACAAATAATCTGGGTGTGTGAATGACCTGGTTTTGTGTAAGAGATGTCAAGGGGGGATCAGTAATATGGGATTCCCTGCTTGTGATGCCTTTACATGTCCATCCCATATGAGTGTGAGTGAAGTTTGACCTCCTGAATGGCCCCAGCAAAATCCAACGTGCTTCAGTCCTTCACTGGTAATGGGTGAAGAGGAGACACCCCTCTTTCTGCACATCTGCTGGTGGTTGTAAAGGAGCCATGGAAGGTTGATGTGAGGTCTAGTTTTAGCCAAAAAGCAGCTGCATGGAAAAATCCAAGGTGCTTTGCTGCTTGCTGGAGGTTTCTCTTAGTTCTCACCTGATTATACTTCTCAAGGCTGGGAGGAGTGGCTGACACGCAGGACACTGCGCTGCCATCCAGTGAGACCTGGACAGGCTGGAGAGCTGGGCAGGGAGAAACCAGAGGAGGCTTAATAAAAGCAAGTGGAGAGTCTTGCACCTGGGGAGGAATAACCATCTGTATCAGTACAGGCTGGGGGATGACCTGCTGGAGAAGAGCTCTGTGGAGAAGGACCTGGGGGTCCTGGTGGGTGACAGGTTGACCATGAGCCAGCAGTGTGCCCTGGGGACTGAGAGGGCCAGTGGGATCCTGGGGGGCATCAGGAAGAGTGTGGCCAGCAGGTCACAGGAGGTGATCCTCCCTCTCTACTCTGCCCTGGTCAGGCCCCACCTGGAGTGTTGTGGCCAGTTCTGGGCTCCCTGGGATCAAACAGCCAGGGATCTCCTGGAGAGAGTCCAGAGGAGGCTACGGAGATGATGAAGGGCCTGGAGCATCTCCCCTGTGAGGAAAGGCTGAGTGAGCTGGGGCTGTTCAGCCTGGAGAAAAGAAGACTGAGGGGGGACCTAATTAATGTTTATAAATATCTTAAGTATGGGATGCAGGGGGACATGGCCAGCCCCTTTTCAGTGTCTGTGGGGACAGGACAAGGGGCAATGGCCTCAAGTTGGAGCACAGGGAGTTCCACACCGATCTGGGGAAGAACTTTTCCCCAGTGAGGGTGAGGGAGCCCTGGGACAGGCTGCCCAGGGGGTGTGGAGTCTCCTTCGCTGGAGATATTCAAGACTCGTCTGGACGCCGACCTGTGCAATATGAGCTGGGGAGCTGCTTTGGCAGGGGGGTTGGACCCGATGATCTCTGGAGGTCCCTTCCAACCCCTGTGATTCTGTGATTCTGTGACCTGTCACCTTGGTGTCAGTGGGACGTGTACCAGGAGAACCACGTGGACTTGTTTGCTGGTGTACATTGCAGAGGAGGCACGGGGCAGGGTTCTGACATGCCCTCCCTGTTGTTAGAGCCAGAAGTCATGCTGCTGTGACTCATTGGAGGAGCTACAGGTTGCCCAGAGAGGTTGTAGAGTCTCCTCCTTGGAAGTGTTCAAGGCCAGGTTTGGTGGGACTTCGGGCAACGTGGGCTAGTGGAGACTGGGATCGTGTGGGCTTTGAGGTCCCTTCCAACCCAAACCACTCTGTCATTCTATGATTTCTGACAAGCAGGATGACTTTTCCCATCCTTACTGGTGACAGCAGGGCCTTGTAGCTGCTGGTGAAGGGTATCTCCATCTTTGGGGATATTCAAAAAGCCATCTGGACGTGGCCCTGGACATCTGGCTGTAGGAGGCCCTGCTCGAGCAGGAGGGTTGCACCAGATGAGCTCTAGACATCACTTCCCACCTCAGCTGTTCTGTGACTCTGGAGCTGGGTGTCTTCAAGGCCAGTATGTCAACCTGCCCACTGGACTCTGGAGGTTGTGGGCTGTGGGGGACATGGCCAGAGTCAGAGCTGAACCTACATTGTTGTCTGCTCCACGTTCTGCACCGCTTTGTGACCCTAAGGCTGAGACCCTGTCACTTCTTCCTAAGGCTGACACCCTGTCACTTCTTCCTAAGGCTGACACCCTGTCACTTCTTGCCCCCACGGCTTTTGCAGCAGGTGAGGGGACTGTGTGTGCCTGGATCCACCCAGGAGCGGAGAAGCCCACGGGCAGAGCTAGGACTCCTCTGTGGCTGGCAGCAGGAGGGGCTGTGCCTGGCTGTGCCCTGGTCTGGATAGCGCCCTGTGCCTTCCAGAGAATAACCACCTTTCCCTCCTTCCTAGAATGGCAACAAGGAGAGCTCGCTTGACATGCTGGGCACGGACATCTGGGCTGCCAACACGTTTGACTCCTTCAGGTAAGCTGTTTCTGAAACACTTTAAGAGAGAGATGGGCTGTGACCCCCTCCCCTGGTCTTTGCCCGTTTATCCATCCTGCCAGTACCCAGCACCAGTGAGTACCATCATTGCTCCCCATTTAGCCAGAGGCACTGAGCACAGTCAGCCTCTGTAAAGCCTCCTACGTGCTGAGGAGAGGCTGCTGGGTAGGTGTGCAGCCCAAACACCTGAAAGCTGTACTGATATGGTGTCTTGTAATCACCTGAGAGCTGCACAGGCAAGACCTGAGGCAGCTCTGAGCTACTGCTCCAGGACTTCTCTTCCTTTAATTGGTGGTGTGATCATGCATTGGCTTCACAGTTGCTGCAGAGAGCTCTTCAGCTGCTGCTTCAACATAGGGAAAGTGGTGAAATAAGCTCTCTGTCCACTTTTATACATCTCTCTCTCTCTGCAGGGGCTGAGTTCCCACCTAGAACTTGCTCCAAGCCATTGGATTGAGCATGTTGTGCAGGGCCAGAGAGAACATCTCTGTTGTATGGATCAGACCACCACCTGTTGTGATATCCTCTTGGTACAGAGAGCAAGTAGGGTTAGCAAGGTGTGTGCTGCATCATACATCAAAACTAGAGATTTAGTGCAAGCAATAGATGCTCAGCACCTCCAAAAACAGAGAAACTAAAAGAAACGTGATAAAGCAACACAAGAAAGATGTAGAACTGTTGGAGAGGGGTCAGAGGAGCCACAAAGATGATCAGAGGGCTGGAGCAGCTCCCCTACGAAGAGAGGCTGAGGGAGCTGGGCTGGTTCAGTCTGGAGAAGAGAAGGCTGTGAGGGGACCTCATTGCAGCCTTCCAGCACATGAAGGGAGCAGAGAAACAGGAGGGGAATCAACTTGTTCAAAGGGCAGAGACTGGCAGGACAAGGGGGATGGAGTGAAGCTGAAGGAGAGAAGGGTTAGAGGAGAGATTGGGGGGGAAGTTCTTTCCAGAAAGAGTAGTGAGGGGCTGGAACAGGCTGACCAGAGAGGGGGTGGATGCCCCATCCCTGGGGGTGTTCAAGGCCAGATTGGCTGGGGCCCTGGGCAAGCTTGTGTAGCTCCAGGTCTGAGGTTGGTGGCCCTGCCTGTGGCAAGGGGTTGGAGCTCTGTGACCCTTGGGGGCCCTTCCAACCCAGCCCAGTCTGGGATTCTATGATTCTATGAAAGCAGCATGGAAATGGGAGGCCAACATCCATGTGCTCTGTGGCAGGAGTGGTGCCTCCAGAAGTACCAGCTTCCCTCATCTCCAGTCCCTGATGTGCCCTCTGCCTTTCAGCTTGGTGGAGTTTAATGAGTTGTGGACTTCCTTTCTTTGTCTTTCCCTGCTTCTCTCTTCTAGTGGTGCCACGTGGGACTTGCAGCCTGAAAAACTAGATTTCACCCAGTTCCACAGGAAGCTGCGAAACACCTCCAAACACCCGCTGCCTCACATAGACAGAGAAGGGTGAGTGCTGCTGCCATGCCAGGACACCCAGCAAGGTGTCTAGCTTCAGAACGCTGATGGCATGGCTTGTGTGGAGAACAGGGGAAAAAAGGTGCTGGACCACACCTGGGTTTTGAGGATGCCATGATCAGTCTGTCTGGGTTCTCTATCGTGTAGTTCTGGGCTGGAGCAGAGATGCTCACACTGCAGGTCACAGGAGGGGATCCTCCCCCTCTGCTCTGCCCTGGTCAGGCCCCACCTGGAGTGTTGTGGCCAGTTCTGGGCTCCCTGGGATCAAACAGCCAGGGATCTCCTGGAGTGAGTCCAGAGGAGGCTACAGAGATGATGAAGGGCCTGGAGCATCTCCCCTGTGAGGAAAGGCTGAGTGAGCTGGGGCTGTTCAGCCTGGAGAAAAGAAGACTGAGGGGGGACCTAATTAATGTTTATAAATATCTTAAGTATGGGATGCAGGGGGACATGGCCAGCCCCTTTTCAGTGTCTGTGGGGACAGGACAAGGGGCGATGGCCTCAAGTTGGAGCACAGGGAGTTCCACACCAACATGCAGAGGAACTTTTCCCCAGTGAGGGTGAGGGAGCCCTGGGACAGGCTGCCCAGGGGGTGTGGAGTCTCCTTCTCTGGAGAGATTCCAGCCCCGTCTGGACACCGACCTGTGTGACCTGTCCTAGGGAGCTGCTTTGGCAGGGGGTTGGACCTGATGATCTCTGGAGGTCCCTTCCTACCCCTGTGATTCTGTGATTCTATGATTTTGTGTTGCTCTGTAGAGTTCAATCTTTAAACCACACTGAATCCAAGACTCCTGGATCCAAGTGTCCTAGATCCAAGTATTCTAGACCCACCTCTCCTAGATGCAGACATCTCTGAATATTGGAGGAAACAGTACTGGTTTAGTGTTGATCCAGGTTATGGTTCCCTTCAGTGACAGGGCTTCTGCTCTTGTCCCCTGCAAGACTTCAGGGAAGGAGGGGGCATCAGTGTGATGGTGTAGATCCAAGTGTTCATCCCCCATCTGCTAGCAGTAAGTATCTGCTAGTTATGAAAATACTGAACATCTCCTTTTGGTAGTGGTAGCCTTTAGGGGCTGCCACAGTGTGGCTGGGTTCATCTTCGGAGAATTGTAGGGGTTAGAAGTGACCTCAGGAGATCATCAGGTTCCAACCCCCTGCCAAAGCAGGGTCCCTGGGACAGGTCACACAGGTCGGGGTCCAGATGGGGCTGGAATCTGTCCAGAGAAGGAGACTCCACACCCCCTGGGCAGCCTGTCCCAGGGCTCCCTCACCCTCACTGGGAAGAAGTTCTTCCCCAGATTGGGGGGGAACTCCCTGTGCTCCAGCTTGAGGCCATTGCCCCTTGTCCTGTCCCCACAGACACTTGAGAAGAGGCTGCCCATGTCCCCCTGTGTCCCACCCTTCAGATATTGATAAACATAATAAGATCTCCAGTTGTGGGTTGGTCAAGCCCAATAAATGCACACTGCACCAGGTGGTTCACTGGTGGTCTTTAGGTGGACACAGAATCATAGGGGTTGGAGGGGATCTCGAGAGATCCCTCTTTCTCTGCAGATTCTGTCCTTGAGAAGCAACCATGGTATGCTTCCTCCTCTCCTTGGCATTTCATCCTGGTGCTTAACATGCTGGCAGCACGGGATTGCCTGTCCTGTTATCCTGAGTTATGACAAGGCTGAAGCTCATCCCTGACACCATTCACTGCAAATCTCTGCTAAAGAAACAAACAGACTGAAAACCCCCTAACCATATTTTATAATTTTTGCTATTTTTTCCCTAGTCATTAATCCTTTCCTGCCTACAGAGAAAGGAAAAAAAAATCAGAACAAGGCCTGAAAGATGGGGTTGGGAAGGTTGCAGGTAACTTCTCATTGCTACATTGTGTGTCGGAATGGAAGTCCTCTTTGGGAGGAGTTTTTCTGTTGCTAAGTTGGTTTTGCCAAAGTAAAGGCTGTGTATCTCTTTTAGAAACACCAGGCTAGCAATCCAATCCCACCCCAGCCCAGGTTCAGCATCTGCAGGAGGCTCCTGCACCACAGAGTGACAGGCAGAACCACACGACAGTGTAAGGCGTTTCTTTTTTGCCTTTGAGCTGTGAGTGTTTACTGCAGGTATATAAACTGCAATTTTCAGAATTTTTTGGAACAAAGTAATGCTCAGTTTCTGAGTCACTAAGTGCTTTAGTCATGTTTACTCCCATTTCTACAGATGGCTCTGAAAAATGAGATGAAGGGGCCTCTGTAAAATAACTTATGCTGTGCTCTGTGATGGATGGCTCTTGCCAGATGATCCCACCAGTGATGTAATAAGGAGGATGCAGCAGGGCCTGATTTATGGTCTGCCTCCAGTTCCTCCTGTACCCTGCCCAGGGTGCAGACAGGTAGAGAAGGAAGTATGGAGTGGAGATACTTAGTCCCTCCTAAATACCACACCAGTAAAAAGGACAATAAGAATTAGTGTGTGCATGGAAAATTTAAACAGCTGCCATGAGCACGAGCAGTGCATCTCCCAAAATACAGGACATAAAAGAAATCCGCATGAGAATAGAGGGAGCACAGACAAAGCTGGTTTAATTTTGTAATTAAATTTAATTTGTGAGGCTGTCTCTGCTGTGCATCCATCAGTTCTCCATGTGGAATCTGTAGAGTGTGGTTGGGCTTGCTGAACCTCCAGGCTTCTCCACCTGCTTCCTGGGCATCTTCCCTCTTGCTTGACTCAGGGTTTTAACATGCTAGCTGCACAATGAGAAACCTGATATTTAAATTAAAGAAAAAACAAAACCAGGAAGCCAAAAGTTACTGTTTGGTGTGTGATTTCTGCAGATTAATTACCAAAGGGACCGTTCCGTTCAGTAGCCCAGTCGCTTGCCCGAGGTTGGACTGTGTCATTCAGTCACATTGACTGACCTCAAGTGTCTTTTGCTGGGCTGGTGCCTTTTACTCCAGGAAGGCATCTGATCTTATTTACAGATGCTGAGTTTGGTGGCTCGCTGAGTAATCAAAGTGGAGTGGTTAAGGAAGACCAGGGAGCTGTACCTCATCTCTGACCTGAATTTACCTGGTTTAATTCCCAGCGCTGGGCTCTTGCTGTGCTTTTCACTTTAGGTTTCCCCATACTCTTTAGGAAGTTTGACCCTCTCTCCAAAACGTGACTGCCAGAGCTGCCTGTGGCCCTGCAGTTCAGGCTCAGCTCTGCTGCCTGTAGGGAAAAGCTGCCTTCATCCCCTGAATCTGTGCCTCCTCATCCCCTGCTGCAGTCCAGCCTCAGACATTCACCCTGGATCACTTCCCATCCCTAGCAGAGAACCTTTTTCCTATCATATGCTTGCCTGTTTGTACCTGAAACTGGTATTAATTGTCCCTGGGTGTTTGACCTTATTTTTATCTTTTTTTAACATATTTTTTCATATATGTATGGTTTTTATATATACACATATACTGTATTTTTATGTATATAAAAGTAAAAATGTAAAACATTATATATAAAAATAAAATTATACATAAATATTATCAATATATACTGTTTTATGTGAATATATGTTTATAAATATTATAACTAATATATAAAATACTCTATCTAGAAATAAAATATTGTACATATAATATGTATTTTATATACACAGTATATGTGTATATATAAAAAGCTACGTATATGAAAAAATATGTTAAAGTGGGAAAGATAAGGTCAAACATTTTTATATATAAAAATATTATATATGATATATAATATATAGTGTATATAATATTAAATATATAACATTTTATACATTATCTATACATATATACATATACTATACACACACATATATATATACTATATAATATGTACACATATATATACACATTATATACACATATATACACATATACTATATTTTTGCAGTTGGAAATCAAAGCCACTGCTTCCTCTGTGAGGGAAAGTCGTTCGTTGAACACCACTGATTAACACCATAAATCAATTAGGTTCTTAATAAATTGTTTCTGTTCGACTGTCTGGTTTTCAAGCCTGGTGCTTCAGCACATGCTGCTTTTCTGCATTTTTATTTTTGCCCCATTTGCTGTCTTTTCATCAAGATCTGCTGTTCTCTGACTTCTGGGCGCTGATTACCTGGACCTGCTGCTGTCAAAGTTTATGTCTAATATCTGTTACTGAACAATACCTTGTCACTAATCAACAACCAAAAATACATTGTCATGTTTGCATGATGAAAACAGATGACCTCAGTTGTTTATGGACATAGATGGATGATATTTATTGGCCAGTTTTTCTTCTTCTGCATCTTTTCTCCTCTCTGCATCCAGTTAGTAATAATCCTTGGATTTTTTTTTTTTTCCTTTTCTTGATAGAAGAAAGTTGCTCAGCTGCCAGCTGTGGGTCTGGTCTGTCAGAGCGTGGCTTTTCACCCCATTTTTCTCCTGTTTCACGTTTCACATGGTGTGTTTGTGTTTGTGTTTGTGTCGGTCGCCCTTCGCTGTCTGAGATGGGTGTTTGTGCTTCTTCACTGACACGTTTCTCAGCAGGGGAACAGGGGCTCCCGTGGAGACCAGCAAATGAGAAGTGCTTCAAAGGAAAAAATTTTTATTATGTTGGGTTTTTTTCTTCTCCTTGTATTTTTATTGTTATTTTTTTTTAACAACTGGGCTGTACTTGGGGTTTCGCTTGGTCTGGGAATTGAGTCACCCAGCACTACGGCTCAGGACTGCCTCTGGTTTTCTCACTGTTGCTACTGCCAGAAGCATCTGGACACCTTGAGGGGATGGTTCAGGTGGAGAGAACTGGGGGGAAGCATTTAATTTTGTATTAACACCTCTACACCCATGTGGGAGCGTTTTGGAGAGGCGGCTTACTCGCTTTGCAGAGACTTTTTAATTTCACCAGGGTCCTTTGCAAACAAGAATTAATCTTCCCTGTGTGCTGCAATAGAAAATTAACTTAGTTCCAGCCAGGTTTCACTTGGTTTTGTTTTTGTTTCCTTCTTGCCACAGGCTTGGAAAAGGGAAATATGAGGATGGCGACAGCATCAACCTGAACGACATAGAGAAAGTCCTTCCAGTCTGGCAGGTAGGTGATGAGGATGTCTCTTGCCTGTGGTGTGTTGGAGACTGGCAGCTCCCTGCTTTACCTTTCCTTAGGAATCCCTCCTCAGAAATGGGAAAGCCTGGGCTGGATGAGCTGCTGGAACCTCTGTGGTTTGTGGTGGAGGATTATCTCTGTGGTTTCAGCAGGCTTTGCTGTCAGCCTCAGTGCTGGGCAAGAGCAGTTACCACAGAGGCTTTGCTGGGAGGTGGGATGTTGAGGACAGTATAGGTGTACATGCATATACACACATGTATGTGTGTGCAGGGCTCATGTATTTTAGTGTAGGAGGTTCAGGAGGGCATGGAGCCTCCTGAGAGCTGCAAAATCACTTGCTGCCAGGAAGCCAGCAGTGATGGTGTGCTGACTCAGGTGTTTCCCCTGTGTTTGCATTCAGTGGTCATCCACATCTACGTTTTCTCCAGCCTTTTCTTCTCCAGACCTGCCTCTCTCTCCCAGTTTTGGTAGTCTCAATTAAATGTCTTTTGATGCTCAGATGTTGGGGAACAGCCCTCAGTTTAAAAAAGAAACCCCAGCACTGAAGAGGTTAACTTGTCAGCATGGTGTAATTATTTCACTCTCCAGAGCCCTGGTCCTCAAAGGAGCTCGGTGTCAGGGAAGGACAGAGACACCTCGTGTGCTTTGGTAGCATTACCCTTTTTGGTGCTGAGCAAACAGCTTGCCAGGCTTCTTGCTGATGTGTCATGTGAGGGGAAAGGCCTTGCTCGCCCTGCAAGCCACGTAAGGATCTGACTGCTTCATCTGGGGGGGCTAACTGGCACCAAGTGCAGGAACCAGTGGAAAGAGTGGAGGAGAGCTGCTGACTTTGGCAGGGAGGAGCTGCTGCCTGCAGCTGCGTTCTGCTCAGTCTCTTCCATGCTTGGTATGTCTGGACTTTAGGTCACAGGGAGAAAACATTAGGTTCAGCTGAAACTGACCCCAGTAATTCTGCAAAACAAGGTTGTTGGGGTTTTTTTTTTCTTCCCTGGGGAATAATTGGAACCGAGGAATCAAACCATCTTCACTGAGAGGAGCTGACATTCTTCTCTAGGCTTTAATTTCTTTTGTAATTGACAGACATTAAACAAGGCAGGTCCTCCTGGTCTGGTTATCACTCATCCTATCGTAACACCAAGTTGTGCCCATTGACTCTGGTGAATTAATACCAATAGCTACCTTAATGTCTAGCTTAGTGTGAGAGCTCTAGGCTGGAAGGGCTAGTGGGAACTCTGGATTGTGTCTTTTGTTTGTGCCTCTGGGCAGACTCATGCAACGCTGTGTTCTTCAGGAGGCTTTTTTACCTAGGCATGTAGAGTCACATGTGCCTGTGGGAAGCAGGAGCTGGGTAGCTCTGAGTGAGGATTTATCCTGTTTGGTGTTGACAAGTAAAATACTTGCAGACAGCTGGTTTAATCCTGATGTATCATTGTTAACTGGGCTTGAATGTGGTCGTGCAATGCTGACAATGGTTTTGCTGGTCTTTATCCCTTGTTTTAAAGGGCTCTGTGGAGCACAGAACCTGGGGGCAGAAGGGAAAATACCCGTGTGAGCATAGGGAAGAAAAGCCTTTCACCTTCCACAGGGCTTTCCCAAACTGTGGTTATGTTTGTATCCTTCCCTGGAGAAGGGGTTTTTCATGTTGGAGAAGTAGAAACTGTTATTCTGACTGTGTTTAAGATCTGGTGGGTTGCCTACAGCAGCCGTGCATGGACGGAGGGGGGCGATCATCCGAGCATCCTCCAGTGCAACTGGGCCGGTCCAAGCATCCTCCAGTGCAACGTGGCTGCAGATGTTTTGCTGCTGAATGTGCCTCAGCAGTTACAGCAGGAACAAGAGCACCGAGTTTGAGAGAGGCAGTGAGTCTTACTTGCAGGCTGTCTTGGAAGTTTGGGTCCCTTGGATGGTAAGGTGTGACAGACATAGCACATGAATCTGTAACTAATTTCCAGTATATATCCAGGTCGGTGTGTGTATCTCTAGAGAGAAATTCAGTGACTCCTCGATGGGTTAAGCAGGATATTCTGTCTATCTGGACATTAATATATACACACGAGTTTTGCTGCTGGAATCTCTCAATAGTATTTTAACACAAAGTTCCAAGGAAAGGCTGGGACTATTTGTCAATTAGAAGATGAAAAGATAAACAAAACCCAAAGCAACCTCTTTCTTCATAGCTGTCTGAGGGAAAAACGCCTGTTGCCAGCTTTCTGTTTTGAAATTGGAGAATGTGTCCATCCTGCTCCTTGGAGATGCTCTTGGCTTCACAGCAGGGCGTGCTCTGCCATCTCGTGGACACAGTCAGGAGGACCCAGCTCCACAATTCCATCGTGACAGCCTTGACAACTGGTTGTTTTGGAGCTTCCTACTGCCCCATCTTTTCAAGGCTTATCTGGTCTGGGGTTTTTTTTAAATTTATTTATTTTTTAACAGATAAAATAGGCTTTGTTTTGAAGGGTTCATGGCTAGGAGCACATGAGGTCATCGCTTTGGCTCGGCCTCCTGAGCCGTAGCCTCTTCATCTGACCTTACTCATAGGAGTCTGCAGTTGGGTTTGGGCACTGATTCACCTCAGTGCTGCCAAAAAGTGACTTGGGGAGAAAATA
This sequence comes from Porphyrio hochstetteri, assembly GCA_020800305.1. Classification (NCBI taxonomy): domain Eukaryota; kingdom Metazoa; phylum Chordata; class Aves; order Gruiformes; family Rallidae; genus Porphyrio; species Porphyrio hochstetteri. Next base: position 89,537,815 of record CM036938.1, read on the forward strand.
ATCTTTTGGAGATAAGTATTCCCCATTCATTGAATCAGTACAGGCTGCGGGATGACCTGCTGGAGAAGAGCTCTGTGGAGAAGGACCTGGGGGTCCTGGTTGATGACAGGTTGGCTATGAGCCAGCAGTGTGCCCTGGTGGCTAGGAGGGCCAATGGGATCCTGGGGGGCATCAGGAGGAGTGTGGCCAGCAGGTCTAAGGAGGTGATCCTCCCCCTCTGCGCTGCCCTGGTCAGGCCCCACCTGGAGTGTTGTGGCCAGTTCTGGGCTCCCTGGGATCAAACAGCCAGGGATCTCCTGGAGAGAGTCCAGAGGAGGCTACGGAGATGATGAAGGGCCTGGAGCATCTCCCCTGTGAGGAAAGGCTGAGTGAGCTGGGGCTGTTCAGCCTGGAGAAAAGAAGCCTGAGAGGGGATCTGATCAATGGTTATCAATAGCTGAAGGGTGGGACACAGGGGGACATGGCCAGCCCCTTTTCAGTGTCTGTGGGGACAGGACAAGGGACAGTGGCTGCAAGTTGGAGCACAGGGAGTTCCACCCCAATCTGGGGAAGAACTTCTTCCCAGTGAGGGTGAGGGAGCCCTGGGACAGGCTGCCCAGGGGGTGTGGAGTCTCCTTCTCTGGAGAGATTCAAGCCTTGTCTGGACGCCGACCTGTGCAATATGAGCTGGGGAGCTGCTTTGGCAGGGGGGTTGGACCCGATGATCTCTGGAGGTCTCTTCCAACCCCTGTGATTCTGTGATTCATAAGGGCTGCTTTTTATTGCATGCTGGGGAGGATTGGTTGTCTGCTGTGTCAGAGGGGTGCTGCTCAGCTGTGGAGCCAGTCTTCATCATCCTCTCTGTTCTCACCTCAGCTGGTTTGTTGGAGGCGACCATATAACCATCTTGGTATCATGAAGACATCATGGAGAGGGCTTGGCTAGTGTGTTTTGCTTTTGCTCCCTTTGGCAAACTTCTGGAAAGGCTTTCATGCTTGGATGTGCCACAGTGAATGCCCCAGTCCTAGATGTGGTCTTCAGATTGCAAGCCCCTGGCAAACTCTACACCTACCAGAGAAAAGAGCCCAAGAGGTCATGTCCTCCAGCATATTCTCCATCCTCCCTGTGAAGCTGCTGTAGCTCACAAAGGATCTGGGAGGCTGCATGCCACAGGGACATGCTCTGAATGCTGCTAGAAATGAGCAGAGAGTTTTGGGACACGTCCCAAGTGGTTTCTGGACTGGCATCTTGCAGTCTTTGGCTTTCAGTGTGCTGGACCCGTGCCTTTGGGGTGGGCCTGTCCTCCTCTGAACGGTGTGGTTGTGCCTTCTCTGGCCAGCTGCTCCTTGTCTTGTGTTTTAGGAGGTAGAAATTATGTGGCACTTTTGAAAGGCCTGCTGGGCTTTACTGGTGCCGTGGGGTAAACTTGGAAGACAGCGCTGACATTGTTTGATTTCATGTCCTAATTGCCTCACAGCTCATCTCCTTCCATTTCCTTATTGATTTTTGACCTTTTTTTTTGTCATATGCTCAGTGTTACAATAAACTGCTTTTTCTCTCCTGGCTACGGTTCTCATCCAGCTTCCTTGTCAGATGAGAAACAAGGGAGCAGTTCCTTAGAAGAAATTCAGGCTCTGTAAGTTGTTCATGTTCTTCTTAGCACCACTTTATTCCTGGCTTTGTCCAAGCAGGTTTAGAAGCCCTGGGATTCCTGACCATGCTGAGATCCCAGCTTAATTTCAGCACCTAACAGGTATTTCTGACCACTCTCATTGCAACTCCTCCTCACTGACAAGTGTCTTCAAAACAGACTTTACAGTTTAGTGCAGAGATGTTGTGGGTGAAGGTGGGACCTCTGCATAGGCTTGTCAGTTGGGGTTCTTGCTGTAGTAGAAGCATGGGCTTGTCAGGTCATGATGTGTTGCCTCTCAACAGGGAGGTCTAGAGAAGGTTGGGCAGTTCCCATCTGAGGATACCCGTGTCCTCTCCCTTTCAGCTCTGCAAGGAGCACAGAGATAGATACTCTGGATGTATCTCATTGTGGCTCAAACATGGATGTGTTCTGATATGGCAGGTTCCTTAAGAGAGCTGAAGCCAACCCAGGTGTCCAGGGGTAGAAGGGTGGATTCTGGTCGAGCATCCCCTCTGCTGTCACTCTGCATACAAAGAGAGGAGGCTGATGCCTAGCACTGGTGTGGGGGCTTGCTCCTAGACTCTACAGACCACTGACCCTTTGAGGCTGGTGGTGGCAGGGGGATAAGTGTCTTTGGATCTCAGGGATGGCCCTTTGGTGGGGTGGTGTTATTTACTGTCACCAGAGAGTCGTCATCTTCTCCACATCCTCTCTTGCCTGCTCTTCTTGCACTACAGAGTTGGGCAGTTCTCATTTTAGCCAGCTTGTTAGCCAGCCCAAACCCCTCTTGCAGAGCCTTGGCCACAACAGTGTGGCCCTCTCAGTAGGCTGTTCTGCACCAGTGGAGCTGGGTGGGCTCATGTCTTTGGCATTCCCCTGCGCTGGGAGTGACCTGGTCTGTGTGGTGTGCCCCATGTGCTCTCCTGCCACAGGGTCTAACCCTGACATGATTTATGTGTCCACCACTTCTATGAACAAGTTGGAGTGGCTCCCTAGGAGCCCCAGTCCAGGGGAATTTTTTTTCCCCACCCCTAGATCCTGCTGGACTCCATCCAGAGCGTGTAGGCATGGCATTGCCTTCAGAGAAGGTTTCTAGTCTAACAAGACAGCCTCCCATATCCCAAGGGTCTTTCCAATACTGTAACTGCTAAAACCACTGTGGAAAGTCCCTGACAAAGAGCCAAGGTTTACTTGAGTATAGGTCACAATATCTTGGGAGTCAGATCTCCACTGCTGAGCTAAAAACTGTTGGTTTTGCCATGACTTACAGTAGGATAAGGTCTTTCTGTGGCCTGGTTTTTCGTTGCATTTAACTGATCTGACAATGACCATCTCCTTGGGCTGAGAGGGCAAATTGCCACAGTCATCTGTAACCCCTTCAGCATCACTCCCATGTTACCCTTAATGCCACCATTGACTAAGGAAAGCAGGTGAGGTGTCGCTGTCTCCAAAGAACCAGAGAGGAGAAGCCTGGACCAAGACTGGCTTATTTTCCAAGCAGATTCTCACAAGGACCAAGCCTGGGCTCTGGCAATAGAGCACAGTAGCTGTAACCAGGTATAAACACCACGAATTTTATCACCTGTGCAGAAGAGGGTGTCGCTTCCAGGGTCTTTTTTCAGATTGTGATGGTCTTTGATACCACATAACAGACTTAGTTGCTGCACAAAGGAAATGGCCAAAAGCTCTGATGTTTCTGCTACTAATAGTAGTAGTAGCAGTACCACTGGGGGTGGTTTTAATAATATTATCATTGTTAGGGTTCAGAGCTGGTTTCTGGTTGTAACAAATGAGACAAACTCTCCCAGGGAGGGTTTTATTTTCTGGCTGTTGCCCAGTTTAAGCAGACTGAGCTATTTTGGCTTGTGGCTCACAAGGGGGTGGCTTCCCAACCTGGTGGGTACAGAAGTGCCTTTTTTATTGTCATTCCTGGTACTGGTCAGTTGTGCAGGCTCTAGGGCCAGGCTGCCCTGTTGCTTGGAGAGTGGTGGGCCTGTTAATTAGCTCCTGCCAGGATGGGAGGTGCTGGGGTCCTCTCACACCTTCAGTTGGGTTGGCTGCGTTCCGAGACACAGGTTTGGGATGAGCAAGGAGGATGGGTGGGGAAGGTGAAGGGTGGCTGGCGTTGTGGCTCTGAAGGTTGTGTTTGGTGGCCGAGAGGACAGGGCTGGTGGCCAAGGGGAGCCCAGCAGCACTAGAGGGCACTGTGGCCGCACAGAAGAAGAAACAAGGCTTTTTCCAAAAGGCTTTTCCCAACCAGAACCCTCACTCTGCGATGGCTGCGCCGGATCGTGCTGCTCTCCATCCCGCTGTGCCCACCTCAGGCTTCACCTCAGGTGCACGCTCAGAGTAGGGGGCCCCGGGTGTGTGGAGGGGGAAGGTGTTTCTTTGACCAGGGGCTGAATTTGATGCCCCTTGCATCACAGTGAGCCTCATAGCAAAGATCACAGAATCCCAGACTGGTCTGGGTTGGAAGGGACCCCAAGGATCACAGAGCTCCAACCCCCTGCCACAGGCAGGGCCACCAACCTCAGGCCTGGAGCTACACAAGGTTGCCCAGGGCCCCATCCAACCTGGCCTTGAACACCCCCAGGGATGGGGCACCCACCCCCTCTCTGGGCAGCCTGTTCCAGCCCCTCACCACTCTCTCTGGAAAGAACTGCCCCCTAAGATCCAATTTAAACCTCCCTTCCTTTAGCTTTACTCCGAGATGGAGGGCCTGAGTAGAGGAGGGTTAAAACCGGAGGTGTCTCTGAAACCCCTGCCCCTGACCGAGCATCACAGACAGCTTTCACCAAGGGGAGCTGGTGCCTGAGGGTTACAAATGCCTCACAGACCAGGTCTCCCTCACTTGCATCACAATACCTCCCTGACCCCTCTTGGAAATACCCCTTTTACAAATGTAATCCTCAGCTCTGCTCCCATGGGATGCTCTGGCAGGGCTTGGTCCTGAGCAATGCTCCACGCACCAAGGAGCAGTGTCAGATGTGCAGAGGGGTCTTCTCTTCCTCTGAAGGTTGCTCCTGCCCCAGCAGATACATCACTGTCCCTGCCCTCCATCTACCCTCTTGTCCCCAGCCCACTTTGAATCACAGAATCCCAGAATCACCAGGTTGGAAAAGACCTTTAAGATCATCAAGTCCAACCGTTCCTGTCCTGTGCTAAACCAGATCCCTGAGCACCTCATCTCCCCCTCTGTTAAACACACCCAGGGGTGGGGACTCAGCCCCCTCCCTGGGCAGCCTGGGCCAGGCCCTGACAACTCTTGCAGGGAAGAACTTTTCCCTCCCAGCTGAGCTGACCCTGCCCTGGGGCAGCTTGAGCCCATTTCCCCCTGTCCCATCTCCTGTCCCCTGGCTGAAGAGACCATCGCCCACCTCTCTGCACCCTCCTGGCAGGGCAGTGGAGGTGGTTATGAGGATTTGGGGAGGAAAGAGCACATGAAGGACATGCCAACCTTAGCAAGAGGGAGATGAAGACCGTGTGGTGATGCCCACTGCTGGACCTTCTCTGTTCCTTAGATCCCTGTTTGCCAGGCACTGGTTTGTGCTACAGAAAAACATGATTAAAGGGATTCTGGCTGCTTTGCAGCTTCTGCTTGGGCCAGGTTGATGAAGGAGTAGACACAAAGTGGATGAGGGGCAGGTCTGGGCTAAGCTTACCAATAGGACATGGTGGGTTTTCAGTTTGTGGCCAAGGACGACAAGGATATGAGAGAAGAGTGTGGGAGAGCTGGATGATAAGTGTTCCTGGGAGGATGATGCAGAAACATCCTCTATTTTTCTTTTAATGAATTCACAACTAGTTTTAGACCTGAGTATTGTGGTTTCCTGTGGGATTAACTGATTTGGGTATGGGGACTTATACTGGGCTACAAACAACAACTTGGTAGGCACCTGAGGCTCAGAAATGTCAACCACATTGAGCAATGGCTTAAACACACCAGGGAACAGCAAGGGCTTTTCCCAACTTCATAGCTGACTTCCCTTTCAAAAAGGTTTGCTTTTGTGCAGCAAACCTGAAAGGTTTTTGTTTTTTCCAGTCCTTTCTACAAACTGTAACACTTCCCCCTTTCCCCCCCTCCAAATCCTGCCTGAATTTTAGCTTCTGGTTGGTGTAACATCTTTTTCTCCTTTATTTTCCCAGAGGATTCATTAGAAATCTGAGAGGGCTTTTGCTGCACTCCCTTGAATTTGCTGAATATTTTCCTGAAGGCTTTTGTAGAGTAATGATTAAGTTAAAAAAAAAATTATTAAAAGTAGCAGACAACCAAAAAAAAGAGTTTTAAAGATCCTAAATGAAAACTCGATGTCTCTTTGGTCAACTATTTCTGCTGGCTTGGCTATTTCCAATTCCTAATCCTCTTCCCTGCTCTCCATGGAAGACATGAATGTTTAATAAAATAAAATAAAGGGAAGGAAGGAATTTTATTGTTTAAAAAAAAGAGTAGAAATACCACAGGACCAGAGAAGGGAGATGTGCCTCAGTCCCCATTGGCAGAGGGACTGGCAGAGCCTAGAAACACATTGGTCTCTAAAAATCCTGCTAATGGGGGATGTCCTTGTCCCCTGTCAGACAAAATACGAGGTTAATGTTTCCTGTGGTGTTTAAAGTTTCTTCTGCACCAGAAGATGCTCGCCCCTCCCCTTCTTTCTGCTGCCTTTCCTCTGATCTTATAGAAATAGAAACCGATACAATAAACAAGACCAGAAGTTCTTAAAATGCGAATTTCCTGCCTGGAGGCAAGTGAATCCCGTCCAGCTTTAGGAGATGTATATATAGCTATGGGTGTAAATATAGGTATTTAGTGGCAGGAGAAGTGTTTATTGCAATCCAAGGTGGTTTGGTCAAAGATTGTCCCTTAAGTGGGAAATTTATTGCTTCACACGACGCCTGGATGTCTCTTCGGCGGGGAGAATAAAGACTGTTTTTGAAGGGAATTAAGCGATGCCCTCACCTGCGGTAGCACACCGAGCTCTGAAACCCAGAGCTCCTTTCTAGTCCCACGTTTGGGTTGTCCCTCGCTTTAGGATTTTAAAAATACCTTCAAGGTTTGTTTGGATGTTTTAAAACTCCACGAAGTTTTCTGCTGGCTCTAAAAATGACTGAGACACTCCTCGCTGTCATGTGTGCTGGCATGGTCAGTGATGGAAGACTCTGTGCCATCCCAAAATCCCTTTGCTGGGTGGTGAGGCTGAAGGATTTAATTGGGGCTAAGAGAAGTAGCATGAGGAACGTGGTCTCTGCACCTTTGGGAACACGATGCTGCCCCGGTGTCCATGTTTCTCAGGGTTATTCTGATCTGCATCCTCACCTGCTGGTACCACTGTGGAGAAACTCCTCATTGTTGGCTTGCTTTCTTTTTAATTCTTTTCTTCCTTTTTTCCCCCCAAATTCCTGTAATGTATGAGCAGAGAAACCACTGGAGAATGATAAAACTTCATTTCTTCCTGCTTTTGTGACCCACTTGGTTATTTCACTTCTCATTGTATATTCTTCTGAGGTGCCTTGTCCGAGCGGAAAGAAAATGTGTATGCTTATAGGAACTGTTTGTTTCCCCCTGGCTGGGCAAAGTAAGCAGGTATCACATAAGATATGGATTGCTTCTGCTTGCTGGTCCTGGGGAGGGAGCTGGTGACTCTCATTCTAACACATGCTTAAAGCTTAAAGCTGGTGGGCTGTGTATGTCTTCGCCTGGCCAGTTTTCCTCTTGTGGCTGTGAAGAAACACAACATAAAAACATGTGTTCCTCAAGTCTGGGTCACAGAATCACAGAATCACAAGGTTGGAAAAGCCCTTTAAGATCATCAAGTCCAACCGTTCCTGTCCTGTGCTAAACCAGATCCCTGAGCACCTCATCTCCCCGGCTGTTAAACACACCCAGGGGTGGGGACTCAGCCCCCTGCCTGGGCAGCCTGTGCCAGGCCCTGACAACTCCTGCAGGGAAGAACTTTTCCCTCCCATCTGAGCTGACCCTGCCCTGGGGCAGCTTGAGCCCATTGCCCCTTGTCCCATCTCCTGTCCCCTGGCTGAAGAGACCATCGCCCACCTCTCTGCAGCCTCCTGTCAGGGCAGGGGAGGTGAGGAGAAGGTCTCCCCTCAGCCTCCTCTTCTCCAGGCTCAACACCCCCAGCTCCCTCAGCTGCTCCTCAGAGGATTTGCCCTCCAGCCCCTTCCCCAGCCTGGTTGCCCTTCTCTGGACTCACTCCAGGACCTCAATGTCCTTCTGATGGTGAGGAGCCCAGAACTGGACCCAGCACTCGAGGTGCAGCCTCACTAATGCCCAGTCCAGGGGCACAATCCCCTCCCCAGACCTACTGGCCACACTATTTCTGACATAAACCAGAATGCCATTGGCCTTCCTGATGGCTCATGTTCAGTCAGTGGTCATCCAACATCCCCAGGTCCTTCTCTGCCTGACAGCTCTCCAGCCAGTCTCCCCCCAGCCTCTAGCACTGCTTGGGATTGTGTCCCATGTGCAGGACCCTGCACTTGGCCTTGTTGGAGTCCTGCATCCCGCACATAACAACCTGGGTTGCTGCATGTTTGCTGGATAAGAACAGGAAGGTTTGGGGTTTGCAGTTACGTGGGGCATGGTTTGAAGAGCAGTGGGAGAGGTAAGACACCCTGTTCTCACCATGATTACATGGAGGGAAGCCAGCTTTCAAGATTCAGGTGTGAAGCACAAATTTGCATGTGTTGCCATTTGAAAGAAAACACGAGTCCAGGATGATCTTCAGGTTTCCAACCTGATGCTACCAGCAGCTCCCTCTGCTGCTGGACCTCTTGAACATGCCGTGGCATGACAGTCATGGCCAGTCTGCTCCTGCCACTGGGTCTGTGGTCAGTGAAATCTTGGTTTTCCAAAAGCAGGGGGTTAGGGTGAGTCTTTCTAAAGCTTTCCTTGCATTTTGGGGGGGTTTGGTCCATGTCACTGCATCCCTGGAGCTTGTTCAGCCTTACAGCTAGGACCTTTTGTGTAGACAGCACTGGGAGACATCAAGCATGGAGGAGCTTCAGGGTTGCCTGTGTTTGTACAACCAGAGTAACCTAAAGGCTGTGGAGAACCTGGGGGCTAGGCAGGGCACCATGGATCGTGATGGATTTGTAGATAAAACCAATGTGCTAAAAATATCATCTCTTTGCACACAAATCTTAATCTGGAGCCCCAGCCATGGGTTTTGATGCCTGGGTTGTTGGGGTAAAGTTTTCACTTGTGCTTTGTTTTGCTTTTGGTGCAAATCAGCCCCCCTCTGTGTGCCTCCAGGCTTCAGGAGCCGGTGCAGTCCCTGTGCTCCTCACAGCATCGCTGCCCAGCACCGAAAACAGGTCACCACCTCGACAAACAGAAAGGCAAGGAGTCAACTCACCAAAAATGGTTTTTCAGCAAGAAAGAGGAAAAAGTTGGGGTGGGAGGGCGGGGAGAAAAATGCCCTGGCCATGAGTGTGTGAGTGGCCACCTTGCCCTGCAATCACAATATCAGTTTGGGGGTTTTTTTTTTCTGTTTTATACTTTTTATGGTTGGCTTAACAATTAAAAGGCTACACTGCGCTTTGGTTTTTCCAGTCTGCTGCGTCGTGTGACCCTGGTGACTCCTGAGTTAAGCCTCATTATATAATGGTGGGGTGTTTTTTTGGAAAACCTCCATTTAATCCTTTCTGGAGCAGAATTCGCTGGTTTTGTTTTCTTTCATATCGTCGTCTCGTTTCCCCCACACACACCCCCCCACACCCCCCTCCACCTACCCCTTCCCCGTTGGGTGCACGCTGGAGGCGTCAGTCTGGGAGCATGGTCCTTTCTTCCTTTTCTTTCTTTTTTTTTTTTTTTTTTCCAAATCTGAGGAGAAAGGAAAGAAAAAAAATGGTTTATTTTCGTTTGCTTGGGTTACAGCGCCTTTCCCCGCCGTCCAGGGGAAGGGCTACGTGATGTGCAGCAGGTATTTTGTGAATGGAGCTCAACCCTGTGACTCCCCGTTGCTCTACTGAAGGGGGAGGCAGGGGAAGGAGAAAGGAAAAAAAAAATTAATTAAATAATTTTTTTAAAAAAAAAAATCACCACCCAGTGACTCCATCTGACTCGTTTTGGCTGGAAAACATTTTCAGCGCTGTGGTTCTTAAGCCAGGAGGAAGCTTTCTTCTGGCCCAAGAACAATAAAGGGGTCAGCAGCCTGATCCTCCCTCCTACACCCTCTTCCTTCCATTGTGAGGGGTCTGTGCAAATATCCCAGGCTGCTTCTGCTGGGGCCTGAGGGACCTGAGCCACACATGTGACATTAAAGAGAGACGCTGCGAACTCAGTAATCCTGAGCTGGGGGGGGGGGGGAAATGGGGAAAACAAAAAAGAGAGAGAAAAAATCCCCAAAATCGAGTCCCTGGGGTGCTCTATTTCTGGTGTAGATCTACGCTTGGAGAAGGTACTGATGGGTCTTTCTCATGGTGGGTTAGTTCTGTCCCCATACCATGTGTAGCTGCTCATCCAGGATGCTATAGCAGTGTCATCCCCAGCATCTGCTCAACAAGTGTCCAAATCCCCACAGAGGGTAGGTGAGCGCTCGTGTCTCACCAGCCCTTGACCATTGTCCAAGCTGGAGGATTTCTGCTGCTCTTGTAGTTCACATGCAAAGGCTGAGTATTGGTGGCATATGGTCTCCTGCAAGGATGGGGTTGAAGGAGGCATGTCTGCCTCCCTTGCTGTCTTTGCTTCAGGGGTTGACCAGTTTTTGGCAGCATGCCGGTATTCAAACATGACATGCAGTTCTACTCCTGGGATGTACATCACAAACCACAAACGTCTGAGCCAGGAAAATGTCTTGGGAGAAGGTCTGTGGTGCCTGACCTATGGTGTCTTGTCCACCAGCCCTGTCCATCATCAAAGCAGCTTTCATCTCTCTGTTTGGGGAGGTTGTACATGGATCAGAGAGCTGCTGTGGTTTCTGTGATACTTCTTGTGAACCTAGGCAGTCATAAATCACAGAATCGTAGGGGTTGGAAAGGACCTCCAGGGATCATCAGGTCCAACCCCCTGCCAAAGCAGGGTCCTTAGGACAGGTCACACAGGTTGGTATCCAGATGGGTCTGGAATATCTCCAGAGAAGGAGACTCCACACCCCCTGGGCAGCCTGTCCCAGGGCTCCCTCACCCTCACTGGGAAGAAGTTCTTCCCCAGATTGGTGTGGAACTCCCTGTGCTCCAACTTGAGGCCATTACTGAAACCTGCAGACCACGCTGAGTTCTGTCACCATGAACGATGACACTTCTTCCAGTTGTCACCTTGCCAGCCTTGGCATTGGGATCTTGCCAAGCTAAATACCACCCACCTTCCTAAAGGAGAAGGTGGGACCCGCGGCCTTCAATGAGAAGGCGAGTTCAATACAGTAAGCTGCATCATGCACTCAAGACCTGATTCATTTGCCAGATGGAGAGTGGATGATGCTCATCAAATTGTAGGAACCCACCTCTACTTTTCCCTCTCCCCCCCCCCACTATTTTTATTTTCCACAATAACCAGATAATAGCATAGCATGTGGGGCCTCCTCTCGTGGCGTTGCGGCCTGCTGGACCTTGGCACCAAGCAGTCGCATGAATCATGATGGTTCCTGTCGTTATTATCTCCTCGCTGTGTCGATAAGGCTTTGGTGGTGATGGCCAGGATTTCCTCACACTACAGAGCTTTCCTGAAGATCAGCTCCGCGAGCGCTGGAGGAAGTAGCCCGTTACAGGGTCGGTCCTGGCTGCTGAGAAACTGGGTGGCCAACTTCAAACGTACGTGCGACCTGACATGATCCGAAAAGCGCGGCAGCAGCGGCGGCTCCCCTTTCCCCTCTCAGCTCTCCTGGGTGCAGGCGGGCGTCTATGTGGGGGAGCTCCTTCTGACAGTGCTCCATAGAATCACAGAATCACAGGCTGGTCTGGGTTGGAAGGGACCCCAGGGATCACAGAGCTCCAACGCCCTGCCACAGGCAGGGCCACCAACCTCCAGGCCTGGAGCTACACAAGGTTGCCCAGAGCCCCAGCCAACCTGGCCCTGAACACCCCCAGGGACGGGGCACCCACCCCCTCTCTGGGCAGCCTGTTCCAGCCCCTCACCACTCTTTCTGGAAAGAACTTCCCCCTAAGATCTCATCTAACCCTTCCCTCCTTCAGCTTCACCCCATCCCCCTTGTCCTGCCAGTCTCTGTCCTTTAACAAGCTGATTCCCCTCCTGTGTCTCTGCTCCCTTCAGGGACTGGAAGGCTGCAGTGAGGTCCCCCCACAGCCTTCTCTTCTCCAGACTGAACCAGCCCAGCTCCCTCAGCCTCTCTCCATAGGGGAGCTGCTCCAGCCCTCTGATCATCTGCGTGGCTCCTCTGACCCCTCTCCAACAGCCCCACATCTTTCTTGTATTGGGGGCCCCAGCTCTGGACACAGGACTCCAGCTGGGGCCTCAGGAGAGCAGAGTAGAGAGGGACAATCCCCTCCCTGTCCCTGCTGCCACCCCTCTGCTGATGGAGCCCAGGATACTATTGGCCTTCCGAGGTGCAAGAGCACACTGCTGGCTCATGTTAAGTTTCTCATCTACTCCAGGGAAAGAAGCAAGACCAAGCCTGGCTCTGGAAAAACATCAGGACACCAGGACCCTGGCAATGGAGATGGAGGAGGATGGTCTCATATCTTGCCTGAAATCCCAAGGGCATGGTGGGAACGTTGCATGGACAGGGAGAAATTCAGGGTCTTGCACCCACCCCTCTTACCCTGGGGTCCTTTAGTGGAAAGGAAAACTAATTTTAGTGCCATTTATAAATGCTTAGGTAAACAGATTTGTTATTTAAACTTTTTTTTCTTTGTTTTTTTGTTTATTTTGTGGGTTTTTTTTTTTAAATGACCTTGTTTGAAGGTAAAAGCAAGCAACTCGCAAGTTCTTCTTTCAACCTTGGATTTAAGCTGCTTTTTTCCTGGTGCCAGAGCAGCTTTCTGACCTCTGCATACAGGGTCTAACTCCAGGGTTTCGGTGCTGTTCCCAAGCACCAGAATTATTTATTGTGCTGGTTAATAAACAATAATTTGGGCTGTGTTGGCCTTGGTGGAGGGCAGGTGAAGCCAGGCAAGCTCCCAAGGACACAGGTTCTTTGCTGCTTTACCTTCTCTAGAGGAAGAAACAGTGCCCAGCTGCCCGTGGCCAGCGAGGTCACGAAAATATATCTCAAGTAGCTCCAAGGGCTGCAGGTGTACACAGGGCTGGGAACCTGCCACATCAGAGGTGGAGCTCCCTGACTACTTGGCCATCCTGCTATTCCTGTCTGAAGTGGAAGCAAATCGCCTCCTTTGGCTTCAGACTTGCCAGGTCCTTTTTCGTGGTACGATTTGCATGCAGGACGGGGCTTGAAACTGTTCTGCCAGTCCTCAGCTTTCCTGAGAGTCGCTGGCTCAGGAAGGGCAAGGCTGCTGATGGCTCTGCCCTTCTTCTGGCATGAGGTTGTGTAAAAAGACAAGGAGTTTTGGCAACGTGGAAGTCTTTTCAGTACACATGCAGTGAGAATGGACGGTCGAGTGTTTGCCTAGAGTGGTTTGCAGTTGGGATGGAGTAATCCAGACATAGCACAGGCAACTTGGGTGCTTCTGCCCTGGTGGGAAGGACTGGTTCAGGAGCGTGGAGTAATGCAGCAGAGGATGGGTAGGAGCAAGCTGGGTGGGGACAGATAAGGGGTGGAGCGGGATTTGGTGATGTCCCGTAAGTCCACTGTCAAGTCTGGGCAAGTTCTTCTCTGTGATGAGGGCAGTCGTGTTTCTGGAGGTGCCCACAGCAAGTCTTCACCTTCTGTTTCCAAATTTCCAATTCTCTCATCTGTTTTGTCTTCACCTTCTGAGTCTGGCCTGCGCGGCCTGTTTGCTGTGGTGGCCTTGCTGTGCCTGAGGCCTTTTGCTCCTCCAGACCTGCATACCTGCCTGCAGCTACCCAGGTCCTAGCATGGGTAGACACAACCAAAATGAAGTAAAAAGGCTTGAATGAAAGGGCACAGAAGACAAAGAAGTCACACAGGAATTTGGAGGAGACTTCCAGCCCTCTAGAAGCTGTGTGGCCCCTCCGAAGGTTCCCCATTGGGTGCTGTGCTTTCCTAGAGGTGAAAGCGTGGTGGTCTCATGGATTCTGTGTTTCCTCGTGTCTCTTCTTCTGCTGTGTGTCCATCCTGAGGCTTGTCAGACCTGAACATGCATGGAATCACATCCAGAGGATGGGTTGGAGGAGGTTCCTGCCCTGGGAGATGAGGACTGTGGTAACTGGGGGTTTCTGCTGGAGATTTTACGGAGTCTTTCTGGGTTAGGAGCTGTGTACAGTAGGAACAGTCGTCAGCCTCATCTTACGTGCGCCTTGTCTCACTGGTTAGGACCGTTTCCACCCACACCCCCCCTTTCCCCCCTGGAAACCTTCAAGAATTTCCGTTATTCCCTTTCCTGAGGCTTTGTTTGGGTGGGGATTTCTGGAAGGTATTTCACAGGCAGGTATAATTAAAGAAAGACATGCTCTGCCTGGAGGCTAGGCAAGGTTTCTTGAAAGAAAAAAAAAGAAAGAAAGAAGCCTTTGGCTTGGTGGCAAAACAGAAATCGTTTGTTGCCTGGTCAGATGGAGGGGAGGTCAGGGAAACGGGGGAGCTAATCAGCTGGGAAGCATCCCGGTTGAACGCCGCACACCAGGGTTAAGGCCCTTATCCAGCAAATCCTTGAAATATGTGCTTAATTTTAAGTCCCCCTGACTTCAATCTGTTTATTCTTGTGCTTAAGTTTAAGCATGTGCCTAAGTGCTCGGCTGGCTGAGGGCCAAGGCAAATAGTAGACTTATAGGCAGATTCACATAAAGTAAACGCTGGGCTGGACTTGAAGTCCCATGGGACGGCGGATGCTCGGACAGGTCTGGGGTGACAGGAGGGGACAGGGCTCCAAACCTCTAGCCTATCTCAGTTCTGTCAGGTTATTTGGTACTGGGTACCACGGACCTTACAGGGAGCATCGTAATGGCATTGTCTCTACACGGGTACCTTAATTTCAGTGTCCAGAGGCATCAGCCTCACAGGTAACCTTGTGCCTATCGCAAACGTAGCCTTGGGGAAAAAAAAACCCCACATCTATTTTATTTTTTATTTATTAATTGAGAGAGAGGAATGTTTTAGTGGAGGAAAATAACCTTGATTTTATCATCAGAAGAGGAAGGGGAGCAGATTATTTGACCTGGCTAATAAATCTTCATAGGAATTTGCATGACTGCAGCAACAATTACAACAAAAAGGACTCCTCTATTAGCACAAGCTTTTATAATGGCTTTATCTTCTTCTTTCCTGTTCCAAGCTAATTCCTGAGAACCTTCTTTTAATCCCCCCTTTTGCTCATCCAGCCTGGACTTCTTAGAATGGCAAAGGTTGGGGTTTTCTTTCCTTTATTTTTAACCTACAAGCGACGGCGTTGAAAGCGGGTAGCTGCCACGGTGGGCATGCATGAAGGTGAAAAGCCCCCCTCAGAAAACAAGGCCCGTGTTTTTTCCCAAAACGCCACTACCAGGGGTTAAGGGAAATCTGCAGCTGGAACAAATACAGGGCTCGTCTGACTTCCTCAATAACTCTGGTGGGGGAGCGGGCAGTCGCCAGACGAAGGAAGCGTGGTTAGCCATCGAGTCTTTGAATGCAGCTCCGTTTCCCCCTGAATCCCGTGGAATTTATATTAACCTCCAGCTTTTCTTAGCTGGTGGGAATTTTTTGTGTTGGGTTTGGGATTGTTTTCTTTTTTTTTTTTTTTGCACAAGGAGGAGAGCCTTGTTTCTGTTGCATCAGTTTGGAGGAGGAGGAGACGGTTCTGCTCCTCGCCACGGCGTTCTCTCTGGTGAAAGCCCGTGGATGTTAAATGAATGATTTGGTGTTGATAAGGAGAGAGAGGCTGAGGCTGCCAAGCACGGAGATGTAGGCATCTGATGACTTGGTTTCAGGAAGGGCAGGTTTGAGCCATCCCAGCTCTCCAGGTTGTCTCTGATCCCAGCAGGGATGTAGGCAGGAGGAAGGACCCCCGTGTGCCTTGAGCATCTTGTACGTGGGTGTAACGATATACAGCAGGCAAAGAGCAACATGCAAGCAAGGATGTCTAAACTGCTTTTGGAAAGGTGTTTGGTACCTAATTTAAGGCTGTGGGTAGATCCATAGGAGAGCTACTCAGGTGAGCAGTGTGGAGCACAGTGTGGGAAGACCTTGTTTTGCATCCCAGAGCTGCTGTAGGGATGACTTCAGTGAAGGCATAACCATTAGCATCTGTACACTGTTTATGGCTGCAGTGAATGGTGGTGTGCAGGGATCCTGGGCAGCAGAGGGAGCGAGCTGAAAAGGAGCAGGGGATGTACTGGTTGCCAAAATTCCTATCTCTTTGGTAGCAAGCAGTTTGATGGCTGCTTGAGTTCCTCTCAATGCAGTGCATCTGTGGTTTTCTGGTCATGCCCCTTTCTGCTCATCAGTCATGCTGCTCTTGGTGACCACTGTCTCAGATCCATCCCAGCTTCTGGAGCTGAGCCTGTCACACCACATAGGCACAATCTTACCAACAAGAAGGGCACCAAGGAAAGGAGAAAGGACCTGAAAAAGCCCTAGGGAGGAGGGGCATTGTGACACAGGACATCCCAATAAGCAAGGTCTTTAGTGCTGGACCATTGGCACATGAAAACATCCAGGAGTTGGGCTGGTTTGTTGAGTTTTGTTGCTGCTTCTTCTTTGTCCCTGATTGGTTCTATCATAGAATCACAAAATGACCAGGTTGGAAAAGACCTTTAAGATCATCGAGTCCAACCATTCATGTCCTGTGCTAAACCAGATCCCTGAGCACCTCATCTCCCCGGCTGTTAAACACACCCAGGGGTGGGGACTCAGCCCCCTCGCTGGGCAGCCTGGGCCAGGCCCTGACAACTCTTGCAGGGAAGAACTTTTCCCTCCCATCTGAGCTGACCCTGCCCTGGGGCAGCTTGAGCCCATTGCCCCCTGTCCCATCTCCTGTCCCCTGGCTGAAGAGACCATCGCCCACCTCTCTGCACCCTCCTGGCAGGGCAGGGGAGGTGGGGAGAAGGTCTCCCCTCAGCCTCCTCTTCTCCAGGCTCAACACCCCCAGCTCCCTCAGCTGCTTCTCAGAGGATTTGCCCTCCAGCCCCTTCCCCAGCCTGGTTGCCCTTCTCTGGACTCGCTCCAGGCCCTCAATGTCCTTCTTATGGTGGGTGGCCCAGAACTGGACCCAGCACTCGAGCTACAGCCTCACCAATGCCCAGTCCAGGGGCACAATCCCCTCCCCAGACCTACTGGCCACACTATTTCTGACACAAGCCAAGATGCCATTGGCCTTCCTGGCCACCTGGGCACACTGCTGACTCATATTCAGTCTGCAGTCACCCCACACCCCCAGGTCCTTCTCCACCTGGCAACTCTCCAGCCAGTTCAGGTGATCCAGCACCTGAAGGTACATCCTCTCTGCTGACGTGGTATGAGCTGAAGGGGCTTCACCCAGCTCCTCACAGTCATCACAAAGGCAGCAGTAACTCATGCTTTCACTGGCAGGAAAGCCAATGTCTGAAGGATGCTTCTGTATTTGGAGCTGTGGTGATTGAGGTTCAGCCTCTGCAAGGTACAAGAGAGCAGATACAGCTGTCTTGCTGCCTGTCCTGTGGCAGATTTTGGATAAAAACCAGTTTTTCAGGGTCTTTTTTTCTTTTTTGTGGATATGCCAGATCTGTTTCCAAGTGTCACATTCAGAGACACCTGCAAAGGAGTGACAAACTTGCTTTTCTTACTCATCCTCCTTGTACTATTCAAAGTAGTCCCTGGCTCCCAGAGGTCTGCAGAGCACCAGTGAAGAACCACCACCATAGTTACTATGTGATGTGATTGCTGATTGATACTCTTGTTTTCTGTGCTTGTCCCTGCATTAACACCCATTACAGCAGGAGGAATCTTAGTCCTCAGTGCACAGAAGGAAGATCCTGAGAGGGAGCAGATGGACACAGTTTCTTCCACCCAGGTACCAACTACCTGTCAAGGAGAATTTAAAGCCCTTGAGGTGCACAGCCCACACTCCTGTGAAGAAATAAGACTTTTCAAAGGGAAGAACAAGGCTTTTATAGGATTAAATTGGGATTTGCACACTGGGGTATTTTCCAAGCTGGGGTAGCTGTGGCATGGGATGCTCATTGTCTCTCTGTGGGCTGAGTTAGACTAAGCAGAGACAGCAGAGAGGAGAAAACACATTTATTTGTGGTATGGTCCCAGGGAAATGACACAGGCTGTGTCTGCAGCCAGCTACAAGCAGGAATATCTGTTGTGTGAAGATGTTTCTAGCACAGCACAAGGGGATTGGAGAAGGAAAGGATGGTGATACCCTGCACAACTCGCTTCAGCCACAAAGGTCTAAGAGAAAGGTACGCTGGTGGACCAAGGTGGCAGGGGGCTGCTGCCACCATGACCCTGCTAAAATTGATGGCAAAGTTCCCTTTTGCTTCAGTGGCACGTTGTGTGGATCAAAGAGCCTGCAATCTTAAGGTCTTGCAAAACTTCATGCAATTGGAAGGCCTCCAATGGGAAGTGGCAAGGACTGAGTGGTGAAAAAGTTCTCCTGGAGCCTCTGGATCTACCCACATTGAAAGAAGAGGGAAGCCACGTCGTGTTTGTAAGGCTATCACTCTGCAAGTAAGAGGTTTCATCGCTGTTGGGCTGTTCCAACCCCTGGGATCTTCCTTGAGCTGGAGTTTCTGCAGGATGAAACCCTGGTTCAGCCAAGAGGAGGTTCACGTGGACCTGGTTCTGGGGGATTGCACAAATGCACATGGGAAACACTCAGTCTTTTCTTAATAATAAGGATGAAATTGAAATATGCTTGGATACAGCCCTTACTTCCTGCTGAGAGTGGTGCTGAGGTTTGAGGTGAGCCCACCTGGCCAGAGGAGCTTGCACCAACAACAGGGATTGCAACAACAAACCCTCCAGCTTAGAGGGTAATCTGGGCTCTGGTCCCAAACTCCCTGATGTCCTATGGGGTCTGCTTGTAAGTCACCTTAAAATTTCATCAGAGAGGTCCCTCTTCTGCCTGCAAGTCTCTTCTTCATGACACCATCCACCACAGTTGGCTGGAAGGAGGACAGCCAGTGAAGGGTGCTCCTGCCATCTCACCTCCTGCCACATCATCTCAGCAGAGGGGCATGGTTAGGTGGCACACTGAGGTGACAAACAGGGGGTGGTAGGCTTTGAAGGGGACAAGAGATGGGGGGGAAACCAGACCATGGAACATGGTAAAAATATAGAGGAAAAGTATACTTTAAAGAAATGTGGGGTCCTGGAGGGATTGAAATATCTCAAGTTACAAATATTCCCATAGCAACCTCAAAACACTGCAAGTCCCAGATAAAGCAATTCCTCCCTCACCCCCAAACTCAGAGAAGCCAAGGAAAAATGTTCCATGAGCTTTCCAGAGCAGCACAGCCCTTTCTGGGGGTGAGCTTGGGCTACCTGGGCAGACCCAAAACCAAAAGGAATGACCAGGTATGGTGCCTCCTGGTCACAACTGGCATTAAGCAGGATTTATTCCCTGTAATAGCTGAAAAAAAGGTTCCCTTTTTTTTTTTTTTCCCAGAGAAAAGCAAACCCGGGCCACCAACACTGTTTATTTTAACAGTTCCTTAAATAATCTGCATTTAAGGGCTCCGAGCGATGGTGTGGTTATATCTATATTTACTGGATAAATGTACTTATTTATGGATGGGATCCTTTACTGCTGACAGTAAGGTTTGTTTTTAAGCCTGACCGGGGTAGAGGAAATACATACAAATAAACAATAAACCTAAACAACACTAAAATAACATCAGTTAAAACAATTAAGAGTTACTTCCACTCGTGAAGTATTGTTCCCATTTTGCTATAACATGGGAAAAAACTCCGTTTCCTAAGTCAGCCTGTAACTGGTTTGGGGTTTGTGGATTCTTGTAACAAAAGGGGATTTCTTTTGTCTGTTATTTATACTCTTCCTATGGCACCGTGTGTCCCTGTCTGGATCTCCCTCTTTCAATACAACAGTCAGGGGAGCCCAGGGCAGCATTTCCAGCTCGTCCCCGTCTTGGCAGCTTAGCCAGGGCTTGGTAGCCCTGGTTGGCGTTCTTTCCTCCTGCCCCGTGGGTACTGGTGTTGTATGGGTGTTGAACTGGTGCACACATGTGCGTTTGCAGAGGCAGTTCCTCCTGGGACGAGTTGTCCTGGATTTTAGTTTTATTATCTCTGAATTGTGTATAATTCAGGAGCCATGGGGCCAAGGGTTAAAAATAGACTCTGGGAAAAAAAAACACCTCTCTGTCAGTAATCAGCAGAAGGCGTTGAGGAAGGTTCAGGGTAGGGTTTTGCCTGGGATGCTTCGCCTAATTATTCTGATGCTTTAATTGCATTTGCATCCTTCATCCCCCGTGGGGAGTTTCACACTGGGTTGTTCTGTCCTTCTCCGTGTCTTTTGTCTCACCCTGGAGCTGGCTGCAGAGGGATGAGGCAGGGCAGCTTAGCTGCCACCCAGTATTATTTAACACAGTTTTAGATGTCGTTGTGCCTCTGTCTGGGTGTCTGCTGTCTGCCAGGAGCTGAGAGCAAGCGGAGGGAAGGTGTGAGGAAGGTGGTCTAGGACTAGCATGAGTAGAGGCTCGTTCATTCAAACAGACAGCGTTGGGAGAGGTGTAAACCATCATGAGTGATGGGAATCCAGGAGGTTGTGTCCCAGGAAAGCAGAGTCCTATAGGGAATAGTGCTGGTGCTTGCTGTGGCAGCCCTGACTCCTGTCACAGCCATCATCTGCCCTGTTTTGGGGGGAAAAGAGTATTTATTCCCTGAGGCATGTGTGCTGCAGCGACATTAAATGCATTGTCTCTGATGGCAGTGTAGGGTTTACGGTGCACCCCACCCCTGCAAGACGTGGTTAATCAGGAAATCCTCCAAACCAGGGCATCTCCCAAGAAATGGCTTCTCATGCCTCCTCTTCCCATGCCTCCTCTTCCCATTCCTCCTCTTCCCATTCCTCTTCTTCATGCCTCCTCGCCCCATGCCTCCTCTCCCCATTCCTCCTCTCCCCATCCCTCCTTTTCCCATGCCTCCCCTTCCCATTCCTCCTCATCCCACGTCTCCTCTCCCCATGCCTCCTCTTCCCATTCCTCCTGTTCCCATCCCTCTTCTCCCCATGCCTCCTCTTCCAGTGCCTCCTCTCCCCATGCCTCCTGTTCCTATTCCTCCTGTTCCCATTCCTCTTCTCCCCATCCCTCCTCTCCCCATGCTTCCTCTCTCCATCCCTCCTCTCCCCATCCCTCCTCTCCCCATGCCTCCTCTCCCCATCCCTCCTCTCCCCATCCCTCCTCTCCCCATGCCTCCTCTCCCCATCCCTCCTCTCCCCATGCCTCCTCTCCCCATCCCTCCTTTCCCCATCTCTCCTTTCCCCATGCCTCCTCTCTCGGAGACAGGTTGCACCACACTGTGATTCACCAGGCAAGCAGGTCCTACTGTCACAGTCCCACAGAACATTCCTCCTCCGCTCCAGGCTTTGCCAGATCAGCAGTGGCAAAGCCAGAGTTTTGCTCCTTTTCCCAGCTCTGGAGTGGCTGGAGTCTTTCAGTTCTCTTCACCAACCCAGGAGCTGAATTTCTTCCTGTCTTTAAGGACTGAGGTTGAAGAAAGCATCCTTGGAGGTGGCCAGGGCCATGTGTGCTATGGTGTGGGTGAGGAGTGATGGGAGGGCAACAGCTGTGATGTGCTGTAAGGATTTAACTGCTTTTTATCTTGGGTGAAGAGCAGGTTGTAAAAAATCTTGCACTTTCTATTCCATCGATGCCGAGCAGGGATTTACTCCTTGTGCAGCAGCAACTGTTATTGCACACACCTTCCAGGAAAAATGAATAGCTTGCAATTTGAAGGAACAGATTTATTACTTAAATTTTAATGGAGAGGAAATCATTTCCAGGCAGCTTCCTGACATTGTCTAGTATTCTTCCATGGCTTCCAGAGCAGGTCAAGGCTTTGATTTCAGCCCCAGCCCTCTCCTCCTTTCAAGAGGTAAAAAATTCCCCTTGTGTAAGGGAGGAGGGTAGGTGGCAGGCCGGTGCCGTGGGAGTTCCTGGAAGAGGAAGAGGCAATGGCAAGTGGCCTCCAAGGAGATGGCTCTACTGGAAGTGCTCACGGGACTTATGTGGGTTGATAAAGGCTGGTCTTGGTGGGGGATGGGGTAGGGCCTGGGGAGGGTGATGGTGGGGAGGTAGCAGTGCCCTCACCTCGTCTTTCGTGTGCGGTTGGGTGGCTGGGATGATGGTGCTGAGCACTGGCACGCTCATCCCCATAGGCACCATGATCAGAACGTTAAAACCTGAATATATCTGCAGCTCTGTGCTGTCCCCAGGCTTTCCCTCCATGGATAAAGCCACCCTACAGGGAGACAAGAGCCTTTTCACGGGGTGTCACAGGCCCCTGGGCTGGTTTCAGCGGATCCTTTCTGGAGCGGGCGAGGTATTTATTCTTTTAAGCCAGCTCCTTGGTGTTTCCCTCCCTGCCTTTGCACAGATGGGGCGTCTTTGGGGCTGCAAACCCAGCCCCACCTCTCCCTTCCCACCCCGCCCCCCAAAAAATAAATCCCACCCTGCACTTTGTGTGCAATAAAGCTGAGCAAAACTCCCAGCAGCGCAGCTACCACAGGCCTAATAACCTGTTTGTTCAGTTCAGGCCTTCTGCGACCATTTGTTTAAGATAAGCAAGGGTGGAGATGTTTCTTGAGGGCACAAAAGGCTCTTGAGATAAAGCTTGTGTGGACTGATCCTGCCAGATATGCCCCAATCTTTCCTTTCCCTTCTCTCATCACCGCAGCAGCGTTTGGGTTTTTCCATTAGTCTGGTTGCTTCTCTCAGCCTTGTGTTTTCTCCTGGGGTTTTGGTGTTGCCATTCAGCAGTTCAGGCATCTTCACCTGCTTCACCATCATGGGCTGAAAGCACCTCTGCTGCATGGGGAACACCAAGGGAAGAGGCTGAGTGGAGCCAGGCCCTTTGTGGAGTGAGGTTTCACAGCTCAAAGTCAGGCTCTGTTAGACCATGGGGACGAAGCGATGGACCCCAACCTCTCACAGCCCCTGATCCCAAATAAGACCATCCCTTTTGTAAGTTAGATGTTGCCAGATTCTAAAGGTGTCCCTGGGATTTGCTGCCAAAGAAGGTCCAGCAGCAGCAAAAAAGCTCTGCCCCATTCCCACTTAATCTTCTTGTGATTTGCCCTGTGATTTACCATTGCCACAGAAAGCAGCCAAGTTGGTGCCATCCCCGACTTCTTCACCTGCTGCTGCTGCAGAGGAGACATGAGAAAAATGACAGCAGAGCTCCTGGTTGTAGCAGGGTGGCTCTAAAACCAACCATTTCCCTCCTCTGGGCTTAGCCCTCTTCCTTGTGTCTCTCCCAGGCCAATAACCCCAGGTTGCTGGGCTGAGATGTGGAGTGGGATGGCTCAGGAGAAGGATGTTGCTGGGCAGGTATCAGTAGGGGGAGAGAGACGAGGAGGCTCTTGGGTTGCTGCAGATTGCCAACAGGATCTTGAAAGCTTTTTTTATTTGTTCTTTCATTAAACTTTGATGTAAATGGGTCTGGGGCAGTGGGAAGCCAGCTGCTGGCTCTCTGCATTCCCATGGGCAGGTGGATGTGGTTGAGGGTCGGGCAAGCACCTTTGTTAGGGAGGTGAAGCACAAAGAGAGTCCACCTGGGCATCAAAACTGTTCCACTTCCATCTGTTTGCAGCAGTTTTGGTAGATGACAGATCTCCCTTGGCTTATGCTAGGTGGCCAAACAACAGTCCCCAAGCTTGCCAGACACCCTTTCCTTCTCCAAGGGCTGCTTTGCCCAAAGCATCTAAAGAGGAATATGCATGTCACAGCATAGCTGATCTCCAGGGGACTGTCCCAGGGAGTAGATTGGTCCTGAACACCCCTTCTTTTCCAGAGCTGTTGGCCTTTCTTGTTAAGTCTTGTATGATTTAAACTTGACCTAAGCAGACACACATTAGGAGTCCTGTGGGCTTCTCAGATTCTGCTCCAAGTTTGCCACCATGCAAACCACAGAGCACCTAGCTCTGAGTTTGAAAGTGGCCCCTATCAGCAGCCCTTCCTGAGACCAGGAACTCCTTGTTCTTTGCTTTTCCCAAACCCCTTTGATTCCAGGGCCAGCAGCACTGGAATGTTGGTTTGTAATGTTCTCGTCCAGCCACCTATGAAATAAACATCCAAATTAAATGAATAAACATCCAAACAAAGCTGATGTGGGAGAGAAATCAAATTCCATTTTGCTGCCCACTGAGAAGCTGCAAACCTGCCTATGAAAACCATGAGTACCAGGGGTTGGGGGTGTCTCCTGGCCCAAGCAGGAGGAAAAAAAGCATCATAGAATCATAGACTGGTCTGGGTTGGAAGGGACCCCAAGGATCACAGAGCTCCAACCCCCCTGCCACAGGCAGGGCCACCAACCTCCAGGCCTCTTGTGTAGGTCTTCTTGTAGACCCCTTCCAGAGTGTGGTCCTCTACCTTGCAGCCTCCCCTTGGCTCTCTGGAGGGATTTCAGCCTCATAAAGAGCTTATCCACGAAGGAAAGCACTGCATTTCAGATCCACGTTGTCCTCAGTGAGCCAGATCTGTTGAAGTCACTCTGGTTCCTGCCCTGCATGACCCCTGGTAGGGAGCAGCCTCCAGACAAGCCCCAGAGCCCTGTCATCAAGGTGCTCACCATGCCCTTGGGACTCTGGCCTGTCCCCACCCACCCAGCACCCTTCACGTCTAACCCAGCCGCTCCGCCCTCCTTGCAGGCTGCTGATAGTTCCTTTTACATCAGCTTGCTGCTCAGAGGAAAAAAAAAAAGGAGAAAAAAAAAGAAAGTCGACTTCACCTTCCAAATTTAGCACAGTTTAGTCACTGAAATAGACCAGAGGAGGGACCAGTTGACTGTTCTTTTCCAAAACATTGTCCCACGAGTAGGACTAAGGAAGGGAAGTGCTCAGCTGGAGAGGGGAGATGCTGGATTTTCCTGATGGGGACGTGAAGTTGCCCCCTGTTCAAGCACAGGCAGCACCCAGGGCTGCTCCCTGGATTAGGAGCTTTGTTCCTGTGTCGTGAGCCCAACCTCTCCCCTGCTGCTGGTGGGCAGAGGTCTGAGGAAGCCCAGGGGTGGTCTGCAAGGAGGATGTGCAGTGATGCACTGACATTTGTATGGTCTCTAGAGCAACAGACTACAGGCTGAGGCCATCACTGCTTTAGGTCCTCGCCTTCTGCAGAGATGGTTTCATTTTGGGGAGTGATTATATTTGCACATGTGCCTGCAATGCCACTTAAATCCTTAAAAATACCCCCAGCTTCAGCCTGCTGTGGTATCACAAACACTGGGAGCAGTCTCTCTGAGTATTGTACTATTTTTAGCCTAATTTCCTAAACTAGCATGGCTGGTGTGATTGGGCTCTGTGTGCATGTGTGTGTCTGCTCCCTCCCTTCCTTTTCACATTGGCTTTGGCACCCCTTGGCCAATTCCAAGTAAATTTTCAGAGGAACAGGTTTCTTGGAGATACACTACATCTTTTTTCATCCAAAAAGTAAGTGATTGAGGAAATAAGTGATGAGGAAGATTCAAACCACAGCCCTCAGGAATGAAGAAGGTTCAGAGTGTTTCTGAGCTATTAGACATCAGAGATGCCATACAGAATAAACCATGAGGTGCCTGGCTGTACGAGAAGCCCAGGTCAAACCTGGTTAGCTAGGTGATGCTGATAAATTCTTGAGGGGTGGAGTCAGTAGGATGGGGACAGTCTTTTCTCAGTGGTGTCCAGTGACAGGACAAGAGGTGATGGGCACAAACTGGACTAGAGGAAGTCCCACCTAACCCTGAGGAGGAACTTCTTTCCTGGGAGGGTGGCAGAGCCCTGGGCCAGGCTGCCCAGAGAGGTTGTGGAGTCTCCATCTCTGGAGACATTCAAACCCTGTGATCCTGGGTGCTGTCCTGTGCAGCCTGCTCGAGGGGACCCTGCTCTGGTGGGGGGTTGGACTGGATGGTCTCTAGAGGCCCCTGAAAACCCCCATCATTCTGTGAGTCTGTGATAACCCAACCACAGCTCTAGAAGAACAGGCTGCCAGCTTTCCCTTTGGTCAAAGACGGGCTGTGTTTGAGTGGTGAGATAAGATCTAGGGAGCATGAGGAGAGCTCTTTCCGGTGCTGGATGCAGGGGTGTGAGCAGAGACCACAGAACAACGTGTGCCACTGGATGAGTACTTCTGCAAGAAGGCCAGGGCAACTTGATGTAACGATGGCCTCTGTACCGTTGGTGTGAGGGATCACGTAGGATGCTGCAGCTGGTGGGACACCTCTGGTTGTTAATGATGTTTCAGTTGGGGAGAAGGACAATCTTGGTCACCAGGAGTGGGTGCTACTCCTGAGCACACCTTCTAATGCCTGTGCTAAACCCTGTGATCATGGCACATCCGATTTTCCTCTGGAAGAGGTAACAGTGAGGAAGAAAGTTAAAAGGGAAACTACCTTCTCAGGAAACACACTTGAAGGCTGCAGCCAAAGCCAGATTCAGATGAGGACACATTAACCATCAGCAGGATTTACCTGGGGACTGGGAGAGCTCTGCAGTGCTTGAGGTGCGAACGTCTCCCAAGTGGAAGGCTCCAGCTGCCACGGGAGCTGTGGGACTGCAGCAGTAGCAGTTTCTACAGGCTCTTTGCAGTCAGTCAAGCTGAAAGGTCAGAATAAACCCTGCTGGACTCGGACTCTGGTCTGCAAGCCGACATTCATTACCAACCCCAGCAGCTTTTCTCCTCTGTTTCCTCTTCCACCAGAGGAACTCAAGATACTGTTATCTCAGTAACTGCTACTGAAGTTATCTGTCAATTTTTCAGGCTTTTCACACAAAGAACTTTTTTTTTTTTTTCAAAGTCAGTGTGTTCTGTTGCCATGCTGATGTGACAAAGCCTCTGTTTGATGAGAGAGTTTACCTCCCAGCCCTTGCCCTTGCCCAGGCTGCTCCCCAATGGCCCCTTGTGAGTGGTGATTCACCAGCAGCAGCAGGACCACAGAGGCTAGGACAGGCTGCAATGGAAATAAAAGGAGTGACTTTTACAGGGCTTTTTATTGCCAGCTTGGGAAGGACGATACTGCATAAATAAAAACCATTATGTTTATGACAGCTCTGTAGTCCCTGGAAAATAAATAACACTGCACTTATGCAGTGCCTTTTGTCCAGGAACATCAGAGCTCTTTGCTCATATTAGGGAAGCCTCATAACACCTGTAGTAGGGTGGCAAATACAGCATCCCCCTTATCAGATGAATGTTCCGAGTCAGAGAGACTCTGCACCTCCAGTGGAGAGAGGACAGGGCAGCAGGTTGAGTTACATGCAGCTCTTCCAACTGCATGACTGATGCGAATCATTTAACATCCTGGTCACCTGGGTTGATTGCAGTAGGTGGGTGCCACTGGTCCCTACACCAGGGGTGGCACAGGTTGGCTAGCTCACAGCACAGCAGGATGCTTACAGCAAAAGTCATTGACTTGCTAACAGCATGGAGGCACAGCCCCAAGGTTTTCTTTGCTGACTCCAGAACCTTCAAAATGCTGCTGAGCATTGTCCACATGCAGACAGTTTGACAGCCAACTTTTAGGTAAATCCATAAAGAAGCAACCCAGTGAAGGCAGGTGGTTTATGTGCACCAGCATCAGCAGCAGGGTGTGCGGGGTGGGTGAATTCCCTGCACAGGGTATATACTGGGATCTGTCTGTGTGCTGTCCAGTTGTTTGCCCCATGGGGTTTCTCTCATACAGAAATTGCAGCTAACTTCATTCCCTGCTCACTGCCAGGGCCCTGAGAGGGTACAGTGAGTCTGTGCACTTCCAGACCTGCTTCGGTGGGGCCTGAGATGTTGTTGGGATGTTTGGATGGGAACTCTCTTTATTTGTCATACTTAGATGTTGAGTGTGTGCCTCTCCCTTGCTCTGGCCCCCTTCCATACCGGTGCCTCCTGTACCTTGGAGCTGACCTCTGCTTTCCCCTCTGTTTTACAGGGTTACCATTCGCTGCCTCATGAAGCTGAAATCGCACACACCAAAAAACTGTTCAGAAGGAGGAGAAACGACCGGAGGTAGGTGCAGCCACTTCAGTGGTTGGGGGTTTTGTTTGGATCTTCTTTATCCCACATCTTCCCCCACTGTCTCATGGAATATCTTTGGGCAATACTGTTGTTTAGCAATTGCCAGCGTTGGGTTAATGCACCAACCCTTGTTTGAGCACTGATGTCCCAAAATGCAGAGTCTGTCTATGACCATATTGGTGATTTAAATCTGGGATACATCCCATATTGCTCCAGGAGCATCTTAAGGACCTCCTCTTCCCCTTACACTTATTCCAGCATAACTAGATCCTACCCTCTTGTGTTAAAAGAGGCAGCTGACAAGGTATTATCTGCAAAAGTTTTGAGTCCTTGTGACTTTCCTCCTCTCTTTTCCACTGAAAAAAGTGGATGTGGATGAGAGGGGTTTGCAGCAAGCACCCCACGCTCGTCTGTGTGAAGGAGGGGATGTGCTAAATAGGCAGCCGAGTTCCTGTGGCATTGGTGATTTCTATCTATTGAGTTAATTTAATTGGGTGGATTGGATATTTAATTGTGTAAATTGCATATTTAATTACACAAGGGCATCTAGAGTCCTTGGTGGGAATCGTGACTGTGGTTAAATGTGAAATTAAGCAGGGAGTGAGTGAGTTAGTTGTACATACAGCTTTATTTCTTGTCAGCAGGTTCCACTGTGGCTGAGACAACACAGCCAGGGCAATAAACTGATCCTAAAACAAGGGGTCTGTAAGGTTAATTTATTTAACAGGGGGAAAAAAAAGTGACCAGTGTTTTCTCCTAAGGTGATCTGAAATCTGTGTCTGAGCTGTGATGCCTCGCAGGGGGATTTCTGGGGAAGTCCTACAGGCACCTGTAATAACTGTTGGAGCATGTCCTCAGGTGCCCCCATCACTTCTCATCTTGTGAACAGCCGTGATTTAGTTAATTCTGTGCTTGGTTTGGTTTTTCCCAACTTTACTGAGTGACCAAAAAACAGCTGTAAAGAGTTTGCTCAGGCATCCAAGAAACATTCTTCTGTGGGCAGGGTGGTTCGTCAGCAGCAAGCTCTGTTTTCTCTCCTCTTTGGGGCTCCCTCCATCTTTTCCTCTATACAATTTAAAAGACAATTTTGTCTTGTGATTGGGGAGGGGGGATGATTAAAAAAAGGCTTCTTTCAGCTGGGTTACAGCCCTGTGATCACCAAAATGTGGTTCAACTGAAAAGCTTTCTGTTCCGAAAGAGATCTGGGTGGGCTTCCTCACAGCACTGGGTTGTCCTCCCTGAGAAGTCTCAGAGAAGGTTGGAGCATCCTGCTTCCATCCCCGCTCACCTAGAGGGTCTTACTCCACCATCCAAAGAGTGTGTGATGCTGAAGGGGAGAAGACCTGTGGAGCTAAGGGATCTCCTGCCTGAAGCCCCATGCCCGAGGCTGTCGTGTCCCAGATCCACTGAGCGTTGGCTCTTCCCATCTGAAAAAAAACCCAGCCAGTCCCAGGGATCACACCAGACATGCATTTCTATTTCTCTCTCTTTCTGTTCCTGTCAGATAAACCATCAACAGACAGAAGCATCCAGCCCCCCGGGGCATCTTTGCCTCCCATGCAGATGGCAAAGAGAGATAGCAAAAAAAAACCCCTGCCTTGGGCTGGGGCTGGGTGAGATACAGCCCTGACCAAGTAACATTAGGATAATACCCCTGGGAGGAGAGGCAGAAGCCTTAAAACCCAGTTGATACTGCATCACAGGGTGGGGGAGGAGATACGGGACCATTTCAGCCCTGAGCAGTCCTGCCTGGGCATCCGTGGTGGTGGCAAAGCTTAGGCAGAAAAACATGCTTATTTTAATTGCAAAAAGCTAGGAAGCCCAAGTAAAGGGAGCTGGAGTGAAACAATAATATATTAAATAATAATAATTTAAGCAGAAAAGGCATGGTTCCATTCCCTAGACTTTGCCTGGGGACCTCAGCAGCACCCCCTCTCCCCAAGCCACATGGTTTGATTCCGGGGGGGTTTTAAGGTCCCCTTGCCTTTGGGGTCTGTCTAGGGCTAGGAGGGGAGTTTTAGTTCTTTTAGTGCCACTGGAGATGCCCACAGAGAGCACTTGATCCTTAAATTGGATTTCTAGCAGTAATTGAGGTCTCAGGATGGTTATGAGAAAAACAAAGTGGAAATAGGGAGGAAAAAGGGTAGAGTTGGGGAAAAAAAGATAGAAATAGGGAAAAAAGGAAATAGATTTTTAAAAAGCACAAACAGGTTACAAAACTTTCATGCTTAATTGCAGCACTATTATCTTACTGTCCCATTCTGTCACTAAGGTATCATTCTGGAGAAGAAAAGCTTAATTTTACAGCTGCATGGAGCCACACAGGGGTATCAGCATCCCTCAGGATGAGATTCTATGGCCAGCAGAACAGCTGGGAGTTACGGGTTTTCTGTTTTAAATCTCACCTGGATACCAAGCAACTTGAAACTGCAAGACTGGGGGTGGGACATGGGAGGCAGGGAGGCTTGGGAGGGGCTGAGCGGGGCCATTTGGTGGTGCGTGTGTTGGGAGGGGGGTTAGGAAGTACCTTTGGAGCCCAGGGAAGAAGAGCTGGTTTCTTAGAGAGATTTGTAGCAGCCAAGGATGGGAGTAGGGTTGAAGTGCAATGGATCTGCAAGAAGAAAAGGGGTTGTCCTGCTCTTGGTTAGAAGCAGGGCTGTCCCCAAAGCCCTGTCGCAGTTGGGTCTGGTTTTCACAGAGCAGCTGTTCGCCTTCTCCTGAAGGTGAGCACTTGGCACCAAGCAGTACACCCAAACCCCACAAGCAACGCCTGCCCATGGTGCACTGCCTCTGCCTGCCTCAGCTGAGGTGCATGACACCTCCCAGGTCACCATAGTGGGCATCCATGTGCAGGAGTGACCGCAGGCAGGTGGACATCCATCTTGGGTCGGGGAATCACCCACCAGGCCGAGCTCTGCACCATGCACAGCTTCAGGGCCTCAGTTGCAGGTGGCCTTCAGTTTGGCCACTACTTTATACAGCACAGCTGTATAGGAGAGCTGATAAAGCACACAGAAATCTGCCTGGGTTTTTCCAGCTGGTCTTACAGATGATACTGGTTCCCTCCCAGAGTGCATGCAGGCACCTCTCCCCTCCCTGATGGCGACATTCAGAAGGAGCCACGTCTTGGCCTAGTGAAGCACCTTTTGTTTCTTGTGCGCAGTGACGCCCGGCGTCCGGCTGTGCTATAAATAGCACCTGTCGCAGCTTCCTTCCCGTCACCTTTCCTCGGGAAATGCTGTCACCACGCTGCGGAGGAGCACGGCTCACCTACCCTGAGGTCTCTGCTGTGCACCTTTCACTCCTCTGGGGAGAAGCAACCCTGTGGGTATGCGACCATAGCTCTCTCCTCACATGTACCCTACATTCTTATGTACCACGAGTAATTTTTCCATGGGATGTGGGCTTCATTCAATGTGTAATACAGATATGAAGGGCTAATTAGAGGTGTCATTAAGTGGGCTTCGACTTTTTATACTTTTGGTATAAAAAAGACAGGGATCTCCTGGAGAGAGTCCAGAGGAGGCTACGAAGATGATTAAGGGCCTGAACATCTCCCATATGAGGAAAGGCTGAGTGAGCTGGGGCTGTTCAGCCTGGAGAGAAGACTAAGGGGGGACCTAATTAATGTTTATAAATATCTTAAGTATGGGATGCAGGGGGACATGGCCAACCCCTTTTCAGTGTCTGTGGGGACAGGACAAGGGGCAATGGCTGCAAACTGGAGCACAGGGAGTTCCACACCAACATGCAGAAGAACTTTTCCCCAGTGAGGGTGAGGGAGCCCTGGGACAGGCTGCCCAGAGGGTGTGGAGTCTCCTTCTCTGGAGATATTCAAGCCTTGTCTGGACGCCGACCTGTGCAATATGAGCTGGGGAGCTGCTTTGGCAGGGGGGTTGGACCTGATGGGCTCTCAAGGTCCCTTCCAACCCCTACAATTCTGTGATTCTGTGATTCTGTGATTCCTGGTTATGGACCACCATGGGTCTGTTGGACACGTTTTTCCTAACAACAATCAACATCTGCTGGAGGGTTTGGCTGCACAAGGTGTTGTAAAAGCCTGTAGGAGGTGGTGAGGTCCTCGATGCAAAGAGTTTACAGTAAGAGCAGGAGACCAGGGAGAGATATCACCCTCCCTACCTCGCCCAGAAGAAATCCCACACCTGGTGTTTTCTCTGTTGGTTTGGACACAGGAGGTGTTAGGCCTTCTGAGGAGGGTGAGGGAGGGCATCACAGCTTGATGGGATCATTGCAGGGGAGCAGCAGGGACAAGTTTTTTCATAGATGTCTTTGTGAGCAACCCACAAGCACTAATCATCCCAAGCACTAATCCACAGAAAACCCACCCTACGTAGATAACACCAGCCAACTTGGTTTGACCCCTTCCCCCATAGGCAACTAAATCTAATGAAGGAGGGGTTTTCCCTGGGCAGTGGGAGGACCTTTCCTGCCTTTATCTCATGCAAGTAGTCAAAAGAAAATAAATGCTCTGGGACCTGTTTCTCAGGTCCTCTCCTTCTGCCCTTCCCAACCCACTGCTTCACACATGATGTGCTGGGATGTGGTCTCCTTCAGCAGGTGGGCTCTGAGTTTGGTTAACCCGTTGTTTTTCAAAAAGTTGCCCAAAACACCTTTTTTTAGGCATCTGTCAAAGCATCACAAGTCAGCTGGGTGCTGCACAGGGTTTCTCCAGCTCCCATGGCATCCTGGGATGATGCGTTTTGGGATGGAGAGTCTAACTGGCCAAAACCCATGGCCTGGAGATGCATGCACAGAGGCTTGCACCAACCTTGTAGTACTGATCAGAAAAGTTACCCAGTTTAGATAGGATTTTCAAGAATATGTGGAGTTGCTATGGGTTAGGACAGGTGGATTTGTACCTACCTTATGGTTTCTGATTAGCAGAGTACAGAAATTGCTCTGCATCGGCTAAGGAAGGGGAGAGTTTTGGTGAGGGGCAGGAAAAGGTTGCTGGGGAAGTCTTCTAAAAGTTTTTGCTGCTGTAATCACATTGGCTCAGTTACATCTGTTCAGATTCAAAGGTCAGATCAGGCTGAGTTCCTTATCAAAAGGAAATCCTCATGTGTGTGCAGATGCTGTCTGGTATCTCCTGGGGTTCTCATGGTCAGTCCATGGGACTGGAGAGGGTTATGGAGGGATATGCAGTGCCATGGCCTGGAGAGGATGGAGCAAAGGCCTCAGAGTTAATCCTCTCTTCCCAAAACGTGTCTGAGTTCCTCTTTTC
Source organism: Porphyrio hochstetteri (assembly GCA_020800305.1). Lineage (NCBI taxonomy): Eukaryota > Metazoa > Chordata > Aves > Gruiformes > Rallidae > Porphyrio > Porphyrio hochstetteri. The sequence continues at coordinate 89,570,833 of CM036938.1, forward strand.
CATACAAAATGTGTGGATCCCTTGTGCTTCCTCCATGTGCAGCTGGTGTGTCTTCAGGCTTTGGGATGACCAGAGCCACAAGGTACTGCGCTGCTTGTCCCAACCACGGCTGTTGGGGACCAGGGCTGGCCTCAGGTGAAGGACTGTCACCTGTAGCTGTGGCTGAGTTTCCTGTCACATCCTCCTCCTCCTGTTGGGAGGAGGTTAAAGTGGGGGTATTTCTGCGTGTGGGGTATCTGTCCTTCGTAAAGCCCTTGCATGGAGGTAAGGAGATGGAGCAGGTCCTCCTGGCTCGTACAGAGAGAGCAGGAGTGGGAGCTTTCCCATCTCCCCTTCAGCATGACCCAAATACCTGCAGCTTTTGACAACAGGATTACAGAAATGTCCCCAAGTTTTCCTTTGCGTTGTCCTAATTCGCTTCCTACTGTTCACTTGGCTTTACACTTAAATGATCAGGAAAAAACAGTCTGGATTTTGTGTGTGTGTGTCTGTTGTTTTCTGCTTTTAATTAGATTCAGAGCTGGGGGAGGCAGAAATATCCTCCTTCCCTGGAGAGCCCTGGGTGGCTGTCAGGGACAGTTTCCTCTTCCTGAAGCAGGAGGGTTGTGTAAGTGCCACTGACCCCTCCTGCTCACACCCACGCCGAAAACCCAGTTAGCTGGGGTGAGAGCACAGAGGCGGGCATCCCCCCCACCCCCCATCATGCCTCCGTGCTCAGATCCCATCTCATCCCAGTGCGCCACCGTGTTTCTGGGGGACATCCCAGGGCTCATCCCAGCTGGTCCACGGTGGCTCCAGCCAGGGTCCTGTGCGGAGGCGAGCGCTGTCCTCCATAGGCATGGCCCAAAGGACGGTCACGGCGGGCTCGGGGCCAAGCAGGGAACATCCCAGATCCGCCTGCGGCTCCACTGAGAAGCATAGGCAAGCTGTGATATATTTCTTTTCCCATTATATTTGATTTTACAGACCCTCGGGGACACTCAACCACCTACAGTGATTAGTTCAACTGATTAAGCTGCTTTTCCTCTTGTGGCAAGCTCCTTTTGTGAAGGGTTTTCAATAGCCACACTGCTCAGGACATTGTTCCTGTACAATTTCCTTTCAAAACACCATAAAGGGCACTCTACCACGTTACCCCTGTCATAAAACATCACAGGGATCGGCTTTTGCCCGGCTTGCTCCTCCGAGGGCACCGTCTCCTCGTTCAGGGAGGAGGTGATGGGGTTGGGTGGGAGTTGCAGGTCCACATGATGCTGGAGCGAGGTGGAGCCGTCAAGCGAGGGGGGATTTGAGATGAGATGAGAGGTAAAGCAAAAGTTTTCTGCTTTCTTTTTTTTTTTTTCTTTTCTTTTTTCTTTTTTTTTCTTTTTTTTTCCTTTTTTTTTTTTTTTTTTTTTTCTTTTTTTGCTGTTTGTTAATATGAGGATCCAGGGTCACCCAGGGAAGTGAAGAGATAAAATAAACTGGAAAGCCCAGAGAAGGAAATGCTGCTTCACACATGTCGGCTGGTTCAGCCTTGCCCGGCAGAGGCTGGGAGCGGATGCGGATGCTCTGGAGGTACCCAGGGGGGGTAAACGACGACGCAGGGGGAGAAGGGCTGTTTCAGATGCAAAAACACAGCAAGCAGATAAAACTTGGACGTTTAATTACTACTGGGAATCAGAGGAAGGTCTGCCTTGATTGCCACTAAGGGAGTAACAGACGCAGGGGACTGGAGGGGGTTGCAGCAGCACACCATCCTCCCTCTCTGTGTTTGTAGTTGCTCCCATACCCTCTAGCAAGGCTACTGGGTAAGTCCGTACAAAGACCTGGTGTTGTGGGGACCTGGTTTGCCCATCAGCTGCTCTTTGGGCAAGGCAGTGATGGAGCAGGGCAGTGATGATGTCAGGAGGGGTGAAGTGAGAGCCTGCCTGGCCAGACATGCTGGCATCGCCCAGCCCTGTTTGCCCTTCCTTCCAGGCGTCGAGAAGAAGGTTCTGCCAGGGGTCATAGTGCTGGGACCCTGCTCCTAGGAGGAGGTTGTTGAGAACAAAGCCTGCATCAGGCTCCCCACTGAAGGAGCAGCCCTGAGTGATCAAAAAGCCATCTCCTGTGGCCTTGTGGGCATCTGGCTGCGGGTGACTCAGCCGCGGGTGGGGCGGCTGGGCAGCACTCCAGCTTCTCATCAAGAGGGACCTCCTGAAGCTCAGGCATGTGGGTGATTTGGTTCCATCAAGACCCCTTGCTGCCTCTGAACCGCGCTCTGGGCCCAGGGAAGAAGACACAGCAAGGCATGGGGCTGTGATGGTCCACCACCATTGCTGTGTAGCAATCCCAAACCCATTTCCTACGGGACACAGCAGATCACATAGATCTGCAGAAGCCACGTTATGTTCAACCAAGTTTATATCTAGCATCATTCCTGGAATGGCTCATCTAAGGGCCTGCCCCAGCACCATCCCCAGAGCTGCAGGCAGAGGGACTTCCCATTAGCCGAGCGGCCCCTGTGAGGCACCGGTAGCAGTAAGGTGGAGGGGTTGGTATTGAGCATCCATCAGGGAGTTTGTTTTGCCTGTCACCCGTATCTCGGTCTGTGGCGGGGTGAGTAGGGGTTTTCCATCCAGCTGCTCTTGTTTCTGCCATTGTGATGGGCTCTCAGCCCTTGTGCAGGGAGGCTGTTGGTGAAAATATGCCCAGCTATGAGTCAGCCCTGAAGGCAGATGGTGTGGCTGTGATCCTGCCGGCAGAGCACGCTGCAGAAGGCAGCGCTGTATGTAACAGCTCCCTTCCCAACACTGGCAACGGCCAAAAGGATTTCTGCATTTCATGCAAGGCAGGTAGAGCATACTTCTGTAAGTGTTGGGACACTCTGTGGGCTCAAGGCTAGTGCAGAGACAAAAATAAAACCTTTGCGAATTGAACAGGACACTGGTATGTGTGAGTGGGACTTCAGGACTTCAGAGTCACAGTCACAGAATCGTAGGGGTTGGGAGAGACCTCCAGAGATCATCAGGTCCAACCCCCCTGCCAAAGCAGGGTCCCTAGGACAGGTCACACAGGTCGGTGTCCAGATGGGGCTGGAATCTCTCCAGAGAAGGAGACTCCACACCCCCTGGGCAGCCTGTCCCAGGGCTCCCTCACCCTCACTGGGAAGAAGTTCTTCCCCAGATTGGGGTGGAACTCCCTGTGCTCCAACTTGAGGCCATCGCCCCTTGTCCTGTCCCCACAGACACTGAGAAGAGGCTGGCCTTGTCCCCCTGTGTCCCACCCTTCAGCTATTGATAACCATTGATCAGATCCCCTCTCAGGCTTCTTTTCTCCAGGCTGAACAGCCCCAGCTCACTCAGCCTTTCCTCACAGGGGAGATGCTCCAGACCTTTAATCACCTTCATAGCCTCCTCTGGACTCTCTCCAGGAGAACCCTGTCTTTTTTATCCCAGGGAGCCCAGAACTGGCCACAACACTCCAGGTGGGGCCTGACCAGGGCAGAGTAGAGGGGGAGGATCACCTCCTTTGACCTGCTGGCCACACTCCTTTTGATGCATCCATTACCATTATCCATATCTGCTCCATCATCCCTGTGTGCCTTGCTGAAGGCATGGTGCAGAAGGGTTAAAAGATACTTATCTAAGCAAATTTAATCCTTTCCTCTCATTGTTCCTTTATTTTAATGCCAGGAGGCAGTGGCAGGAGAGAGCTGGCTGCATTTCCCAGCTGCAGGGTTGCCACCTCTCTATTGAGAGCAGCTTTGTCATTACATAAAAACTCTACAACACAAGACTTTTTATTCCTTTTTTTTTTTTTTTTTTATGATCTTGGCAACTAAAGTGACCCCTGTCCTGCAGACTAAATTTAACCTGAACTGCCAAGCTGCCAGTAGACTTTATGGCATCGGGACGCTTTTGCAGGTTGTTTTTCTCCATCCCTGCAGCTGATTGAGAGACTTTGTGTACCACTAGCAAAACACTCCACGGTTATGAAATCTCAATAGAAATGTAATGGCCTGCTGGATAAGCTCAGGGTTTTATGATGTGACTTCACAGAAAGCAAAATAATTGCTCCAGCAAAAGAATCCAGGAGAACTCCAGCATTTGCCTGTGGTGGAGGGAAGCTTGATCCCATCAAAATTGGGTGATTTATTAAGTATCTTTCTCCTGTGTGGCAGCAGGGGCTGGGCTGGAGGACAGTCAGTTGTTGACACTGACAGGTCTCCACTCCTTTTCTACTGCTGTCTGTCCTTGTGAACATTAGGGAGTGCAAAGCAGGATCTTACGGTGGCTGCACAACAAGGGAGGAGGTTAGCAAAGCAGCTCTAGCATCCAAGGCTCTGGAAGGACATGGGAGACCTTGCTTAAGTTCCTAAAGACTGGTGGGATTCACCTCCATGATCACAGGTCCTATTTCAGGTGCCCTGGCATGTTGTGAGCTCCACACAAGGAGCTTAGCAGAGGCTGGACATTGTGAAACCTGCACCAGAATGAGGTGGGAGCCAGACAAGATGCTGTGAAGCATCTCCAGTGACACCACCATCTGACTTCCACTGGTGTCTGAGGGTCTCCACCATGGCACTCCATTAAAAGTCCTGCCACAAGAGTGAACTTTGTTACCAACCCTACCATAATCTGGTGCTGCATGAAGAGGAGGAAGGATGCCTCTTCTGCCTGGAAAAAGATTGGGGGATTCCCAAAGCTGGCAATCACAGGTGCTTGAGGAGCCCTGAAAAACTTCTCACTGAGATCTTCTGACCCCCACATAAGAAAAACTAGTCTGGCCATCTTGTGAGAACAGGTTTCCTTGCTTTATTTTGCCTTCCCATGTTGACCAGAACCAAGGAAGTCTGAAAAACAAAGAGCTGTGGGAGGAGTTGAGTCAAAACACCTCATGCTGGAGGAAGCACTGGGACAGGGATTTGTTTCTGGGCTCTCTTCAGCAAGAACAAAGACTTGAGACTGGGCATCCCATTCTCTCCCATCTCATGGAGGGGAAAATCAAGACTTCTCAGCCAAGGAAAGGAAGGGTTTCCACCAAGGTATTTCCACACTCTCAGAGAGTGCCACCTTGGCACTTCTTGATAAGTTTTGGGGGCAGCAGGCTCGACTTCAGGACATGCTTGCCATATTTATGGTGTCTGAAGACAACAGGCTTGTATCTGTGCCTAGAAGGTGCCCATGTCACATGAGATACCTCACCCACATTTAGCTCAACCTTTTCTTCAGGCTGCCTGGTTTCCCTGGCCAGAGCAAGCCCTCTGCCCATCAGCTGGGTAGGTAGAACCTATCCAGGTCTACCAGCCAAGCTGGCTTGACACTCCTAATGATCAGGAGTTGACCCCAGTCACTGGTGCTTCAGCAGCCTGGGTAAAGTGTGTAGCTGGAGTTCTTGCCCTTAGTTTTTCAGTAATAGGTGTTGATAGAGCAAACTGTTGTCCTCACATGTAGAAGGGTTCAGCTGAGCCCCTTCAGGGCACTGCCAACTCCTACAACGGCTAATTCATTTTCACTTTAATCTGCTCCTTCTTCTAGAAGGGTGGGTGGATATTCAGTTTATGGACTTGGTATGTCCACAGTCAGGAGCTGGTTGAACTGGGGGATCAGAGGAGATGGTGGCATCTCGGGATGTGAATGGCAGCGAAGCTTTTGGCACTTGGATTTCAAACAAAGCATGAGCTGACCCAAAGATTATTCAAGGCCTGGTGGGATTTTGGAATTTGGTGGACAAGAGCTGTAGGGTCCTCAGCCCTGCCTAAGCTGTGTTGTGAATGTGTACGTGCCCGCTTCAGTTTGGTTCTGAATATTGAGAGAAAGAAATATATATGCCTAGGTGTGTCATGGGCACATGAAATCCTGAAAGGGTCAGGAGTGGACCCTAGAGCAGTGTGGTTTGTGGTCCTGTGTGTGAACATTAAAGCTATTGTCCAGCTTGTGTTTAAAGAACAATAGTCTTCATTTTACATGAAAATCGGCTGTTCTGCATTCGTTGTTGTCTGATTGTGAGTTCTCAGGCACCACCTTCTCCTCTGCTGTTTCAGCTCCTCTTACTCTCCTTATCTTCTGCTCTCTGTGAAGCAGGATGGTTTCCTGGTGTGTGGTACAACACACACAGCACCAAGGCGTTTGGTTCATCCCAGCTCTGTGCAGGGTGCTCAGTGGCCATCCCACAGAGCCAGCCCACCACACACAGCACCCACAACACCTTCACCTCGGTGCAGGGTTAGAAAGACCCACCTCAGCCAACGCTGATTGATTAGTAATCACTAATTGCATCGGCTGCTGTGGGTCGAGCATCTTTAAATCAGCACCCGCGCTCCTTGAAGGTGTGGGGGGATCATCTGCACAGCCCTTTAATTGGGTGGGTGGTCATGAGCTCCCCCTGACACCTTTCCCTTCCCCAGCTCCTGCCCGGTTTTGGTGCCTTCAGGCCCCTCTGGCCATCCTCCAGCTCTCACAGCTGCTAGGGCAGGATGTTTCCTCTTTATCAGTCTCCCAGCTCTTCTCCAAGGATACCTTCTACCAAAGCGTGCTCTTTGTTAGTCCTTCTGCTCTTCTTCAAAGGTGTAGTCGTTAGCAAAGCCAGGTAGTATGTTTAACCCCAGACTAAACAGCATCTGAGCACCAGCCCAAACACATCACTGTCCCTGGCAGGTGCACAGCTCTGCTTTGTGGATATCATTTACCCCACTTTGAGACTATGAGACCTCCTCTTGTGGGTCTCATATGTCTCCCTCTTTCTTTTCATTCTGACTACAGCTGTCCTTCACAGGCAGCCAATACTGGACATACTGTTGCAATACTTACAGTTTTAGCAGAGTTAAATTAATTGTGCTTTCTGAGGAGGAGGAAGAGTTTCATTGTGGAGGAAAGGTTTCCTTCTATACATGAACAGCAAACCAATAGCTAACTGAATTATTAATCCTAAATATAAAAACAATTGGCTTTGTGGGCACTGAATCTCTACTTGGGCAAATCCTGTTTCTCAGTACAGTTCATCGAGGTTTAACCTCTCCAGTTGGTGCAGAGGTCCATTCATCCCTACCAGGCCTCAGTGCCCTTTTTACCTGTCTGTAAGGAGCCCAGGAATTAATTCCCTCTACTTTGACCACAGTGTAAGTCTTAAGTAGCACAGTACAGGGTCCTTTACCTTTCTCTTTCAGTGGTTCATCCTTCCAGGTCTGTATGTAAACAGTGTCACCTGGTTGGAACAGGTGAGCTGGTGAGTCCAAGGGAAGAGAAGGCTTTTTATTTGGGTACCTATGTCACAAAGATAATCAAAGAGACATCAAATATTCTTTAATTGCAGCCTGACCACTTGTATGCACTTGGTCTCCCTTGATGTTTAAAAGGTTTGTAGGTTGTTGCAGTGTTTCGGCCCTGCCTGGAGGCCAGACACCCACCAAAGCCACTCAGCTGGACAGGGGAGAAAATAGCTATTGGGGCTCAGGAGTGGAGATGAGGGCCGGGAGAGATCATTCCACAATCAGTGTCACGGGCAGAACAGGCTCAACATGGAATAAAGGAATGAAACTCCCTAATTGATGGCCCTGCCCTGCACCCCCAGTGACACCAGAGTCGGGTGATGAGAAGTGTGACCAGAGCTTAAAGCATCTCCCCCCACCCCTCCCTTCTTCCCAGACTTCACTTTAGTCAGGATTTCATTCCCTTCTGCCACTCATTGCGGCACAGGGAGGGGCAGGGACTGGGGGAATGGGGGTTTGGGTCAGTTCCTCACAAGCTGTTTTTCTTTTTAGCCAGGATGGGGTGGGCATTCCTCACCCCCTTCCCCTGCGGCACCGTGGGGTCCCACCCACAGCAGACAGTCCTCCACCAACTTCTCCAACCTGAGTCCTTTCCCACAGGGCTTCAGCTCTTCCCCAGCTGCCCCAGCGTGGGTCCTTCCATGGGGTGCAGTCCCTCAGGCCCAGACTGCTCCAGCCTGGTCCCACACAGGGTCACAAGCCCCCTCAGCAAAACTGCTTTCCTGGTACATAAATTCAAAGGGCCTTACTCCTTCCTTCATTCTAGGGGTTATTTGAATTCACATGGCTTCTGTTCACTTAAGCTGTGCTTCCTGACAGAGTGCAGAAACTTGTCTTTTGAGAGCCAGGTTCATTCTTACTACTTCCCCACGAGACTGAGGCCTCCAGAGGGGTGCAGTTCCCACTTCATCTGCAAGAACTTGGAATTCTTGTGCTACATCTGCAGTAAAATGAGGTCTATGATCAGAGAAGATTACCCCTGGAATACCAAATCTAGGCATAATTTCTTCTAACAAGATTTTAATTGCATCTCTAGCTTTGTTGGTGTGGGAAGGAAACCTTCTGGCCAAACAGAGAAGGTATTAGCTAACACCAATAAATATTTATGCTGGTTGCATTTAGGTAATTCTCAAGAGCCTATTTGCCAGGATTCCCCAGGAGTTACTCCTTGTTTCACAAGTCCTCCCACAACCTTCCTGCCCAATTTTGGGTTATTAGCACAACAGATGGTACATCTCTTTTCTACAGTACCCGCTGTAACTCTGGATATTGCTCCCAAAAAGCATTTCTCTAAAATCCCTTTTCCAGCAGCATACAGTGGCAATTAGCCTGAAAGCAGGAATCCATAGCCAACACATTCCTAAAAACCCCCTTAGTAGTTTCTCTGAAGTAGGTACAGCTGAAAGAAAGGCCTCCTAGCACGAGTAGCACCTAGCTTGCTTTCTCCTGAAAGAAAGGCCTCCTTTCTTTCAGCACTTAATTCTCTTTGTCCTTTCATAACTTCAAATCCCATCTATCTATACTTAAAGATACCACACATACTCACACACATAACCAACTTGTCACAGTGGGACCCCACGTTCGCTCCCCCGAGCATCGCAGGGGCAAGTGAAGAGGTTGGGATGGCGCTGGCACGCATCCTCTTTAGACCAGGTAGTTCTTAGGCCGGAGGGATTGATAAGGCGAGCCTGGCCATGGCTCAGGAGCGTGCCATGCACAAGGATTCGTTTGAAAGGGCCTTACAATGAGCTGACAGCCCGTATTCATTCAGTCTTCACGCTCTCTTGAAGGGCTGCACTATTTCCAGAGCCGCTCCCATGCCGATCTATTCATGGCCAGCGCTAGCGCTCCTTTCACAAACAAAAATAGTCGCAGGAATGGCCCTCACCCTGGATTTTAGGGTGGCCAGTTATTTTGGGTGAAGGCGAAGGTGAACGTGTTTTACGGCTGACATGAACGCGTCGCTTTTAATGCTGTGAAATTTTGGAAAAGCCTTAGAAATCCATTCTCAGGGGTCACCAGGACAAGCCTCTCCCGCTGGGCAAGTGAATAGAAATGAGTTCATAATTACAGAGTATAGTAGCAACACGTTTGCTTTTTCACTGTTTTAATTGAGGTTTTTCAGAGAGGAAGAGGACTTAAAACAATACAGAAATGTCTTTTGTTCTTGCAGGGTCATTTACTGCGAGCTTTGCAGTGAGAGGAGAGGATGTTTATTAAAGAAAGCAACAATATTGAGACATTATTTTGGTGCCAAAGCGCTGTTCCTCGCTGGAACAAAACTGAGATGTTTTGGATGGACTGGGTACTTGCTGAAAACTAGCACCCAGCTAAGTGATTTGCAGTGCTTTCAAGTGAACGGGGCAAATGGTGTTGAAGCAGCAGAAAAGAGAGAGGAAGGGAAGGAGCTGAGAAGGTTGAAAACACCCTTTTCCCTTCTCAGTAGGATTTCCAAGTCAAATTAATTAGGTTTAATGGCGCATGGGTCTGAATCCCTGAAGCGGCATCTGGAAGTCAGGTTTTCATCCTCCTCCTTATGCTCCTGTCTCCTCTGTGCCCTCCCAGGAGCTGATGAGGTTTACTGGATTCTCTGTGGGGACAGAGCCCAAATCCACCCGCATGCCACAGCTCTCCACACTGAGCAGGGTGCTGGGGAGTTGAGGCAGCACAAGGGTGGCTGCGAGGAGCTGCCACTCGTGGGGGAGCTATTCTCCTAAGCACCTCTCATTTGGTTTTTTTTTTCCTTTTTAAGGGCAAAAGTAAGTCTCTGGCAGTGTACTCACCTGCAGTGATGAGTAGCACCTAGCTAAATCGTGGTGTTTAGGGTGTAACGATTTGAAAAATGCTTCCAGGCAGCTGAAGGCACCCAAGCAGAGATGCTGTTAAAGTGACAGCTGCTGTCCTGCTTGAAGCTTTAGAAGCTTTGAAGCAGTGGTGAAAGACAGGCCATGTTTCCAGGAGCAACCAGGCCAAAGGTGCATCTCAGAAAGGAATCATGGAGTATCTTGAGTTGGAAGGATCCCATAAGGACCATCAAGACCAACTCCCTGCTCCTCACTGGGCCGCCTGAATCTAATCTGCATGACTAAGAAAGCTGTGCTGGCTGAAGCTGAGCATCCCAGAGATGAAGGCAGAGAACTCCTTGTTGGGGTGGCGATCCCTCATGGTGAGGTTCCTCAAGGATTGAGTGTTCATACGTGGGAAAGTCTGAGGCCAGCATTTGCTCCTCCTGCCTGAGCAGGGCTGGTGTTTGCTGATGGGCAGGTCATCAGCTGAAGGGTTGGTTACAGGCAATTTAGAGACAGATCATCATTTCTTTCAGTTTGATTGTCCAGGATTTATTACACTAAATTAATTCTCCAAACTGCAGGTCCCCAGAGGACAATATTGTCTCGGCAGCTTGTTCCTAAAAGGGCTCAGCTGGGTGATTGTGTTACTGCAGCTTAATGAATTACGGCACATGAGCTGGGCGGTGGTAATTGCCGGCGCGAGCCGCTGGCTGTGAGCGTGGAGTGCCTTACACCACATCCCTTCCACCCAGCTGGGAGATAATTCGCCTTACCCCCCCCCATTGCCCTTACCCCCCCATAGCCCTTATTCCCCTGTTGCCCCACCGCCCGGCACCAGCAGGAGGGCAGCGGGGTTTCGTTGCAATCCGATGTGCTAGTGGTGTGCTGGAGCTGGTTGTGTGGGGTCAGTAAGAGAAGATGTGATGGGTCTGGCCAGACCTTCTGGCTTGGTGACTGGAATGGACACCAGGAGGAGGGTGAGGACAACAGGTAGGCATGTAATGCTGCTTCCAAGCCACGCTCTCCTCTTCATAACAGTTGGACTCGGTAACCTTAAGGCTCTTTTGCCACCTAAATGATTCTGAGGTTCTCCAGGAATTCACTCTTTGAGGATCTGCAGGGCCATGTTTGCTCACTTTTGTGTCCAGGGGCTCCTGGTGGGTTTTCCTGTCGTGACTTTGGTGATGTGCCTTTTGAACCTGTGTAAACTCACAGTCCTCACATCTCTTGTAACATAACTGCACAGTTTAACTGCGTGTATTGTGTGAAGAAACACCTCCTCAGCGTTTAAAATAGGTTCTGCCATTTTGAAACTGGGACCATCAACAGTCCCTGCACTGAGGTCACCTGTCACTCCAATCACCTCACCGTTATTAGTGTTGTTTTGGTAGCTAATGATGTAGTTTATTTTTAACCTACCTGGCAGGAAGGCCCTCATCCTGCAGGCAAGCACAGGGTGCTCCTGGGTCAGTCAGCTGTAGGAAGAGTCGTCAGGGAGAAGCGCAAGAGCTTTCCCCAGGGAATACAGGTAGAGTTGACACTTCACTGTGGTGTTTTGGGGGCCCATCAACCTCAAAGTATGTTTTGACAGAGGACTGCTCTCAGCATTCCACCTTTCCCTGCTGGGAAACCGAGGCAGAGAGGAGGGAAGGGCCTGTTTTTCAACCTCTCCCCAACACAGACCTTGCAGTGAACCTGCGGCTGACAGGTTCTCATGTATGTGAACCCCATCACCCATGAGAGTGCCCTTCAAGGCTACTCTTTTAGTGTCATGGAGTGCAAAACACAGCAGTCTACGTGATGCTATTTCAGCCAGCCAGAATTGAGGGAAGGAAATATAGCGACAAGTTCCTCTGCACTAGGAAACCGATCTGTTGTTGAAATGGCTTTCTTTTTTGGCGGAGTGTTTCCGGCATGGCTCCTCAACACTGAAAATGGGTTTATCCATCTACACAATGTTTTCCAGCATGAGTTCATGGAAGTGTGGTCAGTAGCCACTCACTGGAGTGAATATAAAGTGAAACAGCTCGTTTCTTTCTCTTGTTTTCAGTCCTAGAATATAAAATATGCGCTGCTGGCGATCGCTTGGAATGAGCACCGAGGGCTTCCCGCTGCCAGGTTGCTCTCCCAAGTTATCTGAGCTGAGAGGTAGGGGTGAGCAGAGGCTGATTCTTTTGATGGGTGAATAAAAAAATAGGTTTTATGGCATCTCCTGCATCACACAAGGTCTTTCCACGAGACCCGGCCTATTTGAAGCAGCCCGGCAGCCCTTCAGCAGTGTGGCTGCCTGGTTTGGGTGGTGACTTTGGTTTCTGGCCCCGGCAAGCAGCCAGCCTCTCTGCAGGAGAGGCATTTACTACCCGCTCCTTCTCCCTGCAAGCCCAAGCTGGGGACATTTGCCACGGAGATCTGGGAGGGAGCGATGTGCCGAGGCTCTGCAGGGCCTCCTGGCATGGTTAGTGTGTGAAGGAATTGCCAGCTCGAGTTGTTTGGGCTCTTGTTGCAGAAACAATATTTCTGTCTGACCCCAGTTAGCAACTGATGTTTGCAAAATAAAGAAGTCAAGGCACTGGAAATACTTTCCATTCCCACTCTTGTCTCAGCCCAAAATATTAGTATTAAAAATATTGCATCTATTATATGCAGCTAATATCTCTGCTGGCACGTAAATCACCCAGGGATTTTTCATCTCCATTTAAAAAAAAAAAAAAAACTTAACTGTGCTCTATTTTGGGGTATTTGTTAACTGTTTTGTTTCCATTTATTCCTGCTGAAGACACAGCAGTCTGTCTCCAAGGGACCATCTGTGGGAAAGAGAGTCCCTAGATTGATTTGGAAGGTGCCGGGGTCATTAACAGGCATGAAGGCGCTGAGTATCTGCTCTTTCCCTGATAATGTCTTTATTTAGCGTGACAGTCCCCAGGGCATGAGTGGACAACAGGCTGCTTTGTTTTATTTAAACTAACCTTGCTCTGTCCATTCCCAGCATTGTGCAGATGCTATGGATCATCCTGATTTCCCGATTAAAGCCAGGGGGGTGTGTGTGCTGGTCCCCAAGCAGCAAGAGGCAGCAGCTAAGTGGAGCTGCAGAAGGTGACCCAGCTCCGTGCCTCTCCCCTGTGCATCTTCCCATCTGAACATGATGAGTGGAAATCATCCAAGAGAGAAAGAGAATTTTTGGAGGGGCTCAGACCCTGGCAGAGCTCAGCACATCCCTGTGAGCACTGTGGGGGGTCTCCTGAGAGGAGAGGCAGGAATGGGGTCAGGAGGAGACAACTCTTCTTCTGGGAGCTGGACAGACTTAGGTAAACACTTTGGGAGCCACTAAGTCAATGTGCAGGTCTGTCTTAGCTCCCAAACCTCTGTGCTGAACGCTACAGCGTGCTGGGTCGTTTTTAAAGAGGTTTATTTCATGTGCTTGGTAAAAGGCTTCTGGCACACAGAAGTCCAAAGCACCTCTGCTCTCCAGGCTGGTGTTGTCCCAGAGCCTGGTGTCGGAAGTGATCGCTTTGGGTCAGCTCATGTGTCTGTGCAGCTGTTAGGAGTTCCTGTCAAATCTTGCCTTAGCTTCTATATGAAAGACATTTATTTCTTCACTAGAAAGCACTGGTATAAATAGGATATGGAAAAAAAAAACCCACCCCAAAACCCCGAGGATGTCTCCTTGCGTGCAGGTCAAAGAGTCGCGGAGGTCTTAAAGGAAGACAGCTGAATAAAAAAGCAGCAGGTGGGGGGGCTCCTACGTACTATTTAGGATGTGCCTTGAGGGACAGGACCTCAGAGGGGTGGTGGTGGGCTGCGTCTGTGCATCTTGGCACGGGTTTGAAGTTTATATCTCCTGGGGGATTACCAGGTCTCGGGATAACCGATCGGCTTCGGTGTATTTTTAAAGGAGGCAGCCTGGAGTCTGTGATACGAGCTCTTTTGTTGCAGAGTAGTAAAAGATGAATCTATACTCAATCAACTCACATTCTTACCAGTAGTCCAGGATCTCGGTGTCTTTGTGCTCAGTGGATGTTTGGGATACATCGTGTCCTGTGGCTGTGTCCTTCAGGTTTAGGCTATTTCGGCTCAACTGGACTCGGTTCCTTATGACTGTATTTTCCTATGGTCTTCATGTATTTTTTTTTGCAATCATGTTTACAGTATGCTAAGAATCCAAAAAACACATCTCCAAGCAATGCAGTTTGTGAGGAGAACCATTTCCAAACAATTTCAACACGAAATCGCTGCAGTGATTTCTACACCAGTCTGGGCAGTCAGCCTTGAAGTCCGGGGGGGTGTCTTCCTAGCTGGTTGCCCTGTCTGTGCAGCAAGGGCCTCCATCTGGACATCCCTGATGATTTGTGGGAGATACAGCAAAGCATTTAAAGATCTGTTTTGGAGCTATCTCACATGCCATCTGTATTTGGGATGTCTTTCCCAAGCTGGTGTTGCAAAACAGCTACTTAAATTCCTTCTGAAGCTTCATTTCCATGAAGCTTAGAAGGAAATAGCTGACTCAGGCAGCCTGTGAGGCCAAGCATTGCAGCATGTGAGGACTTTTGTTGGACTTCAGCAGTAGAAATGTTTGTTCTTCAGTGCTTTGCTGTGCCCACTCTGATGGACTTGGTGTTGTGTCCTTTCAGCCCAGCAGTGCTGTTTCTGCTCCTGTAGCACAGCCTGCAGACTGGGCAATCATCTGGTGGTCATGTGAGTGGGGTGTCCATCAATGTGATTTGAGAAATTGTGGACACTGATGGTGTGGAGTGGTCCTGCAGGAAGATACAGGGAGAAATGTGGTCTGATTCTGTGTTTGGAAAGGCCAGATCAGTCAGCATCCTATAGCAGAAGATACTACATCCTGTGAAGAACGGGGTGTCCTGTCAATCCTACATCCATTTTTTGGATGCCCTACTGCCAAGAACCTTAACTGTCTCTGTGTGAAGCCTTTCAGTCATAGAATCACGTAAGGGTTTGGCTGGAAGGGAACTTCAAAGCCCATCTAGTCCAACCCATCAGCCATGGGCAGGGACATCGTCAACCAGATCAGGTTGCTCAGAGCCCCATCCAACCTGACCTGAAATGTTTCCAGGGATGGGGCATCTACCACCTCTCTGGGCACCCTGTGCTGGTGCTTCACCTCCCTCTGCATAAAAAAATCAAAGCTAGTGAGTCTAGTTATCTTGTAAAGACCAAACAAAATCATCTCTATCAAAGACAGACATGATATCCAGGCCCAAGGGAGGGTTGTCTGCAGCAGCTGCACCCCAAGACCAAGGCGATGCTGAGATGAGTTGTTCCCAGGTAGGCGGCTCATCTGAATGTTTCATAATGCTTTTCCCAGCAGCCAGATGCTGTGAGCCTCATCAAAAACATCTCATGGTGTTGTTTTTGTTGGCTGTTCTTTTCTTCTAGAGTTCATTTTATGTTTTCAGGGATGCGTACGTGTAAGACCGAAAGCACGCATTTTATCTCAGCTATTCAAAGATGATTTTAGAACCTGGATCACCACCATTTTGACAGGTGGATTTTCTGTGCTTCAGAAATACGACGTCTATCCAGACATGTGGGACAGGTCTAGGGATCAGGATAGACTTTAATCCTGGTGACAGAAAGGCATAAAAGTGGTGTGAATAATTTCATTTTTTGTTTTCAGGAGTGAACATGACATCTTGTTCCCTTCTCATCTGAGAAAAATGCAAACAAAAATTAAACTGGAGCCAAGCGAAACCAGTTTGAGAGAGAAAGCCAAAGGGAAAACACACAGAAGTCCTGTGTTCTTCATCCTTGGAGCCTGTGGTTATTGCTTTCCGTGGGGTTTTGAGGTTTTTGATTAAATTGTGTGGAACCGTCAAGCTTATTTGAGTGTTTCCCACTCTAAATCACAGTGAGGAGAGAAAATGGCCGTGGCAGGGCTGCGGTGCCTCTGCACTGAGGCAACACTGAGCGGTCATTCTACATCAGAGGGCCTTTGACAGAGGTAGGCTTGGTGAAGAATGCTTCTGAGGGACATCTGGAATAGAGGCCTTCAGACCTTCCTCATCATTATATTAATAACTGTATTCCCACTGACCTCTCAGGGCAGAATTGGACCTCTGGGACTGGTTTCAGATGCTGTAAAATTCCACCAGTTCCTAACTGGGATCCTTCAGGCCCTCCAGTTTGGACCATAGTGTCCCTTAGGTGCCCAAAGCTAGTGATGATGGGTGGTGTTGACCACAGCAGCGCTGCAGTGCCCAAACCCTTCCAGCAGTGCCTGCTCAGGGGTGCCAGTCCAGTTATTTTGGGAGCTGAATCGCACAAGGTGAAGCAGCTGGTCTGGCTCAATTATGCTTAGTTCAGAAAGGCTGGGCCTTGAGAAATCATTTTGTTCAGGGGAAGAGATTGGTGATTGTCCCTCTCTGCTCTGCCCTCATGAGGCCCCAGCTGGAGTCCTGTGTCCAGAGTTGGGGCCTCAATACATGTTGGATGTGTGGGATGTGGGACTGTTGGAGAGGGGTCAGAGGAGGCCATGAAGATGATAAGAGGGCTGGAGCAGCTCCCCTATGGAGAGAAGCTGAGGGAGCTGGGCTGGTTCAGCCTGGAGAAGAGAAGGCTGTGGGGGGACCTCATTGCAGCCTTCCAGTACATGAAGGGAGCTTATAAGCAGGAGGGGAATCAGCTTTTTAAAAGGGCAGAGACTGGCAGGACAAGGGGGATGGAGTGAAGCTGGAGGAGGGAAGGGTTAGAGGAGATCTTAGGGGGAAGTTCTTTCCAGAGAGAGTGGTGAGGGGCTGGAAGGGGCTGCCCAGAGAGGGGGTGGGTGCCCCATTCCTGGGGGTGTTCAAGGCCAGGTTGGATGGGGCCCTGGGCAACCTTGTGTAGCTCCAGGCCTGGAGGTTGGTGGCCCTGCCTGTGTCAGGGGGGTTGGAACTCTGTGATCCTTGGGGTCCCTTCCAACCCAGAACAGTCTATGATTCTATGATTCTATGAAGTTTCAGAGGACTTTGCTTCTTTCAGTCCATTCCCTTTTCAGTATACTTGGCAGCTAGCTAGTGCGGCAGGGAAGAACTCAGTTGCTGTGTATCTATGTGAATTTAACTCGTTCAGTGGTGAGTCTAAGATTAGTTTCCTTCCCTCAAATTTTCAAAAAGAAGGTGTGAGAGAGGTAGCCCTTCATCCCACGGAGCCAGCCCCACCAGTCCTCTGTTTGCAGGTGCAGTTGCTGTGTGCCTTGGGGTTGCTCCACTATTCCAGCATTGCGGGGTGTCGTGGATAAGTGGGATCTGGGATTCTCATAGGAGCAAAAGGTCCCACAGAGCCCATTCCTGCAGCAGATCTTAATCCATCCTTTATATTGGCATCTGGACACCACTCCTAGTTCTCAACTTCTTGCCCAGGTGCCTGCAAGTCCATCTGGGTTGTTGGTTGCTGGGTGGCCCTGACCATGCCCACCAGGTATCGGGCTCTCTGCATGAAAGCAGGACAAAACCAGCATCCTTCCACTGTGAGGGGCTTCCCATGCCCTAGAGGGTTTGTCCCATGGGAAAGTTGGCTGGGATTGAGGGTAAATGTGGCGTCCAGACAAGTTCTTCAGAGGCAAGAGCTGGGATGTCCAGAGCCCATGGATGGGACCTCACTCCATTTGGTCATACCCTGCTCTGCACTGCAGGGTAGACGTTGAATGCCACTGGAGATGTAGTTCTTTACCTCTTGGTATTTGTAGGAATCACCTGACTAAATCTCCACCAGCAAATGTAACCCTGTGTTGTCCTCCAGCTCCCCACATGCCAGACAAGTGGCGGGGGGCTCTTGGAGGACTTGTCTCACCCTGGGGGGTGGGGGGAGTTTATGAATAGGGTTGACAGGACAGAGCAACTGCGTCTTAGACCACAGCTGTCCACGTGTCTGGAGATATTTTCCCCAGCCCTGTGCCTTCCAGCCCCTTTCCTTGGACATAAAATGATGTAGTAAAAACTTGCAGGAATCATGTATTTCTGAGCACGTAGGCTGGTAATCACAGAGACAGCTGAAGCCTTAGATGTGTTTGCGTAGGCTTCTCCAAGGGAGCAGACATTTGTCAGATCTAAATTCTGTTGAAAGGTATCTCGTTTTGTTAATTAAATATATGAATAAAAAAAAAAATAGGTGGAGAAACGATAGTGTAAGTGATGCTATCCTGTTTCCAGCTTGGCAGTCCTCACTGTCTCCCCTTGGGTTTTAGTCCTTCTGCAGTTTCCTTGTGACTCTCAATGTCTCTCTGGTTTCCACATTGACCGATGGCCAAATCCCCTGTCCCACTGAAGTCAGGGAGAGTTTTGAGCTGAATCAGAATTTGGCCTTTGAAGTGAAAATAGCTATTTAAAGTTAAGTGGAGTTGAGAGGTGAGAGACTGTTGTCTGTTCTACTTTTCTTTGTAGCTGCAGTAGGGTGCCTTGCAAGGCACCACGTCCGTACGGCGAAGGATGAGCCGAGAGGGACAGAAGGATTTCCCAGTAACTGAGACATTTTTCTGGGGTGAATTCTTGCTTTTCTTGGAGAACTTGCTCTGTGATTCAAGCTTCAGTCATTCCTTCCTTCAGCACTGCAAACCTAAAAGCCTGTGTTGGGAAGTGCCTTTGGGTTCATGGATGGTCTGGTTGCCTCAGCTTGTCAGGTCACCCCAAGATACTGTCTTGGCATCTACATTCCTGCCCTTTGAGCAAGCACAAGGTTATTTCCAACAACTCAGTCCACAATGGGTGTGTATGGTGGGGTGCTGGTGTCCCCATCATGCCCCTTCCTGGGGCTCACTGTGTCCCCAGCACCTTGGTCATACCAGAAAGGGAGGATGGTGGGGGGGGGGTCACTTCAAACTCCCAGGCCTTTGCGATCGTCTGCAGTCAAAAAAGTTTTAAGATCTGTGCCTCGTTCTCCCTCACTTTGGCTCTTCCTCACTGCAGAGTCCTATTTCTTCTTGGCTTTTCTTCTTTGGTGGGGTGCTGGGCAGATAAAAGCACACAGCGAGTCTTTGCCTGAATGCTGGATGATCATCTAGACCCCTGCCTGCTGCCAAGTCACGGATGTTGCTTCTTGTTTGCCATTCTCTTTCCTTCTCCTTTTATTTCTTGCATTTATTTTAATTTATTTATTTTTTTCCCCTCCCCTAACTTGTTTAACTCTGGTGTTTTCCGTCCTGCGGTCAGGGACTGCAGAGCTCCGGTTTGTGTTTGCTCTTCCCCGTGCCATGGGGATACTGCCTTTTAGCTGCCCTGTAACAGGCACAGAGCTGCCTGTCCTCTCCCTGTCCTATTGCAAAAATCCCAAACAGAGCACCCTCACGCATTCCAAGTTGGCTTAAATAGCTTTTTGTAATCTTAAACCATTTTATTTTATTTTATTTTAAAATTATTTTATTATTTGTTTTTTATTTTTGTTTTTTATTTTACTTTATTTTATTTTATTTTATTTTATTTTATTATTTTGCAGCCCTTAAACAGAAATGGTTTGGTTTATAATATCATTACGTCTTTAGGGGAAAAAAAAAACCCCACCACCCCTGCATGCATTTCTTGCAAGGATTTATGGCAGAGGTTGGTTCCCAGCTCATACCCAGGCCTTTTGCCTCACGTCTGCTTAAACTAAAGCTGGTTTTTGTGTGCAACTCTTACACTTTATATGCAGCATTTGCAATTTAAACACAGGGGCAGCCCGTCTGGCTTATAACCCGAGGCTGAAGGGCACCCAAACGGTTAAACCCAGATGTTTGAGGGGAGAAAAGAGCAAAACCACAGGCGGCAAAACACTGAATTATATCAGCAAAACTGTTGCTGGCTTCAGCATGTGAGGGCTTAGCGCTAGATAAGGGCTTTAACTAACTTTTATTTTGACATTCCCCTTTTAATAAGCGTTGCCTTTTTTTTTCTTACAAAGCGGTTTATGTGATTGCGTTACTTAGAGGAAACAAAGAAATGCCAGGAAAACTTGATGTGGAGAATCTGTGCTCATAAAACGCTTGTAAGCTCCAGCAAACAGGAAAGCTTCCCCCATCTCCTTCTTTTTTTTATTTTTCTTCTTTTTATTTTTCTTTTTTAATTTTTCTTTTTTAATTTTTCTTTTTTTATTATTTTTCTTTTTTTTTTTTTTTTTTTTTTAATTCCCTGCCATTCAGCTTGTGGAAAAAAAAAAAAAAGAAGAAGAAAAAAAAAACACAGCAAAAAAAACCCAACCCAAAACAAAAACAACCCACATTGAATATCCCAGAAAAAAAGAAAAAAAACAGATCTGGTGGTCTGAGACTAAACACAGATTCACAGAATCACAGAATTCCTTCCCCTGCCACCATGAACAAGCCTCCTCGCCCCACGGTTGCCAAACACGAGCCTTCGCTCTTCATGGTTAAGAGCCAGTTGGCCTTGGAAAATAGGTTTTAACTCCTGGGGATGCCAAGGAATACGGGTTTGATGGGCAGATGGCTTTGGCAGGCTGGGTTGGAGGCTGTGTAGCTGCTGGCCATTGAAATGTATTTGTGAATGGCCCCTTCCTCCTCCGCCCATGCACCCTCAGCGGTGCAGGGGATGGAAATAAACCCAACCAGTTTGAAATAAACATGGCTGTTAACCCAAACAGAGGCAGGGGGTGGGGTGAGGGGTGAGGCGGAGCAGGGAGACTCAAGACTCACAGTTGTTCCCCTTGTTTTGGGGGGAACAAAGCTGTGGAGATGTCCCTTGCAAGCCTCCAGCACTGCATCCAGCAGCCTCACAAGTAGCCAGGAGTGGAAACATCCCATGTGCTCCCACAGCCAGTACTGAGGGTTGAACATTCGGTGGGCAGGCAGGGAGCTGCTGCTGTGCTTAGGATCATAGAATCATAGACTGGTCTGGGTTGGAAGGGACCCCAGGGGTCATAGAGTTCCAACCCCCCTGCCACAGGCAGAGCCACCAAACCTGAACCATCCTGGGCAAGGGCAGACAATGCCAGGACCGTCTCAGTCTTAACTGCATCCTTGGTGATGGCATGCCAGCTCTGCCTTCTCCACTGAGGAGAGCCACACTGCAGCCCATATGGGAATATGAAAGCTCCAAGACTGACAAAGCATTTCTTCCATTCAACCACTGGGGATTTTTGGGGGGACCAGCTGTCTCAGGTTCTGGTTACAGCCAGCAGTGGGGGCTTGCTCATCCCTTCTGGTTGGCTGTAATCCCTTGAGTAAACCATTTGTGGGCAATTCCTCCTCTTTCTGGCTGTTGAATTTCCATTTCATCTGCTGGATGCTGTATTCATCCAGTCTCCTCCAGAACCAGTGATACCAGTCCCAGCTTCCCATGTTACCTCAGCCAAGCCTGGTCCTCGTCTTCTCCATGCATGTGTGCATCCTGTGTAGCAGTGATGGAGGACAGGTGTAAAAGACCAAGCAAAACAATTTTGTGTGGTCACTTCTTTTACTCAGTAATTACCTTTTTAGCTTTTTCTTTCTTTTCCCCTGCTTTTAATTTTTGATACACTTGAACTGGTGCACTGCAAACCAACACACCAGTGTGCTGTGTTGGTACAGCTGAGGTGGCAGGCAAGAGGAGCAGGTGGTGCTGTCAGGAGCTCCTTAGGTCTTCAGGGAAAAAAATATCTCCTGGTACTTCTTACCTGCCTGATGTGTCACTGCTGAGCTGGGACTAACCAAGCCTTCCCTGGTTTAGTGTGAAAGAAGGAAAAACCTAGGAGAGATTTTTCTGGGAACCAAAGACGTGTTATCTAACTGCTCAAGAAACCTTTCAGCTGAAATATGCCTGCTACTGAAAGAGATTTAGAGGCACGAGTTGGTACTAGGTTGTGTTAGATGCCAAGAAATTGGCTCCCCTTTGGGGCAGGGTGACCCACAGAGCCCACCCACCAAGGGGCCCGGCTGTTTGATGGGGTAGGAGATGTGTTGGCCTAACAGGACCATGGAGAAAAGGTTGTACTAACAGCTTCCTTTCACTTTCCAGGAGGCAGCAGAGACTTCCTGGTGGAAACAAGCCTCAGCAGCACACAGATCATCAGCAAGGTGGCACCAAACACAACAGGGACAACCAGAAACTCTTTCAAGGAGGCCAGGCCCCTCACTCCTCAGGCAGGACAGGCCACCACGGCTACAGCCAGAACCGGAGATGGCACCACAACCAGAAGCACTCGCCCAATGACAAAGAAACACACAGAAACGCCAAAGAGACTGAGAATTTGAAAATTGAGGACACCTCTCTCTGCACAGTGCATGTTGCCGGGGAGACGAACCGAGGCCCAGAGGCTGTGGAGAAACAGCCTCAGCAGTTCACCCAGGAGTCAGAGACCAGGCAGAAAGACAGTGTTCATGAGCGCGTTGGGGAAAGGCCCAAGATCAACTTGCTTCAGTCTTCCAAAGACAGACTGAGGAGGAGACTAAAAGAAAAGGTATTATTTCTTAGGGGAACGTTGAGTTTCCCTTTTTCCAAGATTCTATCTGTCGGCCGTTCTCCATACAAAGGGTGGGTTGGGCTCAGGGAACCTTTCCATGAAGACACACAACTTTTCTTCATCTCCTAGTACCAGCAGTTCTCTTGAAGTGTCTTTGTGCTTCTTCAGGAGACCTTTTATTGACACAATGCTCTTAGCTTGCCTCCTTGATTGAGGTTGCTACCAGCTTGTGTTCTCCAGGAAGGCCTGG
Organism: Porphyrio hochstetteri; assembly: GCA_020800305.1. NCBI lineage: Eukaryota > Metazoa > Chordata > Aves > Gruiformes > Rallidae > Porphyrio > Porphyrio hochstetteri. The sequence goes on from CM036938.1 coordinate 89,593,469, forward strand.
GAGCTCATCCTCTACCCTCACAAAGACCCTCTGGAAGGCTGGTGCGTGCATCAGCTCCTTCTCCAGCAGCAGAACCCAACTGACTGCCTCCCAGCCTACAGAGCTCATCTGCTTTGGGAGGGGGTTGTCTAAAAAACCACAATTTGTCTCCACAATTACAGAGCTTTGACTTTTGGGTGCTGAATAGTTGAGTCAGCTGCTCAAAAGCTGATACCCGTTTATGTCAGTGGCGAAGTGAAACACCCTTATCTTTCCCCCTTCCTCCCAACAACCCAACAATAACAAAGCTATTCCATGCAAGTGACGGAGGAGAAATCCTTTTTGGAAACAATATCCAGGCTCAGATTTCTGAGGAATTTGGAGTTAATATCTCCATTCGCTCTCTGTGAGACTCAGATTCTTTTGTCAGGCTGTAAAATGCACCCATGGGGTTATATCCAATGAGATTTCCAAAATATGTCCAAAATAACCTGAACACACACAATTCAGTGTGAATGCATGCTGGAAGTGTACACCTTTGAATGTATGGGGCATTTACTCTTTATGTATGGGGCAGGAGGGGGAGGAATAGATTTCCTTTAGTTGTTTTTATGTTCTTTAAAGCAAATGGGAGCATGGTAGAAACTTGGTAGAAATGCCCACCCTGTCAATAGTCTTATAAGGAAGACATCACTTAAGCACCCAGTCTTGGGTGGGTGTAGTCAACACAGCTGACTCCCTGAGAGGAATTTTGGACAACTCCAGCTGCCAGTTGGTGTTGAGAGTTGTTTGAAAACTTGCTTCAGGCTTGTATTGTGTAGAGCACTCTTTAAGACTGAACTAGAGGAATAGAAAGGAGCAGATCAGAGCAAGCAAGATAGGCAGCTTACACAGAAGGAAAGGGAGAAATGCATAATTGAATGTTAAAAAGAACCAGTAAGTTCTGTGGTAAGGATGTGAAGTGAGAAGTCTGACAGTCAAGTGATGGAAACGTTAAGAGTTTTTCTAATGCTCTCAACTTAGATCATTAAATACCGATTTTAAAATACATATTACTGTAGAATTGTTGTGTCAGCGTAACAGTGCACTGTGACACAGAGGCAAAACAATACCTGTTACCATGAGAATATGCAGACACCCCCAGAAACCTGTCCAAGATGCTGAAGGTAGTCGGTGCTGGTCAGACTTTGGTGTCCTGGCCCAGGATCCTCCAGCACGTCTTCTCCATCAGCTGAGGGGGAGGACTCTGGGATTGAATGCTGTGGGAACTGGGGAAGGAGAACATTTCTGGGGCAGGACTTGTGGTTTTCAATCGTGAGATGAGACTGTTGTGCCTCTAAAAGATGCTTTGATTTTTCTATGCCTGTTTGTATGTCTCCCCATTCCCCTTCTCCCCTTCACTCTGTGGAAGGACAGGGGCTGATAATGTCTGTTTTCTCCTTGTGTAACAGACGCCTTGTCTTTCCCTTTTCACGGACCAGGACGAAGTCACGGTGGAAACCACCAACCCTGAAAAAAACAAAATGGACAAACTAATTGAAATCCTCAACAGCATGAGGAACAACAGCAGTGACGTGGATGCCAAGCTCACCACCTTCATGGAGGAAGCCCAGAACTCCACCAACTCTGAGGAGATGCTGGGGGAGATAGTCAAGACCATCTACCAGAAGGCAGTGACGGACCGCAGCTTTGCTTCCACGGCAGCGAAGCTCTGTGACAAAATGGCTCTCTTCATGGTGGAAGGAACCAAGTTCCGGAGTCTGCTCCTCAACATGTTGCAGGTAATGAGAGAAAATTAATTAGTTAGATGCCTGCAGCACCACCCCACCTGGTCTTTGCTGTGCTTTTGGACAGGAGCTGAGTTGTTACCGAGTTCCTTTCGAACCCAGTTCGTGAGAACAGATGTGTACCTGCAGTTTTGCCTGTGCACATCCTTAATGGTTACCATAGATAACATGTTGCTGAAAGTGTTGTCAAGTTGTTCTTCATTCCCTTTTCATGAACTGTACATGGAATTATGGTATCTCACACCAGGACCCACCTGTGAAGCGAGTGGGTTGCTTGTGGCAGCATCACTGTGGCATGAAGAGAAGTTAGAGGGTCTTACAGTGAGGGTCTTTGCCACTCTTTTGGGCTAAAGTCCATCTCAGCAGCAGAGATACAAAGTTAAGTCATGGTCCCTGAGTAAGCTGCTGGTTGCATCTCCTGGCTGAAGGGCTCACTCCTGGTTTCTCATTGCAACCCAGGCAGAAATAATTGGTGTATTTACTAATTTTTCTAAGTGAGTTGTTTACTGGTGTACACAGCACTGGTTGATTGTTCTGCTCCAAAGCCATCAGCAACAGTAAAGTTAGGGGGCTGTAAAAAGACCAATGCCTCTGAGAACTGGTCCACAATAATGGTGGATGGTGGGAAAACAAGGCTGTTGTCAGCTGTCTATGGTCTGCCATGGGGAGCGTGATTTACTGTAGTGCCACCATCGAAGTGAGGGGTTGCTAACTGGGGAGGGTGTCACATGGACCTCTGTCTTTTGGCCTCTCTCTAGAGACAGGACACATGGAGCTGAAATGGTGAATTTCCATCCTTAATTTGATATGTTTCCATTTGGCAGTTCCCTCACACTCATGTCATCTGCAGCACCTACAGAACTCCTGTTTCATTTCTCTGGTCTCCATACACAGCATCTCTCCAGTTTTTGACATATCTTCTTGCCCTTCTTGCTCTTGTTGGAGATCGTCCTTTGTATGTTGTGCCTGGCTGCTTGTACCTTGTGCAGGGAAATAAGGAGCAAAACAAGATAAAATAAAATAAAATTATATAAAATAAAATAATTAAAATCAACACTAAATGCTACTTAGGATAACCCATATGAACATCCCACTTCTCCCATGCCAGGTCACCCTTGTGTTGTCTCCCATTTGGCTGAGTGATGCCAAGAAATCCAAAGTAAACTCCAGGAGTGATGGCCAGGGAGCAGCAGGGTGTTACCCAAAGACTGAGGATGATGGCTGTCTTGGGTTAGGGATGACTCTTCCAAATTGCTTTCTTCTCTTGCTGCAGCAATTCCACCCCTACCAACAGACCCAGTAGACTGGTTTATACTGCAGTGCCATCTCTTATAATAACTGGCTCCATATTCAGTTCTTCATGGCATGAATGTAGGATAGTGGGAGATGGAGTGTTGGGGAGCAGCCCTGCAGAGAAGGACTTGGGGGTGATAGTGGATGAGAAGCTTGACATGAGCCAACAATGTGCAGTGGCAGCCCAGAAAGACAACTGTGTCCTGGGCTGCATCAAAGGGAGCGTGTCAGCAGCTTGAGGGAGGGGATTCTGCCCCTCTGCTCCACTCTCATGAGACCCCCCCAAGCAGTGCTGTGTCCAGCTCTGGAGTCCTCAACATAAGTAGGACGTGGAACTGTTGGAATGGGTCCAGAAGGGCCACAAAGATGACTGGAGAGCTGGAGCACCCCTCTTTGTGAAGACAGGTGGAGAGAGTTGGGGTGGTTCAGCCTGGAGAAGGCTCTGGGGAGACCTTACAGCACCTTCCAGTACCTGGAGGGGCCTGCAAGAAAGCTGGGGAGGGACTTTTTAGAAGGGTCTGGAGTGATAGGATGAGGGGGAATGGGTTTAAATTGGAAGGGGGGAGAGTTAGATTGGATATTAGGAAGAAATTCTTCCCTCTGAGGGTGGTGAGGCCCTGGCACAGGCTGCCCAGGGAGGTGGTGGCTGCCCCCTCCTTGGAGGTGTTCAGGGCCGGGTTGGATGGGGCCTTGAGAGGCCTGGTCTGGTGAGAGGTGTCCCTGCCTGTGGCAGGGGGTTGGAACTTAATGATCTTTAAGGTCCCTTCCAACCCAAACCACTCTATGATTCTATGGTTCTGTGGTATCTCCAGAGAGTCCCAAAGTGCTCCCTAGGAACTACATGTAGCCAGTCATAGTGTGATGGAAGGATGATGTCTATTGTGGAAAGCTGGGAAGAAATAAAGTGTGAGAGGTGTGCAGGGTGTGTGGGTGACAAAAGGGATTTGCTCAGCCCCAAGATGCACATCCCTTAGAATTGTCTTGGTAGGGCAAAAGGTGACAGGTGACTGCAGGTCAAACACAAAGTGCTATATGAAATTAAATAATCTAACATGACCTTTCTGATAGTGAAGGATTTTGACTTTCTCCAAGCACAGTTTCTTCTTCCAACCAAAATAATGGGATGCATTCACACAGATTCGTGGCATACTCTGGTTGCTAAACCATGACTTTTTGTGGTGCTTTCAAGGCTTGATAGCCCTGGCTGGACACAGACCCAGGTATGGAGCACAAAAGACTCATTGGCAGCTACCCTGATGTGAAATAAAGGGGTCGATGGTATTAATATCTAATGTATTATCAAGATATATAATATATATCGATGACATATCGGATAATACTTGGGTGTTGTTGGATAATATGGATATCATATGGATATTGCATTGATCATTTTAACATATTGATATGATACATGGTTGATGACATAACATTGCCCAGCACTGGTCCTGTCCCCTCCACAATCAGATGTTTTCCATCAGTTATTTCTAAATAATTTACCATTCATTTAAAATTAAAAAAAAAAAACCAACCAAAAAACCACTAAACCCAACACCCACTTTAATAAAGCACTTGCTCCAGAGCTGGATTTGTGTCTCTCTAGCACCTTTCAGACTAATCTGATCCCCGGACGTAAGGAGCTCGTCTCGCTGGGCACTGGCGAGCTGGGGAATTACTGTGCCGGGGTGTGATAAATCAGGATCAACGTGATCCCCCCGCAGCGCTGCTGGCGCCTGGGGCCGGATCGCTCTCCCGCCTCCCTCTCCCCCCCCACACCCCCCATCTGCTCCCAGCAGATGCTCCTGTTTTGTAGGGACTTGTTTGTCCCTTTCTCTAGGGACTGCGATGGCAGTGGCTCAGCCCCATCGGAGGGCCTCATAAATTGATGCGTTAACCCATTGAGCCACCCGACCAGCAGTCCAGACTTACAGACAGCATCCCTATATTCTGCTGGACCTTCAAGGGAGCAGCAAAGGTTTTCCCTTGGAAGAGGCAATAAACTGAGCAAACTGCCTTTTTAACCTGGCTGCTCCTGTATTTTCAGCTGTTGACAAGGTGCTCATGCTCAGGGGCTGCACATGTTCACAGTTTATCTCGGGGGACTTGTTTTGATCCCAAAACAGATGCCAGTGCCACGGCACAGGAATGCTGTCATGTCAACCCCCTCTCTGCTCCTCTGCAGAGCATCCCCTGGCTGGCCTTGCACCATTTCAGACTCTAAAGAGGTCTGTCAGGAAGACACTGGTTTGAATTTATCCTTCACTCCTTGTTTTGGTCCAAAATCTTGGCTGAGTCTTGAGTCGGGATGCTGAAGGGACATGTGGAAAGGGTGAGGCATGGGGTAGGCAGCTGGCCGACCTTGGGGAGATGCTGCCATGTAGAGGTTCAGCACTGGGGCAGGGGTGTCATTTGGGTTAAATCTTCTTCTTATAGAGTTTGGTTTGGTGTTTGGAACAATTTTTGGGCTGTGCAAGCCCTTCAGATGGACTTGGCTTAATTGTTCCCAGGGGGCTTGGGTGGATGCGGGCACATCTTGGTGGACACACATATGGCTTCTTCCCCCCTCTAGAAACACCGTCTTCATTAATAAATTGAAAATCAGTCCCTCCATGAGACATTTTTGCTCCCATAGCTTCACTCACTGGCATGTCCAGGCCACGGTGCTGCTTCTTTTCTTTCTCTTTCTTTTTTTTTCTTGGTGTTAAGCAAACCCTTGGCGTGTAACATAAGTTGGAGTATTCCTCCCTTGAAGCGGCCGTGCTCTTTATAGCAGAGCTGTGTCTGCATCTGAGCTATGCAGCGCCAAGTGTATTATTAGAGTGGGCATCACTGGGGCTGTAACTGTACACTGCTCCCCTTAGCAACCACGGCCAACAGCACATCAAACAGAAGGCTGATACCTTCTTTTAATATAAAAAAAAAAACAACAACCCACCCCCAAACCCCACCAGCCCACCATGTCCTGACACGGAGCAGCAGAGCCCGCTGCTGAGCGCGCCCCGGCCGGCAGCCAGACTCAGCGCCTGGCACGTCCCTGTGCTGGTGGGAGAGGGGTCATTTCTGTGGCATACCCTGTCACATACCCCTTTGAATACCCTGGGATATACCCCATAGCATAATCATAGAATCACAGAATCATAGAGTTGGAAGGGACCCCAAGGATCACAGAGCTCCAACCCCCCTGCCACAGGCAGGGCCACCAACCTCAGGCCTGGAGCTACACAAGGTTGCCCAGGGCCCCATCCAACCTGGCCTTGAACACTTCCAGGGACAGGGCATCCACTACCTCTCTGGGCAATAATAATAATAATAATAATCTGAGGCATACGCTGTAGCATACCCTGTGACATTCCCTATGGCGCACCCTGTTGCGTGCCCTGATGGGTAGTGTGTTGCACAACCCGATGCACACCCCTGGCATACCCTATGGCCACTCAGCATTTCTCCATGGTCTTAGTTTAACCTCTTTGTGGCCCTGAAATGGCCCCTTCTTGGTTCAGGGCTCTGCCTTGCTCTGATTGTAGAGACTTGAGTCTAATCCTGTGGTTTTTGGCAGAGGGTTTTGGTAGGCTTGGCTGGGTTTGGTAGACTTGGCTGGGTATTGGTAGCCTTGGCTGGGTTTTGGTAGACTTGGCTGGGTTTTGGTAGACTTGGCTGGGTGTTGGTAGACTTGGCTGGGTTTTGGAGACTTGGCTGGGTTTGAGATGGTCGGGATGGCCACTTCTGGAGGGGGCTCAACAAGGAAGGTGACCAGAAATGCGTTGTTGGTCAGCCCAGGCAGAGAATGGATGAGGAAAATTGAGGTTGAATGGAAGAATTTAGGTTGAATCCCTTCTTGGGATGTAGATGTTGTGGCATTACTGGAGAATTGATTGACTCCCTTTGGTGAATTAGGGTGCAAAGGGAGCATGAGGATTTGGGAGGAATGAGATGAAATCCCTCCTCTCCCATCAGCTTCCTCTTTATTTGAGCAAACAGCCACCCGGTGAGAATGACCCTTTCTGCATTGTGGAGGTTGTGAGGATAAAGACACCAAGGAGATGCCACAGCAATCATGATGTGACAGTGATACACATGGTTAATGCTGAAAGGCAGAATTTTTTCCCTTTTAACATGCTTAAGGTCTGGGTCTTTGGTAGAGAACAGTTTGGGGGGTTGACATAGGTGGAGGCAGGAGGACCTCAGCATGGCTGGAAAGCATCTGACCTGTATGCTGTGTCCAGCATCAACTGCAAAACCCCTCAGCCTTCTTTTTGTGGCTGTTTTCAATTTAGTTTAATTACAGATGGTCCAGTTCATGCACAGAAAACACGGTGGTACCACTCTTGTCAGAAAATAAATTGCCTGGGAGACTCCAGAGAAGTTGCTTCTCTGAAAGGCAGAGCAGGGGTGGGGGGGAAAGGTCCCAAGGTCTGTGGAACAAACCCTAAAGCCATAAAGGTGTGGGTCCCACATGCTTTGGTGGCAAAGTTCTGCACGCTCAGCTACGTGGAGCAGCACCACATCCATCTCTGGTCTGCACAGAGCCCAACGTTGCTGCCTTTGGTTTCTCTCCAGAAACATCTGATGAACTGTTCCCAAGGTGAGGTGATGATTCAGTGGGGAAAAGCCTTCCCCACACCTTCCCAGCTGCTCCCCACTGCTCTTCTGGGAGCAAAAAGGACCATCCCCGTGTTGGTGTGTCTGTGGGCTCTGCTGACCCCACAGGAGCCCAGCCCAGGCAGAGAAATAACCAGTTAACACTGCCTTTGAACCAGCAGCCTGGCTTGGGGGTTTGCAGCAACTTGCAGGGCTCAGAAACCTTTTTCCTTACATTTCTGCACTGATGTTGACAGCACTGCCCTGGTTTTGTAAACCGCTGTGGGACTCGCCAGCGAGGGCTGCCTGCTAAGTGCAGCCTGGCAGAGGGGATTTATCTTCTCTACACCCTGGGAATTCAAAGGCAATTCTGAGTTCAGGCACATGCTTGTGTACGTACTGTGTGTAACAGGCTCGGAGTTGGACAGGGAGTGCAGCCCCATGGGTGCTCCAAGGAGCATCCCCAGCTGCCTGCATCCTCCCATTCTCAAGCATGGATAAAAGGGGAAAGGGAAGGAGATGCATTCCCACTTGCTCAGCCCCCAGGGGGGGAGTATTATTATTGTTTCATTTTAAATAATTATATTTTTTTACTATTATACTGGGGTTTTTTTCTTATTTTACGTAGCCAAACATAACCCCTGCAAGCACCGGCAGCAGGCAGGAGAGGGAGCCAGGGGAGCGGGCTGGCAGCCTGCCTGCACGGGCAGGTGAAGGGCAGAGCCAGGCATCAACGAGCTGGCCCTGACGTCCCCAGCAAGTCTGGCCAGGCCATCGCCGCCTGCCTGTAGTAACAGCGCTCTCGCCACCTCGCCGTGGAGGTTACGGGAGCCGCTGGCAGACAGGCCCCGTGCGGGCCCGCCAGTTATTGGAGAGCCCCGGATTAAATGTCGAGCCCCGTGCTTTAAACTTGCCGCTTTTCCCAAGCAGAGAGAGAGCCCTAAGAACCACCCAGCTCCGTCACAGCTTTTCCATGACACAGGGAACGTGGCAGGGGGGAGGGAGCGGTGGGCATCGCCTCCTTGGAGGCTGGTGGTGAGATGAGGGGAGGTTTAATGGAGTGCCAGAAGGGCCTTCCAGTCCCTGAAGGGGCCTACAAGGAAGCTGGGGAGGGACTTTTAGAAGGGCATGGAGTGATAGGACGAAGGGGAATGGTTTTAAATTGGAAGGGGGGAGAGTTAGATTTGGTATTAGGAAGAAATTCTTCCCTCTGAGGGTGGTGAGGCCCTGGCACAGGGTGCCCAGGGAGGTGGTGGCTGCCCCCTCCCTGTCACTGTTCAAGGCCGGGTTGGATGGGACCTTGAGCAGCCTGGTCTGGTGAGAGGTGTCCCTGCTCATGGCAGGGGGTTGGAACTTGATGATCTTAAGGTCCCTTCCAACCCAAACCACTCTCTGGTTCTATGGTTCTGTGTTTTTTAAGCTGAGATCTGGGGTTTTAATGGAGTGCAAAATAAAAAACAAAGGTGCTGATGGGAAGGAAGCGATGGGCACAGGACCTGTGCCCCACAAGCACTGGGAGCCCTCTGAGCTGGGAACAGTTGGGGAGGACCCCAAATTAAATCAGCTGCAGGGTTGCACTGTGCATCAGCCCTCAGCCCGTGCCCGGGGGTTGATTTAGGGGCTCGCAGCACCTCAAGGAGTTGCTTTGCAGCTGGATGTGGCCATAAGGCCACCACCGTACCAGTGGGCATCACAGGGAGCACTAGGGGGTCATCCCCGCTGCCCTGCCTCCAACACAGCCACACTCACAGCTCTGTGCAGAGAAGGTGCAGCAGGGCATTGGACAGTTGAGAGACTGATGAGAAGCAGGACTAAGTTTTTAAAAACAATCCCAACCACCAAACCTTGGTTTCTGGTTGTATTTGGTGTATTTGCCTGGAATTCGGTGTGCTGGTAAGATTTTTATATTGCAGTGCTCAGGTGTGTTGTGAAAAAGAAATAGCCATTATCTTTACTTTGTAAACAAGCTGTGTGTGGTTTCTCCTGGCTCCTTTTCACCCTGGAGAAGCCAAACCAGCAAGGCTGGGATCAGCCCCTGCTCTGGCGTGTGGTGCGGCCTCAGAGGTGGTACTTGTTCTCCCATCGTCTCCACTGACCAGTGATGCCAGAGCTCATCCATCTGGAGCGATGTCAGGAGCATCCATGGCAGAGCTGCTGCCTAACAGCATGGCCAAGTTCAGAGCAGGGGGGCTCTGGGTGGTGGGACCAGCCGTACAGCCCGTGTGAGGGCTGGGCTGCAGAGCCAACGCGAAGCAGAGGCTCTGCCGGGCTCTAGGTGGAGACTGCAGACTGTGCATCCTGCCCACATCCTGCCCGCATCCTGCCTGCAGCCCGTCCTGGAGCTCTGGGTTGGATCCAGGCAGCAGGTTACCGGTGTGGTGGGCTCCCAGCTGATCCCAGCCATTGCTGGTGGGCGAGAGTGCTGGGGGGCCATGCGGGAACCCCCGGGGGCTTTGGTAGGCTTTGATAGGCAGGAAAAAAAGGGGAAAAAAAGAAAAAGAAGTGCCTCAAAAGAGGTGAGGAGATGCCTGAGGACCCCCACCCGCCCACCACACTGGAGCTGGGGCTGGGGGGGAACCACTTTAGCATTGAGAATCTCACAGACCAGGCTGGGCCGGCATCAGCTCTGGCTCTCTGTTTTCACCTGACGGGCTCAAACCCAACCCCAGGATGCAGGAGCATGTTCCTGCCAGCCCAGCGACTCAGCCGGCCTAAGGCACCCTCCTGCCACACCATCTGCTCCTGCACAAAGCCAGCTCAGGCTGCCGAAGCCGCCCCGAGGTGGGGATTTCAGGATGCTGCAGGGTTGGAAGATACCTGCAGCCGGTACCCACAGTCACCCTGCCATCCCCAGCCCTGCCCTTAGCTGGTTCCCTTCACCTCACCTGGGGACAGGGTTTTCAGGGGCTCGTTGGGCTCCTGTGATGCGTGACCTTGCCCAAGACCCATCCAGCAAACGCCCCACGTCCCCCAGTGACTTTGCTAGGGAATGAATCATCTTTCTGACAGAGAAGCACGCTAGAGAACCAGGTGCCAAGGACGTCACCTCCTGAGCCAAGGCCAGAGCAGACGCAGGCGCCTGCGTCAGCCCAGACCTGGGGTTTGGGTAGAAGGGCATTGGAGAGGGCAGCACATCTTTTTCTTTCATGGGAAGGGGCTGGGGGGAGCAGGGGGGAACGGGATGGATTGTGCTTTGCCCAACCTTGGCATCGCTTGGCCGCATGCGCACAGGGTACAGGGGATGCTCTTGCTCTCTCCAGCAGTAAATCTCTTCTGTTTCAAGGATTTCTAGCTGAGCTGCAAGGAATTTCCCCAAATTCCGTTTCTAACCAAGTGGGCTCGTTTGATGTGCTCCAGCACAGGCAGCGCTGAGCAGATTTTGGCCACAGCCATCCCACTGCAGTGGCATTCCGGAGGGATTGGTCCCATGGGACTGACAGCATGGGTGTGACAGTGTGGGCACCCACAGCATCCCCTAGGCCAGACTTAGGCTCAGGTTTTTTCACTGCTGAATCTTTTTGTGGGTACCTACCTGTCAAGACACAGATTCGGAGTATCAGTGCTGCTGGGGAGTCCACATCCCCTTCGCCTCCCCCATGGCAGTTCTGCACAGCCTCATCCTTCCCTGCTGCTGGCATTTGGGCAAGCAAAACGGTGGTGGGAAGTGGCTTTGGTGGGACAGGTCCTGGGGAGCAGAGGAACCCAGGGATGTGCAGCAGTTGAGGAATCAGATGCATGAGAAAGTATGTCAGGTCCCTGACCCGTGCTGGGCCAGGGCTGACACCTGTGTGAAACACAGTGTTGGAGTCTTGAGGACAGGAGTGAGTGGTGCATGGCTGGGTGATGCCACCCCATCACAGCATGTCCTCTGGTCTCACCAGCCACACTGCCACCCACAGGGTTCCCCACCATGGTGGTTCTGCTCCCTCGCTGAGCATCCAAACCCAATGCTTACTTTGACCTCCACAGTGAGAAATTCCTCCACTTTATTTCTCTTGTTTGTTTGGGTTTGGGTTTTTATTAATTATTATTGCTCTACATACTACTTTTTTAATAAAGGGGGCCAGGAGGAGCATCTCTAAGCAGCGCTGGGAACCCAAACCCAGCGATACCACCTCCAGCCCAGGAGTAACAGAAACTGGAAGCAAAGCCAAGAGAAAGGCATGCACCAGCTAAGGAAACAGTGTGATGTTGGAAAACCAAACTCTTTAAATTTCTGCTTTACTAATAAGGTGTGTTTCCTTGAGCCTCTTTAATATTCCAGCCCGTGCTGCCCAGTGGTCCCACAGATGATGCTCATGGTTAGCTGCTGTGCCAGTAAGCTGCAGAAAATAGCCAATGGCATCCTGGCTTGTGTCAGACACAGTGTGGCCAGTAGATCTGGGGAGGGGATTGTGATCCCTGGACTCGACACTGGTGAGGCTGCACCTCGAGTACTGTGTCCAGTTCTGGGCTCCTCACCATCAGGACATTGACGTCCTGGAGCGAGTTCAGAGAAGGGCAACCAGGCTGGGGAAGGGGCTGGAGGGCAAATCCTGTGAGGAGCAGCTGAGGGAGCTGGGGGTGTTCAGCCTGGAGAAGAGGAGGCTGAGGGGAGACCTTCTCCCCACCTCCCCTGCCCTGCCAGGAGGGTGCAGAGAGGTGGGCGATGGTCTCTTCAGCCAGGGGACAGGAGATGGGACAAGGGGCAATGGGCCCAAGCTGCCCCAGGGCAGGGTCAGCTCAGATGGAAGGGAAAAGTTGTTCCCTGCAGGAGTTGTCAGGGCCTGGCACAGGCTGCCCAGGGAGGGGGCTGAGTCCCCACCCCTGGGTGTGTTTAACAGCCGGGGAGATGAGGTGCTCAGGGATCTGGTTTAGCACAGGACAGGAACGGTTGGACTTGATGATCTTAAAGGGCTTTTCCAACCTTGTGATTCTGGGATTCTGTGAAAACACCATGGCCATCATTAAGATCCCCTTAGAGAAAGTTTGGAGGGATCGAGGGGGTCTCGCAGTTTTCAGCCTGCTTTCTGCAGCTCTTTTCTGTAATCTCAGCTTGTCTGGCATGGATGAGCAGCTTTGGAGGCATTGTAGGGTGCATGCTTCAGGGGACGAGCAGGAAAGATTAATGCATCTTTTATATTAATTTTTTTAAAAAATAGCCAAATACAACATTTGCTAGAGCAGAAGGTCCCTGGCTTCATAGGATTTGTAAATATTAGCCTCTGAGAAAGATTTTTTCTGAGGTCTTTTGCGTAAATAACTGCTTTTTCAGCAGACTGGTACTTCACCTCCAAGACCCAACTTTGGTGGTCACTTGTTCCCCCCCATCGCAGGGAGCCTGGAGCTGCCTTTCCAGTAAGGAGCTCTGGCACCAGTACCAGACACCCATCGGATGCTTGGCCACAGCAGCGGGAGGGACGGGGTGAAAAGCAGTCGGAGGAGATAAGAGGGTTGTCAGCGCCCTTGCTTTCCAGCATGTTTGCTCAGCAACGTTGAGTGCTGGGCCAGAGCCACCACCTCCCTGCAGACTAAACAGTTGCAATGTTTTCTCCCATGACCAAAAGAATTTAGAAAAGGGTCCCGGTATGAAACTTTACACGAACTCTGGGTGCCACGAATATCTCTGGCTGGGAGTCTGTTAACTCCTCCAGTTCCCTCTTCACCCCTGCAGTTCAATCTCTGGGCAGATGAAGGGAGAAGCCATCCCACGATGAATCTGGCTGGCTGCCTGCAGGACCCCCTGTGCTCTCCCACCCACAGCATCTCCATGCATCCATCTTTCCTCCTTTTCTTGTGTGTGTGTGCTTTCTTCTAAAGGAGAAATCCAAGATCTCTTGTCCATAATGGAGCTCTGGAGTACTTAGTTCAGGAAAGATGTGGAGCTGTTGGTCAAGTTCAGGAGTCACGAAGATGCTCAGAGGGCTGGAGGATCTCTCCTGTGACAACAGCCTGAGAGAGTTGGGCTTGTTCAGGCTGGAGAAGAGAAGGCTCCAGGGAGACGTTATTGCAGCCTTTCGATATTTAAAAGGGGTTTATAAGAAAGATGGGACAGACTTTTTTAGTAGGGTCTGTAGTGTTGGGACACTTGTGTCAGACATAGTGTGGCCAGTAGGTCTGGGGAGGAGATTGTGCCCCTGGACTGGGCACTGGGAAGGCTGCACCTTGAGTGCTGGGTCCAGTTCTGGGCTCCTCACCATCAGAAGGACATTGAGGGCCTGGAGTGAGTCCAGAGAAGGGCAACCAGGCTGGGGAAGGGGCTGGAGGGCAAATCCTCTGAGGAGCAGCTGAGGGAGCTGGGGGTGTTCAGCCTGGAGAAGAGGAGGCTGAGGGGAGACCTTCTCCCCACCTCCCCTGCCCTGACAGGAGGGTGCAGAGAGGTGGGTGATGGTCTCTTCAGCCAGGGGACAGGAGATGGGACAAGGGGCAGTGGGCTCAAGCTGCCCCAGGGCAGGGTCAGCTCAGCTGGGAGGGAAAAGTTCTTCCCTGCAAGAGTTGTCAGGGCCTGGCACAGGCTGCCCAGGGAGGGGGCTGAGTCCCCACCCCTGGGTGTGTTTAACAGGCAGGGAGATGAGGTGCTCAGGGATCTGGTTTAGCACAGGACAGGAACAGTTGGACTCGATGATCTTAAAGGTCTTTTCCACCCTACTGATTCTGTGACAAGAGCTAATGGTTTTAAGCTAAAAGGAAAGATTCTGACTAGGTATTTTTTGTAATGGAAGTAGTCAGACACTGGCACAGGTTGTCCAGGGAAGTGGTGGAGGCCCCATCCCTGGAGACATTCAAGGTCAGGCCTAATGAAGCTCTGAGCAACCTGCTGTAGTTAAAGGTGTCCCTGCTCACTGCAGGGAAGGTGGGACTAGATAACCTTTACAGGTTCCTTCCAGCCCAAACCCTTCCATGATTCTATAATGCCCCATGCCTCTTGGACTTCTTTGTAGCCATCTGTGTGCCTTGAGGTCCATCCAAGGGTTGTCCTCTTCCCTGCATTACCCAGCTCAGGAAATTCCAATTCAGGGACAGGTTTTGGGGCTGGGGGGAAGCCTCTGGAGTTTCATTCATCCATTGGCCCTGCACTGCAGAGAAGCAGAGGCCAAGCATGGGCATCTTGCACTCCACAGCCAGCTCAGTGGATTGGTTGTCCCACCCCATGGTGAAGCACCACCAGGAGTGTCCTTGCTAGAAAGGCCTTAGCATCCCTCAGGAATGCAGCCAGCAGCCAGCTCCAGGGCACCCAGGGAAACCCCTCCTAGGACAGAGCCAATGCAAACCAGGAGTACCCATGCAGGAAAGCTCCCAGATGGGATTAGCTGCCTGCTTTTCTTCCCTGCCTGCTTTCATTCATCCATGGGCTGGCTGGTGTTTCAGTGGGTCCAGCTTCATTTCTAATGCAAGCAGAATTCCTCCAGCCATGGCACCTGGACAAAGCATAACCTGACTCCAAGGCTGCTTTTCCTCTCTTTATATCCCTCTTTGCAAACCTGCCCTGTCACCACAGACCCCCTGGCACATCTGCCTTACAAAGGGGACATAGTGAATGCATAGAGCTTAAAAATAAGAGTGTAGCCTGCTGAAAAAAATCCAGCTGGTCCCTGGACTGCAATGGTGGGCTTCTCCAGCTGTGGCATCTGCAAGCAGGATCCATCCATCAGCCTCTGTTGGCATCCTGGTCAGTCGTTGCCCTGAGTTCATATTGCACATGGGATGGGCATGCTTTCAGGCACAGAAGTGACCTCGGAGCAGGTGTCAGGCATGGTGACAGGGCTCTGACCTTGTCCTGATGCAGGGAAAGGCTTGAAAACTGCCCATCGAGCCTCCCCTACCCATATCAAACAGCCCCTCTGCACTTGCTTGGGGCAATCTCTTCAAACCAGTTCCTGAGGTGATGCTTTGGGGAACATGGCACATGGACCAGGAGGTTTATATTAATATTTTTTTCCATGCAGTGGGGGTGCCAGATGCTGGGATGAGCAGGAATGATCCATCTCTGTGTCTCAAGGAGGGGATTGCTGGCCCAGGGACAGGTTGCTCTTAAAGGACATGGATGCTTTCCCTTTGTCCCAGAGAATGTGTGACCAGGAGAGGACTTGTGGTGTCTCCAAAAGTAACCCAAGGTTTCCCCACACATGTTCACAAAGGCAAAGGGAACATCACTGCCTCCAGATTCTCTCGCAGCGCTGGGACTTCAGTGAATATCATGAGGATCCTCCACAGCGCTCCAGAGCAGCACACCTGCCGAGCAGGAGCTGCCTCCTGCACACCTTGCAGCCTAGAGGTGTCTGAAAAAAATGGTCCCAGTAAGGAAATGAATCTGTATTTTCACGTGGTCCCATGTCTCCCCTCCAGTTCCTCTCCACGGGACCGAGCGGGCGGCTGTAAGTCCCCTGGGTGTGTGTCCCTCTGCTCGCTGTAAGCTGGGGCAGACGGTGACCTTTTTTGCTGTGTGGTTGTGTCTGGGTAAGTGGGATAACAGGGCTTTAAAGCAGTGACAGACTGCTGTTATCCAGCTGAGCTGACACCCCGGCACGTGTTTGGGAAGCCAGGAAGGTGTTAGGGAGGAAGGGCGTCAATAAAAATTAAGCAACAGGGAAGACAACTCTGTCACCTGGGTACTGCTGGAGGACGTACTGGCAGACATCCTCTGGTGAAGCAACTGGAGCTCCCAGAACATCCCACTCTCTTTTTCAGGATGATTCAGCTCTGTGCATTTCCCCATGTGAAAATTACTTGGAGAAACAGTTCTGCCAAGACATGGTACAAGCCTGGGTAGTTCAGTGGGGATGTGAATGTGTTCTGGGGAAGATGAGGTTTGGTCCAGCTCATCGGTAAGCTCTGCTGACCTGAGGGACACGGTGTCTTCCCTGGATGTGGCCACATCTCATTGTCATGTTTCCCCCTCCAAGAGAGAAAAGGAGGAGATAATAGGAGACTGGGGGGGATTTCCTTCAGGCTGCCTCTTTTCCTCACTCTGCTTTCTTTGCACTCAGAGAGGTCAATAAAGAAGATTTTTTTACACCAGGACAGAAGGCTGTTTGCTGTCTGTGGTGTGCAGACCATGCTGCTTCACACCCCTGCTCATCTCAGAGCTTCCACTGAGGCAGTGCTTCAACACCTCTAGCAGCTACTGCGTTAATGGCAACACTCTTCTGTTTACCCATCCATCACTGTGTTCCCACATGGGTGCTTTAAACCTCAGTGACATACTGCTTGTGCCTCTGCAGCCCCCAAGGACCTCAGGAGTTAGTGCTGGCTCAAGCCATGAGACACCCACACTGGGTGGGTAATTGCTATTGATCCCAGATTTGGAGCCAGGTGGAGAGGTCATAGTGAGTCACAGAGGGGGGCAGGAGGTTCAAGTGACCGCCCACTTGGTCACCTCAGGGTGTTTGGAGACAGGGGAAGTGCCCACAGCTCCTCTTGGCTCTTGATTATCAGGTCCCTCAGCTACCCAAACCTGCAGAATTTAAAACCCACGAGTGTTCCTAATCCCAGGAGTCTGCTCAGCATCTCTTTTATAAGAACCAGGTGGTTTATGACCTTACTTTCCCCTTCCTGCCCAAATCCTTTTGAGATAAATAAGCATTATTTGTGTCTGGCCACAGGACCATCTTGAGTTGTTCTTGAGGAACTGGTCAGTTGGGATTTAATGCAGGTTACACATCATCATCTGGTGGTTGGCTGAGGGGGGAAAGGTGCCCATGGTCTGGTGACCACAGTCCTGGTAACCTGGACCTTCACCATGCAATGTCTTTTGGAGACCACTGTGATTAGAAGCAGTGTTCAAAGAGCTGCAGCCATCACAAAACCAAGGCCCATGCTGAAGGCCACTGGTGGGATTTGCTGCTCTTCCCAGAGTGGCCAGAACACCTGAAGAAGAAGCTGGTGCCAGTCCAGCCTGACGGAAATGATGTGATAAAAGCCTGTGGGAGTGAAATGTCTCATGGCTGGGTGAAGCAGGGGCTTTGCAAGGCTGGGCACAGGGTGTCATCTGCAATTTAAAGGCTTTATCTCCTTTAAATGTCAATGGCTCCTTTGTTGGAGTAATAATAATTGCCGTGATTTGCATGTCTCCATCACATGCCCCCAAGCACTTTGCAAGGAAGATGAGTAAATTGTTCCCATTTGCCTGCTGGAAAGTCAGGGTATGGAGGAGGTGGGAGCCCACAGGACTGGAAATAAATCTCTGTCTCCTGTGCTGCAGTTGCTGGCTCCTGATGTTGGCTCAGAACAACTTTTCTACTGTTGCCCTGATGTACTTAGTCTTGTTGTCCCTGGGCTGGCTGTAGCATGGGCAGGGAGGGTGTGTAGTGGGGTCTCATTATGGTTTGGTCCTCAGGGAACATCACCAGGGTGCAGGTTGCAGGCAGAGCAGAGCCCATGGAAGAGCCAATGGTCCTGTCTCATGTCCCACCAACTCCAGTGGTCTGGTACAGCACACCACCTTGTGTAGTGGTGTCCATGTGGAGCCAGATGTCCCTGATGGAGCTGTGAGTGACAGCTCTTCTCCAGAGGAGCTCAGTGAGACCCTGAGCATCCACAGAAAGAGGTGTTTGATCCACCTCTGGTGCTGCCACAGGTTTCTCCAGCACCTCCTGAGCTGTTTCTGCACATCAGCACCGTAAGGTACTCATCTCACTGAGCCAAACCCTGCAGAAAGCAAAGCTACACTCCAGAGCCTCCTCCAAGCCCGGACCCAAATACAAGCATTATTTAAATTGCAAACAGGGAACCATGCAGCAAAGGCAAGTGTGCCAAATGTCATTTACTGGAGCCCTTTCTAGGAGGGTTTGGGGCTGGTGGAGGGTGTCCTCCTCCAGGAGAGCGGCAAGGGACAGATGCTGTCCCAGCCTCTACCCAGCAGCTCCCTCCCCCAGCGATTTCATTTGCCTCAGGGCTTTCCCAAAGAGCCATTTAAGGCTCAATCTTTTCGTGGCACGCTGTCAGTACGACCAAGTATTTCCCACCACCACTCTCAGCTTTTTATATAGCGCCTTGTGCTAATGCCTAAGTGTTATATATTTCTTCTTGTGCAGCATTTCTGACTCAGTGTTTCCTGCCTCCCTGACCATGACTGACTAAACAGCAGAGCTGCCAGAGGAAGAGCCCTGTGTTTACTGAGCAGCAAGCCCAAATGTGTCTCTTTTTTTTCCCATCAGAAGGTGGCAATGCCTAGATAAACCCTCATTTTTATCCCAAGCTAATGTCCTACTGGCAGAGTCAGCCATGAGTTGGTGGGCCCAGATCTGGGGCATTGTTATTTGGAACTCATCTTAAAAAAAGCAGTGTGGTGAACTCCCAAAGGATGAGTTTTCAGCTGCAGGTGTCTGGGCCAGAGCAAGGGCTTACATCCAATGGCAGAATGCTGCCTCTCAACCCACTGAAAAATGGTGGAAGAGGAATTTTCTTCCTCTCCCATAGAGGGGCCAGTTCTCTTGGCTTTTCTAGCCTGGGCCTGGTCTTGGAGGGGTCTCATATCTGGGCCAAGAAGGGACAGTGTTGTGTCCACACTGAGTTGAAGAGTGGGCCTTGACTTGGGTGCAGGAGTAGAGAGGCCCAAGACAAAGGCATTTTCTGTTTCCATTGCTGACAGAAGTTCAGCAGGAGCTTCAGCTCAAGGCTTCCTTGCCAAGCTTAGAAGGAGTCCAATGGGGGATGTTGGAGGGTGGGATGAGTCATGGCCCATCCATACCATGCATGAACACAAGCCAGTCCCGAACAACCCAACACACGTCGTGAGGGCCCCTGTGATGAACCTCTTTAGCCCCCAACTTGTCCTGTATGAGACCTCTTTAGAGGTCCCCTTGGCATCCCCCTACCCACCATGGCTTCCTAATGAACTCTTCTCCAAAACCAGGCACAGAAGGGAGGTCAACCCCGCTGCCCAGTATAAATAAGTGTTATTTTAAACTTGAAGCACTGGAGGAAGGTCATCCAGCAAATGCACCCAGATTATCTACAGGCCAGGGCACCCCCAAATTAGTAATACAATTCATGTTTAAAAATACAGTCAAACTGATGAAAGATAATTTGCTTACTGCCCTTACATCACCACCTAGGCATGGGGCAAGCCAATCCACAGGTTATTTTTATATAACTCCGTGAGGCATTTCCAGAGCAAATAAAGTTCACTGGGCCAGGCAGCGACCCAGCCATCTGGTTTCAGCACTCTTCAGCCTCCTCAAGGCTTCTCATCCATGTGGTGGAGGGCTGTGGGTCAGGGCATGGCTCCATCGGATGTCCTCCAGGCACATGGGACGTGGGGTTTGTTCTCTGCTGAGCCTCTCTTTGCTGCTGGGCAGCTCTTCTCCTCTCTCACACTCTTGGTCTGCCTCATCTGTTTTTGGTTGCAAACCCTTTGGAGGAGTAATTGGGTTATTCTTCACGTGCTCTGGGCCTGGCTTGATGGGTCACCAGTGCTGCTGGGAGCTCAGCTGAGCCACGGCCAGGTGAATTTCACCTATAAATCCTCATGACTACCTAGGTGATGGCAGTGGTCTCCTCAAACATGGGAACCCCAAGGGAGGTGGGACATCTCTGCATGGAATGTGTTCCTGTTGGCTTGCCCATCTGTGGATGCTGTGGTTCTGGTCAAACCTGCTGTCTGAAGGGCAGATTTAAGAACAATGCTCCCTTTGCCACCTTCCATGGCACTGATGTAGCACAGGGCCAAAGCAGATGTGTATCTCAGAGTACTTCAGGAGAGCCCTGGTGCTGCAAGTGTAAAAACTGGAGGTTCAGGTCATGGAAAGCCCAACCCTATAGGCAGGCATGGTCCAGAAAAGTCTAATTCCAACATCTGGCAAGTTGCTTTTCCTACTTTCTTGAAGGAATTGGTGTGACTCCCTCTCTTGTAGAGTACATGCAGACCGTCTCTTTTGCTCCAGGGAGCTGCTCTGCAGGTACTGGTGAAATTTGGCTGCAAACAGAGCAAAATTATTCCTGCTGTGATACCACATTCTGGGTCAAAATGTTCATGGTGACCTCTGCATCCATCCCATGTTCCACCCCCTGCTCCTGTCCTTCTCAGGTGTCCATCAAAGTCTGCACAAGTTTTTTTGGTGACGTGGTGGAACGGGGCAGGAGGACTCCAGTCCCTTTTCTTTTTCAAGGGTCTTCTTCAACTGCAGATTTTGGGGGCCAGAATATGCATTGGTGTCTCTGTCAGGTGGCATCACCTGCTGGGTGCCATAGGATGAAAAAGAAGAAGGTGCTAGGTGGTGGCACCCCTTTTTGTCCAGCTCCCATCCCAGGCTTGGTGACTTTTGCTTGGTGGTTGTTTTAGGGAAACCTTTTGTTGGTTGGTTTGGTGGAAGTTTCATGGTTGATTTGGTGGATTTTTTTCACAGAAAATATCTATTTTTTTCAACAGAAAATACTGAAGTTTCAGTTTTCTCCCTGGCAAGGCTGTGGAGAGAGGTAATGTGTTTGAGACAGGGACGGGAAGGAGAAGAGTTCCCTGCAGTGTTTTTTTTATATCTTTCCCTGTGATCTGGGACCACAGAGCCCGTGCAGTTATCCCAAGCTTCTAGGAATTCCCCATCATGCCCCAGGGATCCCAAAACACAGCTCAGCTCCCCAGTCATATCAGCGTGGACCTTCCCAGGAAGGACAGGGGGAACATCCTGGGACATCCAACCTGGGAGGAGCGCAATGGCTTGGGTGCTGGAGCCAAGTGGGGTGCTGCAGGAGGTAGAAGGGACAACTCAGTGGCCACTGCCAGGGGACAGAGAGGTTTTAGAGCATCAAGGAAGAGCTCCAGGGTCTGCTCTTATCCCAGGCTGGAAGTGGCTGATGTGCCAGTGAGGCTGAAGGTCCCCGTTGGTACAGATGAGGGGTGTGGGATACTCTTGTAGGATGTTTTTGATTGCTAAATAGCCAGAAGGACATTTCAACTTCTTTTCTTTTCTTCTTTTTTTTTTTTAAATTAAAATTCAAGTTAAAACTCTAGAATGAGTAATTCAGTAACCCTGGGGTGATAACCTGAGCTGGCAAATAACTCTCTTCTCCATCACTGCCCTGGGACTGGCTGGATAATGAAAGGACAAATGCCACAAACTCCCCTGGAGAGTCTGAAAGGACCCAACAGGATTTGGCTGCAGGTTGACTTCGGAGTCGCAGACACAGTTGGGCAACTGCCTTATAGAAATGGGTGTAGAGAGGAATTAGTCATCGCTGTTTGGTTAATAAGTACATTGGTAGTTTTACAAGACTTTTCCCTGCATATGCAAATCTGTTTCATTTATTTATTTATTCTTTTTCCCTTTCGTAATGACACATATAAATAGCTCCTGTCTTGGATCTTCCCTGCTCATGGTTGTGTCACGAAAATGCTTGCCACCCTTCTGCCTGGCTTTCTTCAGCAGCTGCTTCGCTTACCTCCCTTTCCAAGCAGATCTCTGGTGCGTTGTGCAGGGCATGGGACCCATCCTTGGTGAGGTATCCCCCCTGGTGAGGGGTGCAGATGCAGGTCAGAGCCTTTTTTGTCTCGGGCAGTGGGAATAAAGTATAAAATCAAAAGACAGGAGGTAGCTCCTTCGGGTGCCCGATGCGCGCTCGGGGAACACACGGCGTTGGGAACGAACTCGTCCCCGCTCTTTAATTTTCCCTGACTGAGTGCCTACTGATTTTTAGTACCAAGGCAAGGTCACTATGGAGACAGACAAGCAAAGTCGCGTGGGGCTCCTTGTAAGAAGCTCTGCAGCGTTGCTGAGAGCCCAGGGAAACCCTCTTGGCTCTGAGCGCGGGGCGCGCTCTTGTGCCATTCTTTAGAAGGGCTTTTATTTGCTTTTCTGCCTTGCCCCTTGCTCTTTGCCACACAGTCCTGACACACACATGTCCCCTCTCATATGCTGCTGTCAGGCAAACCTCCTTTATTTTCCCTCTCCCCAGCACTGATGGCGAGGCAGCTCCCTCCCCTGCACGCTCCCTCCTGATGTTGCTCCATAAATCGCGTCATTCGGATAATCCTTGGTCATGGCAACCATCAGCTCAGGAGCAGGGTGACCTTTTAATGCCAAGCGCCCAGGCTGCCCTGATCAGGCTGCCCTGATCTTCTCCTGGCCAGGCAGGGTGCCAGGTTCTGCCATAATTTTGTGAGATTCCCCCTACCCCAAAAAGGGAGCATCCAGGCCATTAGGATGCCCCTGGCATGGCACAGGGTCTGCTGGAGGTATCAGAATGAATGGGCTGGGCAGATCCACCTGGAACACCGAGCCTTGGCGTGGCCACCAGCAGCTGTTGTTGTTTAAACCTGTTTTGTTGTTTGCTTTTGTTCGATCCTGGCCAATGTGTATGGAACAGAGTCCCCGTGTCTGTCTGTCTGTCTGTCTGAGGGGGAGGGCAGGGCACGAGGGACGCTGCCTCTCGCGCAAGCGGTGACAGTTATTGCAGGGGCTGGTGATATTTCTACAGTACCTGCTTTCTGGTGGCTTTGCTGTGTCGAAATTCCAGCCGCTCCGCAGGCGTTGAGTAATCTCCTCGCTGTTACTAAAGAGTCAGTCTGTCTGTCTTCCTCCCTCCCCACCCCCCCCACCCCTCACCCCTGAGTTTCAGCTTCCTCCTAATGCTCTCTCTCTCTAGACAGCCCGTTGCCTCTCCCCATGGTGGTGTGGTTTTGCTGATGCAGCCTGTTGTCTCCGTCCCTCTTGCAGAAGGATTTCACCATGCGGGAGGAGTTGCAGCAGCGGGACGTGGAGCGCTGGCTGGGGTTCATCACCTTCCTCTGCGAGGTCTTCGGCACCATGAGGAGCAGCACTGGAGAGCCCTTTCGAGTCCTCGTCTGCCCCATCTACACCTGCCTCAGGGAGGTAAATGCCTGGGGAGTTTCTCCTTCTCCACTGGTGGGCCAAGCTCCTTGCGCTGCCGTGCCGAGGAGACAGTGATCTGTAGATGTTTGCATTATGATTCCTAGAGGTTTGCTTTGCCAGCGCCAACACTTCTCACCCCAAGAGGTGCCTGTTTCTCCAGGGATGCTTGTCTCTTCCTGTGGGTTGTGTTTCCCCTGACAAAAAAGGGATGTGCTCCAAGCAAGGCCTCTTTGTCCAAGGGCTTACAAAGCCCAGCAGTGGGGATGTGCAAACACAACAGTCGAGTTTGCAGTTCCCCAGCGTTGTAAAAATCCCCACTGAAGGGGCTTAAAAAGCTTCTTCAAGACACCTGAGTAGGTGAGACAGACTGAGGGGTGGAAAGAGAGAGATGAGGTCCCATATGTCCTTACTCCACACCTAGTGTAGCATAAGCTCATCCATGCCGCCAGGGTTGCAGGCATTTCAGAGCCTGGGAGCTCCCCATGGTTCAGGGTGGTGGCAGAAACCTTGGTGAGGACAATGGGAAAAGGCAATCCCAGTGCTAACATTCAGCAGGACAGGAGAGGGCTTTCCTCCCTCCTGTTTTAAAGATGGTTTTCCCTCCTGTTGCTGTCTGCAGAAGATGTTCTCAGAGAAATCTGCCTCGTTGCTCACAGGGTTGGAGCTGCGAATCTCAAATTGTCAGTGGTGCTTTTGTTGGACCATAAATAACTCGTGGTAAAATAAGTTCTCTGCTAGAGCTTGGGCAAGGGGAGGATAAAGAAACTGCCAGCGATGACTTTTTTACACACATAGGAAGTTTTCCCTGGATGCAAACACACCATAAACATTTTGTCTGTGCAGAAATGTGGTGGGTAGGGTTCACAGACAGTGACTGTACCAGTGAGAAAGAGCCCAGGCACAGATAGCCAAAGGAGGAGGTGGGAGATGGGTGCTAAGAATAGCCTAACTTCCCCAAAAATCTCTGCCCACAGCAGTATGTGTCACCTCACGGGGACGATCTTGGCATCTGGCAAAGTCCCGGTTCTCCTCCACTTCCCATCGCAGTCATGACACAGACCCGTCCTGATTCTGCCAGGATTTGTCCCTGCCCACTCCTGCCTGCCCTCACTGTGCCATCATGGTCCCTTCTTGTCTCCTTCTTGGTGTGTGGGGACGCAGTGGCCACCCAGAGGTGTGTTGAAGGACACGGATTTCACGTATCAGGGATATTTTCTGCTGCAGGACAGCTCCACAAAAAGCCTTTACTAATTATATCAAGACGTCATGCATACATTTGCTTCTTAAAAATGTTCCTTAGCAGGACAGAGCTCTGTCTCCATGGTGTCATTTGTCAGAGGAGAAGGCTCTTAGCTTAGCTGACACTGGTGAGCCTGAGTCCTCCAGCTCTCCTGCCCCAAAACAGCTGAGCTGTGGCTCCTTGCTTTGCAGGGTTGTGACCCTGACTCACACCATTCCACTTCCATGGCTCTGGGTTGGGTCTTTTGTCTTGCTCCTGTCAGATAATCCTGATGCCCAGGGCCAACCCACAAGAACAGGAACACCTGCTTATCCACAGTGATAGATGGCAGGCTCTGAGACAGTTGCCAAAGCCAGACGGGGTTGGGGGAGTTGGTGGTAAGCTCTTCCAGTCACCTAGGAGAGGACAGGGACATCTGCACAGCTCCACAAGAAGGTGGAAACATCCTGGTAATACAGGGTGCTCATCCCTTGGTGAGCTTCATGAAGCATGAGCAGTGGGCTGATGTCCCAGGGGAGGAAGGGGCATTCCCATGGCCAAGACAGTTTGGGGCATGCTGGCACCCATGGGAATTTCTTCACTTGCCTTGGAAGGGGTTTGCAAGGAGTAGTAGCACTCACCACTGTTTATTCTCCCTCCAGCTCATCAGCATCTCACCCCCATGAGCGCTCAGTCCCCCCCTCATTGCTCCTTCCTCCTTGAGCATCCCCAGCGGAGCCCCTCAGTGCAGCCCCCAGTTGTGCTTAGCTCCCTCTGCCCCATCCACCCAGCCTTTGATGATAAATCATTACCAGCAGCGAGATAACATCTCTCTGCCTCTGCCTGTCCTTTTAGCTCCTCTTTTTAGTTTTTGCCTCTTCTTTTTTTTTTTTTCCTTTATCCCTTTTCCTTTATAGCTTGGCAGACTCAGCCAAAGGTCAGCGAGGGAGTGAGCAAGAGGAAGGGGAAAGTTGCCTGATGACTGAGGCAGGAATGTGTCTTCCCTTCCCCCTGCAATGCTTCCTCTCCCCAGCTCCTTTCCTTCCCCCCTCCAAAAAACAAAACAAAACAAAAAAAAAAGCTTATTAACATCATCATGAGCTGTGGAGCTGGAGTGGGCACGAGGAAGGAAGGATGACAGGGAGGACATCAGCACTGGGCAGAATGCTGAGGAGGATCTGGGGACATGGCTGGGGCATGGAGTGGCAGTGCCAGAGTTGTTTGTTGAGCCATGTGGATGGGTTGGTTTTGTGGGCTGGGAAATAAAAATTAAATAAGTAATAATAATCAAAAGAGAAGTTCATGTCAGGCAAGGCTGGAGTGGTAAGTGCTGGGCTTTGCTGGCTAATCGAACCAGCCTTCATCACCATCCTCAGGAAAGCAGGGAGACCACTCTGGGGTGTTTAATTTGGGTCAGAGCTGCTGCCTTGCCCAGGCAGCGTTTTGGAAGACATGAGTGTGGTCCACAGCAAGCCCCTGTCCTGGGGAGTCTCTGCCACACGTGTCCTCCTCTGTGCCCATCTCCTGAGCTGGTTGCTGGTGAACAGGGTGGGAGGAGGAGGAGGAAGGCTCTGCCATGTCTGGCCTGGTGATTGCCCCTCCCAGGAGCTGGGTCCCCAGGGAATTGAAGAGTTTTCATTTCCAGAGCCGTTCACAGGGTTTGAGGTGAGATTTGTGCAAGTGTGTCTTCCTAACAAGGTTTGGTGGGGTCAACCTTGGGGTTTTAGGCAGAGAGGTGTTTTGCCAGGAGGAGCAGAACACAAGCCCAGCTCCTGTTAGGAGGGTTTGACAGGGGACAGTTATTCTGGGTGGGGCTTTGGATCGAAACACATCTTTTCTGCTTGGAGTAGTGCACAGTTTAGGTCAAAGAAAGGAAATGGGATACCCAAGCCCTGCCCACAGATCAGCACTGAAGATGTTTTGGGCTAAGGAGGGGTTTTTACGGTGTGTGGAGAAGACCCCCTTTGCAGATGAGGACCGGAGGACTGTCACAGCCAGTTATCTTGGGAGAAGATAACAAAGCAGAGAAGTTAGCTAGAAATCAAAGAGCTTTCTTCCTATTGTTCCCTTGGAGTTTCAAGGGGTTGAAGGCAAGCTGGAAGAGGACACCACTCCCTAGGAAAGGCTTTCCCCAGGGGTGGTGGTGCTATAGCCTGGGTATGACAGGTTTGGCCCTTGCCTGCTTCCAGCCCTGGCTGTCCTCACATGAGACCAGTGATGGCATCTTCCATGAGAAGGCTTTCAGCTGGTTCAATGAAAACACTTTCAGCAGTTTCAGGAAGCTGCCTTGGCTCCCATTTTTGATGATCTAGGCAGGAGAGATGTCCCACTGACTCCTCCCAGCCCTACAGCCCATAGGGTCTCAGCTCTGGCCTCACTTTATTTTGCAGAGCCATGCTAAATTTGTCCCTGTCCATCTTCTGCCCCTCCAGGATGGTGGGGAGTGAATGTGCTGGCATACTCACAGCCTCAGAGCCTCTGCCCTGTGACCAAACACCAAGGACTGCATTCAGCCCCAGACCAACAATACTTCTTCATGCCCCCAAAACCAACTAAAACCAGGGGAGCAGCTGAGGGAGTTTGGTTCTTGCAGCCTGGCCATATTCCTGGCCATATTCCTGGCCATATTCTGACCTTCAGCAGAGCCCACAAGATGTAGACAGTGGGTTAAGACCAGGGATCAAATCAGGAGGTGCCCTGGGCATGGGAGCTGCCACCTTGCTGACATCCCTGGGCCAGGAGGAGCCTCTTCCAGACAAGGTTGTGGGTATCAGGTGCTGCTTTGGATGAATTTGTTTACGTGTGTGACGCCGTTCAGCAGTCAGACCTGGCTTTACAGACAGGTAACCTGAGCACTTGCCTACGGCAGCAGAGCAAAGAGGTGGAAAAACTGACTTGCAGGACACAAGGCTCCAGAAGATGCCAGGTGGCAATGTCACTGTGGTCCTCTCAAGGCACCTTGCTGATTGGGGTAGCACAAGGGCAAGCAACACAGGGCTCTGCCCTCTCTCACCCCCCATAATAACACTGTCCCACCCCTTACCCATCCTCCTGTGCTCTTCTTCTGTGCAGGGCTTGCTTCTTGTTGAATGTTTAAGGAGGTTCTTCTTGACTTCTTCCTCCAGCCCTCTGAGGTCTCTCTGGACTGCACATGGAGTGGCCTCCCCACCTCAGTTTCATCCTCAAATTTCACAAAAGTGTGCTGCTCACCTCTTTGAGATCACAGATAAGGATGCTAAACAGGGCAAATCCCAGGGCAGACTCCTCAGTGTTCCTCCTCCAGGCATAGCTGGGTTGTAACCCAATAGCTAGAACCCCCTGAGCCCATCCACCCAACCTTTTTTTGGGTTTTTTACCATCTGTTTGTCCCCCCCATGATGCCCTAGCTCGGAGACAAGGGGACTGGATTCCAGGGGTGATGGGGAGGAGCTTTGCTGCAGCTCTGTCTGGTGCACAGCACCCACCTGTGCATCAGATGAGGCTGTTGTGGCAGGTTTGGAGCCAACCACGGGAAGCAGCTTGTCACAGGGAGACTAATTAAACCACAGAAATCTGTCCTCTGCTTGCAGGACCCATTCGCAGAGACCCCTCCAGCATGAAGGGGTTACTGCTGCTGGGGCTCTGCTTGGGTACCTTGGGGGTCAGCACCCATGAAGGAGATGCAGGCACTGTCCTGACCCAAGAGAGATGTTTTTACAGACCTGTTACCAACCCTGAGGACTGAGGGCATCACCCAGAGCAGCATCCCAGCCCCAGAGGGGCATCAGGGACCAGCCCCAGCAGGCTGTCAGTGGGCAGGACAGCTGCTCCTCTGCGGGAGTCGTCTCCTACCTCCAGTCTGGGTTGGCAGAGACGGTCCCATTTCAGCATCATTTAAAATACTGGCACACTCCCATCGCTTCCCTGCCTTGGTACACGCTGCTAACTGAAAGCCTTCGGGGTGGTGGTGCAGGGAGGATAAATACTCCCTGTCTAATTGCCTTTCCCCCACGTCTGAGTCTGCGGTGCAGCAGCATGTAGACGGGCATCCACCCCCCCCTCCCCCCCTTCCCCTACTTGTAGTGCCTGTTATCTCCTGGGGCCATGCTGTGTAATTTAGCAAAATATTTTAACACGGTAATTAACGTCTGAACTTCAAGAGGGCACTGCCTTTTCACTGTCTCCTTCAGAGGAAGAGAGAGGAAAGCCTTCCTGGCTGCAGTCAGGCGAGCGAGGAGGGTGGTGCTGTTTGGAAAAGAAAATTTTATCTTTTACCATGTTTGTGTTTTCTGGGGGTTTTGTTTGTTTTTTTTTTAAATCACTCTCACTTTTTTCAAAAGCATTGACCTTTGGAGTCTGACAGAAAAAAGGGGGGGGGGGGCCTTTGGCAGGGTGATGAGATGCTAGGATTTTTAAGATTATGCTCCTAGTCGGTGAAAGGACAAGGAATTTCTCCATTATCAAATGAGCAAACGCTCAAAGGGGAGCAGATGCCAACCCCTGTGCCACCCTCCCACCCAGGTGGGTCCATGAGGCAAGATCTGACCAGGGAAAATAAATCCTCTATGAAGAGGACTTAACTTCCTCATAAAAGTCCTCTTCTGGTCCCCCCCACATCTGGTTCTGCAAAAATCAGCAGTTTGGTCTCCAGTATGGTGGAACTGGGATAAACTGGGAGGCGGTTTGTAGAGGGAAAGGATGGAGGAGGGAGGAGGGATGAGGGATGCAGGCATGGGAGGGAAGGGGAAGGAGGGAGAAGGGTGACACTGGGTGTCAGGGACATGGGAGGAAAGGAGAAATGAGGGAAGGTAAACAAGTGGGGAAATGTCATGGGAGCCCAGAGGAGCAGGACTGAAGACCTGGGAGAAAAGTCTGGGATTTGGAGTGGAGCACACTGGTGCGTGGGGTGATGTGGTCCTTCAGAGCCGTGGCAGGAGGTAGCGTGCATGAGCAGGGGTCTGTGAAGAGGAGGGAGGGGTGCATGACTGTAAGGCCACACTCCTGGCAGGGATGGGTGTCCCCATGCACCCACAGCTGCTGTGCAATAAAGGAACAGCCATGCAGAAAGCCCCTACACCTGCAGGTCCCCTGTAGCTGTGGTGCCACACACACCCCACACACACCCTCCCCTGGTGAATGCAGCTTGCATAGGGGGAAAAAATCCCCATTAATTGATATAATTTTAGTCAAAGGGCAGCGCTCAGGTGAAGGAGGATCAGGCGATGGGGAGCAGAGGAGGACAGAGCAAAGGAGGACAGAGCAGAGCACAGAGCAGAGGAGGACAGAGCAGAGGAGGACAGAGCAGAGGACAGAGCAGAGGAGGACAGAGCAGAGGAGGACAGAGCAGAGGACAGAGCAGAGGACAGAGCAGAGGAGGACAGAGCAGAGGAGGACAGAGCAGAGGACAGAGCAGAGGACAGAGCAGAGGAGGACAGAGCAGAGGAGGACAGAGCAAAGCACAGAGCAGAGGAGCACAGAGCAGAGGAGGACAGAGCAGAGGAGGACAGAGCAGAGGACAGAGCAGAGGAGGACAGAGCAGAGGAGGACAGAGCAGAGGACAGAGCAGAGGAGGACAGAGCAGAGGAGGACAGAGCAGAGGACAGAGCAGAGGAGGACAGAGCAGAGGAGGACAGAGCAGAGGACAGAGCAGAGGAGGACAGAGCACAGGAGGACAGCCCCAGGGCGCCTGGGAGCCCAGCTGCTCTGATGACTACCTTTATGCACAGGGACATTCTTGGAAAGCGATGGGACTCGCCTCATCCTCCCAGCATCAGAACCCCAGTGGCATATTTCAAACAGGGGAGGGGAAATGCCACCCTTGTTTCCCTGGGACCAACGGGGAAGGCGGAGGAAGCAATTAGGGCAGATAAAGAAATGAAACCAGATACCATCTCACAGGATGGTCCCTCCTGCTCGCGCGTGGCTTTGTTTCCCTCCTTCTGCCCCGCCATACCAGGCATTGTTCGTTCCCAAAAACCCTTTTCAATGGGATGTAAACACAGCTATTTGCGGCTGCCGCCATGCGCTCCCCCCCTCGGCAGAGCCAGGAAAGCCGAGAGCGTCCGGCGAGCCAGGGTGGAGCCCGTCGCAATCAAGCGCGATGGTCTCGCCACTGTTTCTTTCCATGCTTTGTGTTTCCCTGGGACCCTTGGGATGAGATCACATCCTCCTCCTCTCCCAGGGTTATTATGTCTTTGGCCAGGCAGGATGAAGCCGGCCGCCTGGGTGGCTGGGTCTCCCCCGTGCACGCAGACTGGGTGGCTCTCTGCATCTCTCTCAGCCACCTTCAGGTCCTGAAGGTCCTCCACCTCCAGCCAGGGGATGCGTAACCGCCAGGCTACTGTTGGATTGCAGTTTCTGGGTTGATGAGTGACCAGATTTTCTTCACCATTGTCGCCAGTAATTGCCTCTTAATGGTTCCCATCTTCTCAGGAATCCCTTCTGCCTGCTCCAGATCCGGGCAGAGAGTCTCATGTTTCATGGTTTCCCTTGTCTACAGTGGAAAGGAGTAGGAGGAGTTTCCCACGACTGGGTACAGGGTTTTGTTCCTCTGGCCTTAATTCAATTTGCTGTTAAGTATCTCCGAGTTCCTCAGGAGCCTGACAAGGAGGATAACCAACATTTTGGTTTACTGAGTGCAATAAACAAACTAATCTCTTCTTACCATCCTCCCAGGGAGTCCTGGTTGGGCAGTAAGACAGCAGAAGTCTCCTCCTCAGCTCAGAGCAGCACATCACTGTAAAAGGAGTAGGTGCCACAAAACAAATTCCTTCAAGTTGCCCAGGTTGAAAGGGGAAAGTGCTCCTGTGGACACAGCTCTCAACTCAGCTGTGCTTGTGCAAGCAGCTTCATCCCAGAGCTCCATTCCCCCCTGTGCCACCTACCCTGAGCAGGACCAAGGTCCCTGAGCTTGTGGGACCAACAGTGACCCGTGCTGGTGGCCGCTTCCTAATGGAGCAGCATAGAGTTGCTGTCAGCATGTACTCACCTGGGCTGAGACCAGGCCACCCAGGTCAGGGAACATGGAAAAGGAACCCCTCCATGAGATGTGTGGGCTGGTGGCACCTTGTGCATCTCCAGTGGACTTGGAGACTTCACCAGGTGTGAGCAGAAGGCTGTGCAGAGAGAAGCACCATTGCTAGTGGATGCAGCCAAAGGTGGTCTGCCTCTCACAGCTCAGCTGGGTTCTTAGAGCCCCACAGATAACATTTTGGAGGATCCCCAGAGCTTGTACCTCATGCAGAGGTCAGGACAGGGAAAGGTTTTCCCCAAAACTTTGTGTTTGGGCAGCTTCAGCATCAAATGGGTGATAAGAGAAGATGCTACTTATGCCTGTGGACTTGTACAGGGCTGCTGTTTGCTCACTTGTTCCTCCTCCAGAAGAAGTTCTCATCTGACTTCCTTATGTTCCAGTGTATGCCCAAAGAGGGACTCAGGAACCCTTTAGGGAGGGTGGCACTGGCACAGCTCCTCAGTCTCTGCAGCATCATCCCATTTGACCTTCTGGTGTCCTGGGTCGAGGAGCTGCTAGTTCTAAGAGGAGCCTGAAACTGGCCTTACTGGTAGAGTGTTTTGCAATTACTCATTCCCCACACCCTGGTTTGTACTTTGCATTTTCCCCAGTCCAGGCTGTTTTCACCACCCTGTAGTGCCTTGTGACAATAGGAAAAGTGAAGCTGTAGTAACTTCTCTGTAGCTCAGAGCAGCACAGAGCAGCTGAGCAGCCTCATGGATCTTATCTCAGCCATCTTCCCCAAAGACTTGCCACAGTGGGTTGATAAGGGGTGGCTGGGAAAGCAGAAAATTGCTATCCATGTCTTTCTGCAGAGAGCTTGTGGAGCAGAAGCAGCAGAACTGGCTTGTGCTCCCAGGAGGGCCCATGTAGCAGACCACAAGGCTTCCAGAAGGTTTTTTGGGGCAGGAGTTCCCTCACTGTGGTCCATTAGACCACCAAGAACACCTGCAGAGCAATGTCAGCAGGACAGCACAGCCTGTACCTTAACAGGGGAGGGTTGTTGGGGGTGATCACAGAACCATAGAATGGTGTCGTGGTTTTGCCCCAGCCGGGGGCCGCACCCCACACAGTCGCTTGTACTTTTAAAAGGAAGGGGGAAGGGAAGTTGGGGGAGGGGGAAAAGGGAAGGAAGAAAAGAGGGCACGAAACCACAACCTAGAAACCAGAACCACGCAGGTTGGGATAAGGATAGTTTACTAAACAATAACAGAAAACTAGATATAACAATAACAGAAGTTTAAAGCACAAAATCTATGAAACTGGAGATACACAATGCAGTTTCTCACCAAACCACACAGCTCAGGCCGCACAGCTTAGAGCCCGTCCCGGACAACCCAACCGTCCCAAGAAACTGCACGTCCTGGCGTTGTCTCCTCCTCTTCCCCCCAGTCCCCTTTATACTGAGCATGACATAACTGGCATGGAATATCCTCTGTGGCCAATTCGGGTCACCTGTCCTGGCTGCGTCCCCTCCTTTCTCGTTAGTAGGGAAGTATGAAGAACTGAGAAAGGTCCTTGATTGCCCGGCAACAACTAGAAACATCAGGGTGCTATCAGCACTGTTCTCATCCTAACACCCAAACATGGCATTCCATCCACTGCTAAAAATAATTAACTCCATCATAGCTGAAACCAGGACAAATGGTTTGGGTTGGATGGGACTTTCAAGGGTCACCTAGTCCAGCCCCCTGCCGTGGGCAGGGACATCTGCAACCAGAGCAGGTTGCTCAGAGCCCCATCCAACCTGTCCTGGAATGTTTCCAAGGATGGGGCATCTGCCACCTCTCTGGGCACCCTGTGCCAGTGTCTCACCACCCTCAGTGTAAAAACTTCTCTTCCTTGTATCTATTCTGACTCTACCCTGTGGTTTAAACCCATTGCCCTTCATCCTGTGACTGCAGACCCTGACAAAAACCCTGTCCTTCTTTCCTTGAAGCCCCTTTACAAAGGGGTCTCTGTGACAATCTGTACTACAGGACTGCAACAGATCCATCTTGCTGGGGACAGAGACCACCATGGCACTTCCAAAGTGCTCCTCTGGTTAAAAACCGGACAGGGAAGCACCACCATCTCCTGCACCCTTTCTAGTGTATTCATTCTGCTCCAGGTAGCACAAGTACCTGGCTTTTTTTCCCTTCCTCCTCACCAAAATGTGGGAGTTTTCACCCAATTCCTCCATTTACACCACAATGTGTAGAGGATTCCTCCTGTTACACCTGGATGAGGAGCTTGCAATGTGCGGTTCCTCTGCGGTCGTGGTCCACATTCCCCAGGGGGGGAATACCAGCAGGCACCTCCTCGTGACCCACACCTTAGATGAAAAGCATACCTGTGGGCAGGGACGGCAGAGAGGCTGGGAGGCTGGAGCTTCACACCTGAGGCTGTCAGGATGTCCATACATGTTGCCACCTGGATGGATGAACCCAAGATGCCCGGCGGGGGAGCCGGGGCAAGCGGCACGTGGGCTGCGGTCAGCCCGGCTTTCGTTGGGTCTCAAAGACATGCCGACCTCTCCACAGCTCTGGGTGGATATTTCCAGGCTTCCCAAGCTTTAACTCTGGAGTCATCACTGGAGTGTCAGAAAACACTGTGCACTAAGACATAGTTTGTGGCCAGCCTTGCTTGCATGTCGCTCTGCCAGTGATACCGTACGCAGTAATTAGCACCCTGCCTGGCAGGAGAAGCATCGTTGGCAGCTGGTGAGGGTAACGTATGCTCTGGGCTGCTCCCACTCCCTCTCCCCAGGAGAACTGCTGGTTTGGTGATAAGGGATGGTGGGGCAGGTTCTCTGGTCCTTGCTCATGACGTGGGCACCCCTGAGAATACACATAAGCACTTCAGCTTCTCAGGAGCCCGGGCAATCTCAGAAAGCAGGTAACAAACCTGAGTATCTGTGGGTATGTGAATCCCTTCAGCTCAGCTCTCTGGTTCACTCTGAGTGGTCTGCATGAGCATCCATCGCTGTCTGGGAGGACCAAGATGTTTCTCCCCATGGAGAAGCACAGCCATGCTTTTCACAGTCATGGAATTGTTGGGGTTGGAAGGGACTTCCAGAGCCCATCGGGTCCAACCCCCTGCCAAAGCAGGGTCCCTAGGACAGGTCACACATGTCGGCGTCCAGACGAGCTGGAATCTCTCCAGAGAAGGAGACTCCACACCCCCTTGGGCAGCCTGTCCCAGGGCTCTTTGTGGGGGTTTCTTTCCCCACCTCAACTGCCATTGCATGCCCACCCCATGTGGCTTACAGTGCTTGCCTCTGTTGAGATGTAAAGAGCAGGTTTTGGGGCCACAGAGGCCAGGGGAGACTGGTCCCAGTAGCATGCCAGACAAACCAGTTGCTCTCCAGAGCCACCCCGCAAGGCACTGCAGCTCCCCTGCCACACCCAGCGCTTCCAGGGGCAGACCCCACGATTTATTTTGGGCTGCTATGAAAATATTTAGCACACAGAGCCCACCCAGGC
The DNA here is from genome assembly GCA_020800305.1 of Porphyrio hochstetteri. Lineage (NCBI taxonomy): Eukaryota > Metazoa > Chordata > Aves > Gruiformes > Rallidae > Porphyrio > Porphyrio hochstetteri. Next base: position 89,628,562 of record CM036938.1, read on the forward strand.
ATGCTGGCCCCGCGGATTGGACTTTGCCCAGCGCTTCACCTCTCAGCAGGACGCAGAAGTTTGGAAGAGGAGCCAGATATCTTCCCCTACCACCCTCCACCCCCCAGCCTGCAAAGCTGCTAGTCCAGCACTAGAAACAAAAGCGAGCAGCCTTTCGCAACCGAGGTTGGGTATTATATGACTGTCCGGGCAGATTCTGGCATGCAGCCTCCTCTCTTAGGAAATCAAGCAGACTCTTTGTCTGCTTTCCAGCAGGAACTGCTGCTTTCATTGCCCAGCTTCGCCCCGATACGGGGGGGAAACCGGCTGGAGAGCAAAGGGAGGTGTTTCTCCCAGGCAGCCCCAGCACCCCCAGGGGCAGGGGGGTGGGGGGATGGATGATTTACAGGTTAAGCCAAGGAGCGTGTGAGTCAAAGCTCACCTGCCCCATCAAGCCCCCCATCACGCCCCCTCATCAGCCCCACGCCGCGCAGGAACCTGGGGGAGAGGGGTGGGGATGGTGGCAGGGGTGGGATTTGGGTGGATGCTGGGAGGAAGCGGTTCTAAGTGGTTAAATGAATAGTAACTCCAGTGCAGGGGTGCTGAAGTTGATGGGTACGGTGTGTGGATGCTGAAGTATTTTGGAGTGAATGTGGGTTGGGTTGCGGACGGTGAAGGCGGTTGGTTTGGCTGGGGGTGCGTGGTCGTGCCTGTGGCAGTACTTCAGGGACATGATCTCCCCCCCTAGAGGTCTCAGAGGGTCTTGGGGTGACATCAGGGCTGACACAGGAGTCAAAGAGCTTTTGGAAATGCTGCATGGGTGCTGAAGAAGCCACCCTGCTGCTTCGGGGTGCCTGATGCTGAGGAAACCACCCCACTGCTTTGGGGTGCCTGATGCTGAGGAAACCACCCCGCTGCTTTGGGGTGCCTGATGCTGAGGAAACCACCCCACTGCTTTGGGGTGCCTGATGCTGAGGAAACGACCCCGCTGCTTTGGGGTGCCTGATGCTGAGGAAACCATCCCACTGCTTTGGGGTGCCTGATGCTGAAGGAAACCACCCTGCTGCTTTGGGGTGCCTGATGCTGAAGAAGCCACCCTACTGCTTCGGGGTGCCTGATGCTGAAGGAAACCACCCCACTGCTTTGGGGTGCCTGATGCTGAGGAAACCATCCCACTGCTTTGGGGTGCCTGATGCTGAAGGAAACCACCCTGCTGCTTTGGGGTGCCTGATGCTGAGGAAACCACCCCACTGCTTTGGGGTGCCTGATGCTGAAGGAAACCACCCCACTGCTTTGGGGTGCCTGATGCTGAAGGAAACCACCCCACTGCTTTGGGGTGCCTGGCGCTTGCAGAGGGGGAGCAGCCAGAGGTGGGTGGGTGCACCTGAAGCGCCCTTTGGGAATTACAGGCAAGATGTCATCCATCCAGGAGGATGGTCAGAAGGACATCGATGACAGAACCCCAGGCAGCAGAGTCCTTGCAGCTCAGCTCTTGCTGTCCACCTTCAGCAGCAGTTTCTCATGTGTCTGTGCCATGCTAGGGAGAGAGAACTGGCCTTCTTATTCTCCTCCTGTCCGAGCGTGCAGGGGTCAGCAGCAGACAGCTGGTTTATACAGTCTGAGGAAGCCTCAGATGTCCCCTCCAGTATTCAAAAAACATAGTTATGACCAGGAACATGTAGAGAAACAGTGACAGCTTTCTGATCCTCCTAGATTCAGACCATTGCAGTGATGCAGGTGGCTCTCAAACACATGTCAGTACAGACTTGGACTCTAGCTCCTGTAGTACCAGCAGATATGCCTGCTGGGCCCTGCTCCATTGGGTTTGGTGGGTAGGATGTGGGCTTCCATGACCCATCACAGGCAGAGATTGAACTGTGGTCCTTGGGACTGGTATCTCTTGGTGCCTCCCGGAGCAGTGGAGCACGTAGTGGATAAGGTGGAACACAGGATATCTCACTGGGTGAGGTGTAACACATGGTGCCTGGATGGACAAGGTGGAGCATGATGTTCTGAACTGGACCAGGTGATCTACAGACACATCTTCCAACCCCTGCTCTTCTGTGACTCTGTGCCCTGATGCACAAGGTGGAGCACATGCATCTCCTTGTTCAGCCAAGTCACATCAGATGAGCTCCAGGAGGGCAGCGTGAAGGTAGAAGGTGCCTGCCCAAGTCTGTGGGTAGGATGTAGTCTCTGCTTTATCATAGGTAGATAGGACTATTCCTCATTAGCCAAATCTGATCTGTCTTTGACGGTCTTTGACATATTCGTCCTCACAACCACCTTTTGGGGTAGTGTGCCAACTCTGCAGGTGGGAGGCTGGGGCAAGGAAAGCTCAAGTGAAGCTGCAGCCTTTCCCTGACCACATATCCCTTGCAGAGAGCAGGATCATCAAGGAGACCATGGCAGAGGAAGGGCTGGAATCAGGCCACCATAAGTCCTTCCTAATCCATCCTAACTCGACTTTTCCTGCTTTAATTTTCCCATCAAGTTCTTTACTAAGGCACACCAAAAGTGGGGAAGTTGGATACAGGTTTAATTTACAGCCTTGTTTCATGCCATGCTCACAAGCTAAATGCCCCAGGAGTGAATTTTGGAACTACTGCCTGTTCATATTTTTGCCCAGTTGATTATTATGGGGTTCCCCCCACCACCTTCTTCTTGTTGGGTTTGAAATAATCTCGTGTCTCTTCGCAAAAATAAAATCTGTGAACTGCTTGTGAGGACTTATCTGGGAGCATGCTGCTTGAGGCTGAACTAATATTTTTCCAAACAACTCAGCAGAACAGATAAACTTGGGGGGGGAGGATGGTTGTGTATCTCCAAGCTGGATAAGGCCAGATAAAAGACGGTGGACTGCATGCTTATCACATGCTTATCGCCTTCAAAGCCAACCAACCGCTGTCTGCTGAGAGCAGAAAGGGCTGAAGACAAAACTTGGGAGATCAACAATAATTCCTTGAGGTGGTTCTGTTATTCCTAACTAATTTTTCCTCCTAACTGTGTGGAGCTGGTAAACATATAGGTGTTTGTATAGGAGAGGAAACGTGACAAGACAAAACGAGACTGGGAAGGAGAGATGGCTAAGACTGGGAGTCAGAATTGTGGTTGGGACTAAAGGGCCTTCAGTTACATGGAACGATTTCTGTGTGGGCAATTTTAATTAGTCTAATCACTTTTCCAAAGTCTGCCTTTCCCTGAATGGATTTAGGATACTAATAAACCTGGTTTTCCCAATTTTTTTCCCCAATTTTTTTCCCCTCTGTGCTTAGTGCAGGCGCTCAGGGATTAGCTCAGCGCCAGCAAGGCTTGTCCAGCCCAAGGTGGTGGAGTGGAAGCACCTTCAAGAGCTGCAAGCACACGTGGTTTTTCCAGCCACCTCATGGTACAGTGCTTCTCACCACACTCCAGCTCATATTTTTGGCTGATAGAGAATCTCAGCACTTTTTATCAGCTTGAAAAACAACCAGAAAACTCTGTGTTTTCTCTTGTGGTTTTAGCAAAAACCCTGAAACAGCATCTTTGTGTGTGAGACAAGGCCAAAAAGGTGGAAATGAATTAAAACATGTATCTTTGATTTGGTTTCAAGGGTCCTTGCTGTTACGGTTTCAAAGCTGGTGGGGTGAGATGTACTGAGCTCCTATACTTTGCCATTGCAGGTTGAGCTGTTGACCCTCACTGCTCACCCTGAGTCTGAACTGAGGAGGGGAAGCATCTTCCTTTACCATACCATGCCACACACAGCCACATTTTGGGGGGTCTCTCTTATCGTAGAATCACAGAATCCCAGACTGGTCTGGGTTGGAAGGGACCCCAAGGATCACAGAGCTCCAACCCCCTGCCACAGGCAGGGCCACCAACCTCCAGGCCTGGAGCTACACAAGGTTACCCAGGGCCCCATCCAACCTGGCCTTGAAAGTCTCTTGTGCCTACAAGCTCCTGTCTGCATTGCCAACACACATACAGCACCACAGCTTTGCTGCAACCCACTGCCCTTGCACCACTGTATAATCAGTCTAGAAGGAGCCATATTAATTACAGTCTATTGGATGTAATGCTTTCCCATCAGGTAATTTTGTGGGTGTTAGAAGTGTCCCCACGGGGACAGAGAGGTTTGGTGGTGGGTGGCAGAGCCCTTCCCTTTCCAAACAGCCGCTCCCAGAGCCGTGCTGCTCAGGTGTTGTCGCCTGATGGTTGTATCCAGTGGCTGTGTACATGAAAGGAGTGCATTTTCTCACTGCCTGCTATGGGATATGGAAAAAAAAAGGCAATTTAAGCTAAATAAAGTTTATTCTGAAAGGCATTAATCTGAATTACCTATATTCTGCCCCAGTTGCTGGCTCCCAGCAATGGACAGGCTCATGATACCCTTTGCACCATGTTTTCATAGAATCATAGAATGGTATGAGTTGGAAGGGACCCCAAGGATCACAGAGCTCCAACCCCCTGCCACAGGCAGGGCCACCAACCTCAGGCCTGGAGCTACACAAGGTTGCCCAGGGCCCCATCCAACCTGGCCTTGAACACTTCCAGGGATTCGGCACCCACCCCCTCTCTGGGCAGCCTGTTCCAGCCCCTCACCACTCTCTCTGGAAGAACTTCCCCCTAATATCTAATCTAAACCTTCCTTCCTTTAGTTTTAATCCATTCCCCCTTGTTCTTGTCGCTGTTTATCTTAGTTTTTTGTTTCAGTCATCCCTTCCCTCCCCTCTTCCTAATTTTCTGTCCTGTCCTCCTGGAAAGAGGCAAAAGCCAAGCTGAACAGAGCAATGGAAGGTGGGTCATAAGAGAGGAGGAGGGCATGTATTTCTCACTGCCTCTCTCTTCCCTCTTTTGCAGTTGTTGCAATCTCAGGACGTGAAGGAAGACGCTGTGCTCTGCTGCTCCATGGAGGTAGGGAAGCACCTGCACCATCTGCCCCAGTCCTCACTGCTCTGTCCTTGGCTGCACACGTGTCAAGCAGCTATTGGATAGTTCCAAACCCAGGCAGTCGTGTCGGCTCTTTGTGTTGTAGAACCGTGGAAGGATTTGGGTTGGAAGGGATCTTCCAGTTCTAAGTTTGGGTTGGAAGGGTCGTCTAGTTCATCCCCCTCTGCAAGCAGATCAGGTTGCTCAGAGGCCTGTCCAAGCTGACCTGGAATGTTTCCAGGGATGGGGCATCTACCACCTCTTTGGGCACCCTGCGCTTCACCTCCCACAGTGTAAAAACATTTCTTGTTCACATCCAGTCTGAATCTACCCTATACTTAGTGTAAACCCATTACTTCTTGTCCTACTGCTGCAGACCCCACTACAAAGTCTGTCCCCATCTTTCTTTTAAGCCCTCTTTACGTATTGGAAGGCTGCAATAAGGTCTCCCTGGAGCCTTCTCTTCTCCAGGCTGAGAACTCCCAACTCCAACCCTAACTTTCTCAGCCAGTCTCTAGCTCTCTGATCCTCTCTGTGGCCTCCTCTGGACTAGGCCCCAACAGTCCCATGTCTTTCCTGTGATGAGGACTCCAGACCTGGATGCAGAACTGTAGATGGGGTTTCACCAGAGCGCAGTAGATAAAAAGATGTTGCCATGAGATGAGAGATGGCCCTTGCGACTCTCTCACTGGGCTTTTGATGCATGTAAAGGGATGCAAAAACGTTTGGTAGTGGGGCTTCCATCACAAATGATATTACACCATTTACTTCAAACCTCAACCCACGTTACTTTTTAAACACAAACCCACCTGTGTTGGAGCAGCAACTGCCCCACGACCCACACTGAGGGGTCAGTTGTGCTCAGCAGCAGCAGCAGCTTTGCAGGGAGACACTGGTACAAATACAGCAGAGTTTCCTCAGTTTTTCTTTTTGGGAAGTGGTTCACCCACAGGGATGGATGATTTCCATACAGAGGTCAGTTGAAATCGAGGCCTGAACAGCTGAAATTCACAAAAGTCTCAGGCAGATGAGGAGGAGGGTTGGAGCTTTTAAGGTTAGGACCCTGAGGAGCTCCGTGTTCAGTGGACTCACTGCTGACCACTTCCACCTGTGCACCACCTTCTCTGTGGGACCACCTCCAGCTTAAGCTGCTCCATGAGGCTCTCCAAGGAGTAATTATTTTTAAAACAGAAGAACCCTTTGGCTGTCCTCAGAGAAGTGGCAGGACGGGTGTAAATGCAGATCTCGTGGGGCAGGATTTGTTATGCATGCAGGAGGGCTCTGCTCATTCCAGTTAATGACTGGGAGTCGCTGACAACTGTGAATCAGCAAGTAAATGACTGGCCAGGTAGAAGGCAGGGATACCACATCACAGCCTGCACTTTGTTTTGACAATAGCATGAGTTTTTAGGTGGGATTTTTTTTTCTTTTCTTTTTTTTTTTTCCTTTGGCAAAAGCAATGCAGCCTTGCTGCCTTTGAAGTCGGTAGGAGCTGAACCATCCGCTCCTGCAGCAACCCTGGCACAGATGCTTTTGTAAACCTCACCCTTCTTCACATTCAGCTCCTGGAGCCTGCTGCTGGGTGGTTTTGGTTTCCAAAAGCCATGATGTCTTTAACCTTGCCTGCTGGCCCCAGTGCATCGAGCAGGGGAGGGATGGAGAGGGGTGGAGGGCACCTGCAAAAGCCAGCGCCGAGTGTTATGGTGTCGTAGAATCATCATCTCAAGGAGATCATCATCTCAGGGAGGGGATTGTGTCCCTGCACTCAGCATTGGTGAGGCCACACCTCGAGTGCTGGGTCCAGTTCTGGGCTCCTCACCGTCAGAAGGACATTGAGGTCCTGGAGCGAGTCCAGAGAAGGGCAACCAGGCTGGGGAAGGGGCTGGAGGGCAAATCCTCTGAGGAGCAGCTGAGGGAGCTGGGGGTGTTCAGCCTGGAGAAGAGGAGGCTGAGGTGAGACCTTATCACCACCTCCCCTGCCCTGCCAGGAGGGTGCAGAGAGGTGGGCGATGGTCTCTGCAGCCAGGGGACAGGAGATGGGACAAGGGGCAATGGGCTCAAGCTGCCCCAGGGCAGGGTCAGCTCAGCTGGGAGGGAAAAGTTCTTCCCTGCAGGAGTTGTCAGGGCCTGGCCCAGGCTGCCCAGGGAGGGGGCTGAGTCCCCACCCCTGGGTGTGTTTAACAGATGGGGAGATGAGGTGCTCAGGGATCTGGTTTAGCACAGGACAGGAACGGTTGGACTCGATGATCTTAAAGGTCTTTTCCAACCTTGTGATTCTGTGTTTCAAGTTAGAAGCCCCCCCGCAAGGTTCGCTGTGCCATGGTTGACCTGTTCTCCTCCTGACAGCTGCAGAGCACCGGCCGGCTGCTGGAGGAGCAGCTGCCCGAGATGATGACGGAGCTGCTGGCGATCGCGCGCGACAAGATGCTGTGTCCCTCCGAGTCCATGCTGACACGGTCCCTGCTGCTGGAGGTCATCGAGCTGCACGCCAACAACTGGAACCCGCTGACACCCACCATCACACAGTACTACAACAAGACCATCCAGAAACTGACAGCTTGAGGGACACGGCAAGGTGGGGTGGGAAGGGACGAGGAGAAGAAGAATACATGCGCCTTGAGGGGATTCAGCTTTTCCAATTTAAGCCCCCCACACACCCCAACCCCAGCCCCAGCAGACCAAACCCCAGCATGCTCGAGAACACGTTTATGGGGTGGGGTGTGTTGGGGGGGAAGAAAGCATGTTTCTTTTTCAGCTGCGTCGCCAAGTGCCACCCCTCTTCCCCGCTGCGGTTTTGTTTTTGGGGGTTTCTTTTTTCTGAACTCATTGCTCAAGCAGCAGCAGCGCATCCCGCCGGGTTATTGTTTGGCTTTCGAAAGAAGAGAGAGAATTTTGGGGGGGAGGGGGGAGGGGGTGGGAGGGAGGGGTGGATTGGGAGGGCGGGGAAGGGGGGAAGAAGAGTGGGGGGGGGGGAACCAACAAAAAACACAACAAAAAACACAACAAAAACACAACAAAACGAGTCCAAGTGGGGGCTAGTATTGTTTCCACGCTGTCCTCCTGCCTTGCCCCAGCCAACTGGCAGGAGACAGCAGGCAGCAGATGTCTCGGGAGGACAAAGCCAGACGCACACCACACCAGACGCTCGTAATTGATGGCTTTTGTCATGCGGGGGCTTGCGTTAGGGGTTGGTTTTCCCTACCACCACCCTCCTTTGTCTTCGACTTTGTGTGTCCCCCAACCCGCCACCCCTTCCAAAGCCGATCGGAGAGTGGGGATGACTTTCTTATTTGCACTGGGTTTTCCTGGGGTTTTTTCTATTTTCCTTCTCATTTTTACTGCACTGTCGGGACAGACAGTTGTGAACAAGCTCGGAGAGGGGGAAAGCAGACGTCTCCCCAAGAGCTATCTAACGGTTTAAGTGAGGATGCTGAAGCAGAAGGGGGCGTTTTAAAGGAGTCCAAAAACCACTGCAGAAGTAACGTAGCCACTGTTGTCTTGCCAGTAACCTCCTTGATGGATCTGAGAACATGTCTTCTGAGGTGGGACCTCTAAGAAACAGGGGGTTCTACAGCTCTTGCTGTTAAAGTTGACATTATTCCTTAGCCACTATATCCCCCCAACCCCTTTTTCTTTTTTATTTTTAATAATTCTTTTTATTTTGTTTGTCTTCATTGAAGGAGTGCTTTATTGTAATTACTGTCACCATTGTAATTATACATTTAGATCCAGGCCTGTTGTAGTTGGGCCTGATAATGTACAGGGCAAGGGAGAAATGAAGGTTCCATGTCCTTCTGAGACTGGCAAAGAGAAGACAAGCTATGTATGGCAAAAAGGAGGAAAAAGAGAAAGAGGTGGGGAGAGAAATGGGAAAAGTCAAAAAATAGAGGTTTTGAGGCTGGCTTCTAACCAGCTGAATTTGCTCTCCAGTGTTTCTAGGTGTGCAGTGAGCAGGAGCAGCTCTGTACTCTGGTCGGCCTAAGTGGCACCATGTTCTTGAGGGACAGGCAACGTGTTCAGAAGGGAAGAGTTTGCCTGGGGATCCCTGGGTTGCTCCGTGCCAGAGGATCCTGAGGGAGAGGGCAGCTGTTGGGGGGTGATGGGGAGATGCCTCCTGGGTGAGGAAATGCCTGGGAGACAAGGGGGTGCTGGTATGGAGGGACTCACGACGCCGTGACATCGCTCCCCAAATCTCAGAATCACAGAGTTGTAGAGGTTGGAAGAGACTTCAAGAGATCATCAGGTCCAACCCCCGAATCATGAAGAAGACTTGGTAGTGGCCTTGTTTGCTTGTCTAGTGATGCTTTTACCTACTAAGTAATTCCCAGGGGTTGTTTCGGTGAAGACTAATGGGGGTGCAAGCTGCCCTGTCCCGTCTGCACGGTGGAAGAGGAGCCAAGAAAGGCACGATGCCAGCAGCCTGTCCTGTTTTCTTCCCATTATTCAATTTATGTTCCTTTCCCTGTGTGATAAGAGGAGAATTTATGCTGCAGCACCGGCACACGCAGACCCTGGACCAGGCAGACTGAGTCTGAACTCAGCAGCTCAAATCCAGGTTGGGGTTTTTTTTTCCAAGCAAAGATGTTGAATTCCTGGTGACTTGCAGAGAAGAGAGATTTCACCCCAACCTCTTTGGATGTGCAGTACGTTCTTGGGTGCCTTATGAATGTGTTGGTCTGTCTGTGATGGGGAGGAAGCTTTCACTGCAGAACTTGAAGGTCAGAGGTTGCTGGTACAAAATGCATCGCAGGAGGTGAGAGTCCTGCTGCCACAGTTCCATGTTGCTGGAATTTTCATCTGCTGATGCTCGTGGAACACGAGGACCAAGCTGAGAACAAGAGTTTCAATTTTCCTGTCCGCCCAGAAGGCTGGGAAATGGTTGCTGGATGTGCTGGACTTGTCTAGAAACAGATGAATATTGTGGATTCAGGCCCGGGGGCTTCACGTGGCGACGGTGCCTTGAGCTGGGTCACCTTCGTTAGAGGCGATGGGGTTTGATAGTATTAACGAGCAGCTGAACTCGATGAGGGCGACAAAGCCCGTCAGTATTACCAGGCTCAGGGTTGCACCCGTTGCTCTTGGATTTGCCTGCTCCCGAATTTCTCGGGGACTGGAGGAGAAGGGGATTTAATACCCATCGCAGCATGCCCAGGCACGGCATCGGTGTTCTGGGAGCAGATCTGAAAATCAATTATGTTCTTGATTTTCTTGGGTTTTTTGTTTTATTTAAAGAAGAGAAAAGTCCTGTTACAGGGGCACAACCTGATGGGCTGGAGTGTGAGTGATCCAGCTCAGGCCCCATTCGCTACTGGGATGTAGTGAAAGGAGAGGGGGAAACCAACCCAAACCCCGGAGAATTGGATATTTTGCTTATAAACATGAATTTTCACCCATCGGTGTGGCAGGAGGCACTCAGAGGTGAAGTATAAGCCACACAGAAGTATTTCTGCTTAAGCATTTCCCTGTCAGCCGTGAGGGTTTATTCCATTTCCCCATTGGGATGCAATCCTACTACCCTTCCCCCCACTGTCTGGGCTTGGCCCATGACTTTCCCTTCCAATGCCAGGAGTTCTCCAGATCAAATCCACTGTTTTTTAACACCCTGCCATTAATCTTACCTGTTAAAGTAGGTTCATCCACCCTTTAACTGCTTCAGTACATCACTTGCCCCATTGATATGCAAGTACAATGATGTTGACCAAAAATGGGGTGTCGGGGGGGTTTCCCCCCCAAGTTAAATGCTGCCAATGATATCTTTCTGGAGTCCATCCTTAGGAAGCTGGTGGACATGTGGCATCATTAACCACGATACCATGTTGGGAAAAGAGGTACCACAAGGTCATTTGATGTGGCAGGACGGGGACCAGCGCTGGGAAGTTTTTGGGATTCCTAGTGGGAGCACCAAGGGATGTTGTTGAGTATTTTCTTCTCCTTTTTTTTAGCTTGTTTCAGAGATGGTCTCCAAAGATTGTTGTTCTACAGGCTGTGGGTTTGTAGGTGTGAAAGCCACCAGCTACGTCTCCGCGAATTAGCCATGTTGTATCTTGGCTGCTGGGTAAAAGCATCTGTGCAGAGGGTTTAATACGGTTTTTCCCCCGTATGGCTACATCAGCAAAGGGGAAAAATAACTTCCTCAGGCCAAACATGTGTGGGGCCAAACCTTGGGCTGGTGTAAAGGCAAGTGTCTGAAGGAGGAGTGATGCTCTACACCGACGTGCCATGCCAGTCCCCCCCTCAGACGCAGAGCAGGTTCGATGGCTCCCTGCCAGACTCCCCAGCATCTAACTCACTCGATTCCTGGTGGAATTACTTCCAAACTGAAGGTTCTTGTGATCCCACAAAGTGACTTGGTCAGTTACCCCGCGAGGGATTTCACTCCTGTTTGGGGATATCTCATGTAGACAGAGGTGAAATGAAAATGGGGGAAAAGAAAGAAAAAGTAAGCAAATTTGCTAGGTTCCCCTCTTCCCCCAAAGGAGATTAATTAGTATCTATTCTTGGCATGATTGATGGCTTTGAAGGGAAACTTGTCAGAATAACTTATGATTTATTTTCATGCTTATTTTTATAACATCTCTCACTTGGAAGTCTCTCAAAAAATCTTAAATACCATTATTTTTATTTCCTTGATGGTTATTTTATGGCTTTACACTAATTTTGCTCTTCTTGGTCTTAGGTATTAGACAGTCCCAGTGATACTTGCAGTATTTTTTTTCACATCAGAGATGACACTAAGGGTTGTGAAGTCCACTGTCAATAGCCAAGGAAGATGCAGTGCCCTGCAGAACACAGAGTTAACACTAGCAATTCATTTTATTATTATTTTTTTTAATGTATTTATTTGCATTTGAAAAAGTGACATTTTTAATTTAATCATATTTGTTAAACTAAGCGCTTTAAAAAAAAAAAAAATTTAAAAAAAAGAAGGAAAAAAATGTTTTGGGGAGAATAAAGACTAGATATTCAAACTTAGAGGAAACACAAACTCATCACTTTCAGCATTTCAGAGACTGTTAAAACAAGGGAGCTAATAACTCTTTGTGGCAATTCAGTCTTTGTTTATAGAACATCCAGACCCACTGTATGCTATAAAACGCATCATCTGAGTAATAAATGTTTAAAGCTTGACATTTCCCTATCTCTTTGTGGGTACATGCTATCACTTGTGCTGGTCTGGGAGAGATCTTTTTGATTAGGGTGGAAGAAAATAAAGATGCGGGGGGTGGTTGCAGCAGGGGGGCTGGAGGGAGAAGTATCCCTCACGGCATCTGCTGGGCGTTGTAGCAGATGGATGGATCCTTCCCTCTGTGGGGATGGCTCAGCCCACGTTCCCAGCTCCAGGTCGGATCCTGCACAGTGCTGAGCCACCCGTTGGGGTCGGTCCCTGTCCCCATCGCTTCTCACAAGGGTGAGGATGAAGCCCCATGGGAGCAGAGCGAAGGGATTGGGGTTCCGTGGGGGATGGATTGAGCCTCTTGCCCAGCTCGGCCAGCGCGGCCATCCCACCCCCTGGCCTCTGTCCCAAGGGAATTTCCCATCTGTTTGTGTCCCACCTGGGGGTGTCCGTTCCAGGACCCCCTGTTGATCGTACCCATTTCACCCAACTCTACAGCGTGCAGCAGTGACGAATCCCAGCAAACCACTTCTGCCTTTTCCTCCGTTCAACCTGCTTAAAAAAAGCCCCAAAACCTTAAAAAAACCCCCCTTGTTTCCTAAGAAGTCTCCTCATGAAAACCCATCTCTACCTCAAGCCAATTAGCTTTCGGCTAACTGAGGCACATGCGTGGGCCCTGGCAGCCAAGCGGGTCACTGGAGGTGGGTGGCGTGTGTCCCCACACGTCACCAGGCCCCGGCCAGAAAATGGGGAGGTGGAACAGCTCCCAGTTAGAAGTATTCTTGTGGCATGCCATACGTGACTGCCTGTGTGAGCCCCGAGCTCGCTGCAGCACAGCCAAGCTGCACAATAAATGTTAAAAAGATGTGGAAGCAGGCAGGGCTGTGGCAGGGGGGGTCCCTGCTGCTGGCTGGGGGCTCGGCCTGTTCTTCTAAGGCCACGATTAAACAGACAAGACGTTAAAACGAGGTGCAAGCTGCTTGCAAGCAGGGGACATCACCCCTGGAATGCCTTGGGAAAGAGCCTTGGGTTTGTTAAATGCTTCAAGGCCTCTGCCGTTGGCTTTCGGGATCGTGGCCCCTTGCAGGTCCCAGAGGCCAGGTGGGACCTTTTTAACCTTAAAGGCCACATGAATTTCCCCTTGGCACCAGTGTTGGGGCCTGTGTGGGACATGCTCACCCACAGTACAGGACATCCGCAGATCTGCGGCCTGGCTGGATGGCACACAGGAAGGAGGGCTTCTCCTCACCTATTCAGATCCAAACTACAGGAGAACCACAAAGATGCAGGGGATCAAGGCAGGGACTTTTCGGTGCCGACCAGGAACTCTGCTGGGTTTCATCCAACAGGCTGAGTGGCAGTGACCGATAGTTTGGCTGTGGTTGATGCATGGGACCTGGAGAGCCCCCAGCTCAGCCGATGCCCACCCATGACACAATAGGGCTTGTGCCACTCATGACACACCCACCTGGTTCCAGCTCCTTCCCCGGGGAGTTGAACATCCTTTGATGTCAGAGCACGGGGCTGCGTGCCAAGACAGCCCAGGCTCCCGCAGAGCTCGCTATTGTTTCTCAAAGGTTAAGAGCGAGGTGCTCGTTCCTCACTGCCATGCTTGGGACAACAGCCAGAAGGAACTCCTCTTTGGTGCATGCATGAAGCCAAAGCCCATGTGGTCTCTCTCTTGGACTGGGAAGCTTGGGGACCCCACCAGCACATCTGAGAATCCCCCAGGTAAAAAACCCAGGAGCCAGACACAGGCTGTGCACCTGGTTCTCCCCATGGAAGTGCGGAAATCGTCTTCATAACCACTTGTCTGGACTTTGCACAGGTCCTAGATGCTGAGGAATCTCATGGACCTCTCTCCCCACCTCTCATGAACACATGCAGACACTCACTGCAGCCCAGCCACACTCACAGCATCTCTACTCATTGCAAAGGCACTGACCCACTCTCAGGACCTGGTTTCATCTCTCAGCTCCATCAGCAGCAGCCTCTGTGGGGTCACCAGCACCGTCTGGGGCTGTGCAGCTCCCTCTCCCTGCCTGGGCTGCAAGGCAACATGCTCGTGCCATGTATTTGGATGTACAAAGGGGGACATGTGTGGGTACAGGTGTTAAATGCCAACGCGTTTCCCTCTCACAGGGCTGGGACAACAAGCAGAGGGGCTGAAGCAGGACCACACAACACGTGGTGGAGGTGACTGCTCACATCGGGCCTTCACTGCTCCCTGGCACCACCTTCCCAAGGTGGAAACTTTTGCCAGGGGCAGTTTGATGGGAAGCTACTGGAAAGGTCTGTGCTAATAAAGTCCATAGACTTTGTGGGTTGCGATGGCAACATGACATACATTGAAATGAAGTGCTTCATTTGGTGGAAAACTTGGGTGATTTAGGGCAGAAGGGAAGTTTGAAATCTCAGCATTTCCCTTGACTTTGGATTTTCCCCCATTAACTCTGTGGCATGGCTATGGCTGGTGGGTAATGGTTGGCCAGCTTTGATCCTGTGCAGGATCAGGCGTCAGCTTAGCATCCAATCCACCAAGGCTTTTCTCTTTGCAGCATTGCTAACCACCCCCAGCCCCCTACAAAGGCTGCAGCTCCAAGGGGAGCAGTGCCCTTTGGCAGGGCAGCAGAAGCCAAACCTCCCTAAGAGGGCTCCTGGGATGTCCCACGAACATCCATCCCTGAGACCCTGCGCTCACGTTGAACTGCAAGAATAACCAGAGCAATGCTCCACGAGTCAGCGTCTGCATCCTGGAAATGCTTAAATCATTAAATTATAGCCCAAAGATGGGGTGGGATTTTTTTGGCTTTTGGCAGAAATAAGGCCCCAGGAATTAATCTAGAGAAGTCCTGGGGAGTGGGATAGACAAAGCTAGGCTCAGTAGTTGGGTTTAGGTAGCCACATGGGCTTGATAATTAGTGATTGCAGCGCAGGATCCGACAGGAAGACACCATATAGCCTGTGCATCATTGTTTTCTGTCATTGTCCTTGTTGCACCCAGAGCAATAACCATGTAAGCTGCAGCTCAGCTGGTAAACGCAGCGACAGCACTCTTAGGGCAGTATTGCTTGGATTATTGGTTGGACTCCATGTTCTTCAGGGTCTTTTCTGACCCAAGTGATTCTGTGATTCTGTAGATTGTGTGAGCCCACACTGTCACTTGGATAGGGTTTATCTTTGTTACCCATCGTTTACAACCTCCCCTCGTTACTTGGTACCTGAAGTGGGGCTGCTGGAAGAGGAGAACTTAAAAGATAATGGCAGGACAAGGGGGATGGAGTGAAGCTGGAGGAGGGAAGGGTTAGATGAGATCTTAGGGGGAAGTTTTTTACAGAGAGAGTGGTGAGGGGCTGGAACAGGCTGCCCAGAGAGGTAGTGGATGCCCCCTCCCTGGGGTGTTCAAGGCCAGGTTGGATGGGGCCCTGGGCAACCTTGTGTAGCTCCAGGCCTGGAGGTTGGTGTCCCTGCCTGTGACAGGGGGTTGGAGCTCTATGATCCTCGGGGTCTCTTCCAACCCAGACCAGTCCATGATCCCAGCTAGTCGCAGGCTTGCCATGTTTTAGGACAAGCCAAGCAAACCTACTCCGATTCCTGGGGTTTCTTTATTTCCTGCTATCTGAGACTTCTGGCAGCCGCCAGGAATCCACAGAAACATTTCTGCATCTGTAAACCTTCAGATCTGCAGCAGCACGCTCCCATCTGCTCAAAAATCTCATGTTTTCTGCAGGTTATGTTCTCTTCTGCTGTATCTTGGTGGTCACAGGGACCCAGGGACCGTCCCTGCTCTTGGCTCGGCTGCAGCCAGCCCAACCCTGGTGTTAATAAATTCTTTCCAAAGCTGTGGATGCTCATAAATCAGGATTTGGTGGAACAGGCCAAACTCTTGTCTCCAGCACACTCAAAACACGTCTGGCTGTAGGTCAGGCTGGGTCATGGGGAGGTTTAGGGATGGGTCCTGAGAAGGGGTAGCTTTGGAAGAGAGATTTGGATGGTCTTACCCCTCACTTAGCAGCAGTGAGTTGTCTCACTGCAAAACTCCCTCCCACCCAGCTAAGGCAGCAAGGGGAATTACAGGAAGGACCCAGGAGTAACTGGGAATAACATGACAAGACCAGTTCAGCTTTTCTGTGGCAGAAGGCACTAACCAGCTTATGGTTTCCCCTGTGCCATAGGAAAACAACCTACAGCAATGTCTGGAGATCGTGGAGGAGCGAACAGTGGGCTTAGATGCTTCTAATTTATAGCCCCATAAAAACACCCAGGAATGAACCCATCACCCATCACAGGATGTTTGTGGGGACACAATGGGCAATCTGCCCTCCAGTACCAGGGGCTTTACAAGCAGGCTGGACACTCCCCAGGAGCAGATACTCCACCACTTGACCCTGGCTATGTCCAGTTTACCAGTGTGGATGTTGCTTACCACGGCTGAGACTTCAGCTGTGGGTAGAAGGGCAGAAAAAATGAGCAGAGGGGCCCATAACCCCAGGATGGATCTACCTTGACTCCTGAAGGTTCATCCATCCAGGACACTGAGGTGCTGGAGCGTGTCCAGAGAAAGGTAACGGAGCCTTGAAGGGGCTGGAGCACAAGTCTGACACGGAGGGGCTGAGGGACCTGGGGGTGTTCAGCCTGGAGAAGAGGAGGCTGAGGGGAGACCTGGTTGCTCTCTACAACTCCCTGGAAGGAGGGTGTAGCCAGGTGGGGGTCGGTCTCTTCACCCAAGTACCAAGCAATGGGACAAGAGGAAACGGCCTCAAGTTGTGCCAGGGGAGGTTTAGATGGGAGATGAGGAAAAATATCTTCAGCCAAAGGGCTGTCAAGTGCTGGCACAGGCTGCCCAGGGCAGTGGTGGGGTCACCATCCCTGGGGGTGTTCAAAAAATGCGCAGACATGGCACTCTGGGACATGGCTTGGTGGGCATGGTGGTGTTGGGTTGACAGTTGGACTTGATGCTCTTAGAGGTCTTTTCCAGCCTTAAGGATTCTGATTCTATGATTCCATCCTCTCCAGCAGCAGGCCAACAGAACCATCATCTTCACACACCCACTCCCCTCCCCTCCAAACTCTTCTGGGAAATCAGAGAACATAGCTGGGACTTGTTCACCTCCAAAAACCCCCAGCCCAGCCCTTGATCCTACAGAAAGCTCCAGGCATTTCTCCTCATCCATCAGCCCCAGGAATAGAGAAGAAACACCATGTCACCCCAGTAGTTAATGTACACTGGGGCGTGTACATTATATAGATATATTTATTTTTATATATATAAAAATAGATATTTTATATATATAAATATATGTTATATACTATATATTATAATATAGTATAAAAATAGATAATAATAAATATATAATTTATATTGTATTTTATGTATTTATAGAATTTTTAAAAAATATTAATTTTTTAAAAAATTCTGGGCACCACAAGGGTCAAATTCACCTTCCCAAACGAGCCTGGAAGATGCCAGATTTGGTAAATCAGCAGCTATGAGGCACAAGGGTGGGAACTTAAAAAAACACCCCCAACCCCCTGTCAGGAGATGGGTTACCAAAAACCTGTCTGGTGGTAATTACACACGTCGTCCTCGTCGTCTGACTGAAAACTGGTTTGAGGGCAAACGCTGTAAAATACTGCTCTGGGGAGAGAAAGAAGACAAAGGTTGTGAAACCCAGTCGGTGGATTGTTTTACAGCTAAGGTAACTTCTTTCCCCAGGGCTGTGTTTTACAACTCCGGAGAGAAATCCAACCCCAGCTCCGCAGGTCTGCGCTGCTCCTCTTTTAAAGCACAAAAATGCAGCCTGGTTGTCAGAAAACAACGTTTTTGTGCTGATTTCCTCAAGATAAGTGCAGTCCCTTTGGGGTTTTTTTCCTGAAGCCTTTGGGAGAGGGGTTGCTGGCCTCTGGAGGCTGCAGGTGCCCCTCTGCCTCCTGGTTTTTAACAGTCTCTGCATGCACAGTAAACATTCTTCATATAAATTTGTGTTATCTGAGAACTTCTGGAGGGTGCTAAGCCCAAATAACCCAGCTCTGTTGCTTGGGTTTTGTTTTTCAGCCCAATTTAACTGTCTTACCCCCTTCTGTCCTGTAATTTAAAGCTCTTTGCCGTCCACTCTGTGTTTGCAGAGTGGGCTCCTTCCCCTTTCCAGCTCGTTTGGCCACCTCAGAGCCCTTGCCACAGCTGAGGATGTCTCCTCCTTGGGGATGATGAGTTGTCCTTTTGCCAGCCCCCATCTGCCCTCTCTCATTTTTTTGGGGGACAAACCCTGGTCCCTGCATCTCCAGTTCAAACAATGAGTATCTTGTCCAAGGGCTTTCTGCCTTGCCTTTTTTTTTAGCTCTTCCTGCTGCCTGGCTCATGCCAGGTCTCCATCCCAAAATCCCACTGACAATCAGCACTGCCCATGTGCATGGCTGTCACCCATGGAAATGCTGTGAGGAGGTTACAAGGAGCCTCATGTCCCCCCATCCCTCCATGCATCCCTCCATTGCCTCCCAATTCCTCCCCTAACTACCCTCATCTCCACCTAATTGCCCCTGTGGTGCCAAATCAAAGCACTGCTCCCAAGTGGAAAAAACAAACCCAGAGGAGCCCTGAGCAAAGGCAAGTCCCACCACGGGCATCTCATGGAGACAGGGCCCAGCCCAGGGTGGCCCTGGCTGGATGCATCAGGGGACAACCAGCCCCATGGGATGGTGACATACCCTGGTTATCCCCAGGAGCTGCTCCCATGAGGTGGCTGGGGCACATGTCCTCATGCTTGCTGTCCCATATGGACGTGGCAGCTGGTGGGGAGGGGGCTGGGGGGACACCCTAAGGGGTGTCCATGTCAGGTATTCAGGGCTGGGTAAAGCAGGACTGACCAAGCCATCCCCATGCTGCCCTTAGCTCAGGCCTGGGTTGGTCCCAGCCCAGGATGGGAAGGCAAAGGGCAAAACTGCTGTTGGTTTGGTGGGTGCCACACTGTGTGGAGGGACCTCCAAAATGATTCCACGGTTCTGCTCTGCAGTGGGGATGCTTCAAGGGCTTTTTTGGCACAGTTCCATCCCATGCCAACTAGCTGGGCCTCCAGGCAATCTTCCAGCATCACCAAGGGGCTCATATGGACCTGACACTACTCCTAATCCTGTTTTTTTTTCATGAGGCCACCCCATGGTGGAGCTGAATTCGCTTGCCTGGATGCTCTCCAAGGGACCTGTGAGCTAGAGCTGTGTTCCATGTCCCTGACCCCAGCCCTGTGAGTTGTGCAAGCTGCTGGCTGCTGGTGAAGGTATGTGGGTGTTACAGGGAGCACGTACGGGGCCGTGCACCTCACTGTGGGGGGGTGACAGCCCCCTCTGGGACGCAGGAGGTGGTGGGAGCAGCAGCACAAGGACACAGTGGTGGAGGTTTCACATCAAACCCCCAGCAGAGCTGCAGAGGGACGAACAGCACGGCATCACTCCTGGGCAAGCTGTGTTTCCCAACGAGCCCATCAGCTCTTCCCAGAACAGATGGGAGACTTGTACCGCGTGGTTATTTCACCTCCCAAATTACTCAAGAGTTAGTAGAAACTTCACCAAAGCGAGCCTTCTAATTTTAACAAAGATGCCTCCTAGATCACTGGCAAATTTAGAGAATGCACAGAGCAGACTCATTTCCTGGAACGGGAGCTACTGGAGAAAAAGTCCCTCCAGGCTGGCTCCTAACTATGACACATTTGATAGCCATTCAAGGACTACTGGGAAACATGTGTCATTTGTCTCCATGAAGCTTCAGACAGAGTTTCATCATCAAGTCTGACTGCTCAGTGAAATAAAACCAGCTAACATCTACTAGCAGAGAAACAACCTCTGGTATTTACATAGGATGTGTCACGAGGGTGATTTAATTTATTGTTATTATTATTTTTTTTTAAAGCTGAGGTTTTATATATGGGTGCAAAGTGGCTTTATGCTGATTGCACCTCCTTGTTTTCTTTCCTCCTTGCTGGGTGACCCGTGCTGTCCCACGAAGGGTGGCACAGACTGTGGGTGTGCCCGAGCCCGACAGGACCGTCAATGAACTTTGGCACCTTAAACCGTGGAAAACCCGACATGCCAGAGGGAGGGATAGGTGCCCTGGCGTCCCGGAGATCGGATTGCCCCGGGGGATTTGCTGGGTGTCCCATGACGAGCCTGGAAGGGAGCCCAGACGGCAGGGCACCGATGCGCTTTCCACCCAGGGCGTGCAGCCCAGGTCTCCGGAGGACAACCGGTGGCCTCTGTCCCTTACTGTCACCCTTGTGCGTGCAAACCCCAACCCCACATCAGCCCAAGGTCTTGCCTGGGGAGGGTGGGGGGGGATGATGTGCCACCCTAACCATGTGGGACCACCCAAGCATGGGATGAGGGCAGGTGGCAGTGGGTTGCCCTGATGCCAATCCCCCCCGCCCCCGTGTTTGCATGACTGGTTCCAGGGGGACCCTGTACCTGCCTACAAGGGGTACAGCCTGACCCACATCGCTCACCCCACAGGCAGTTACCTGGCCCTGCTGCCGTGGGGTGTTTTTTAGGACAAACCTTGATCTCCAGCCATGACCTACTTTTCCTGTGCTGCCTCAGATGCACGAGCCACTCTGCTCACCCCCAGGAGCTGCAGCTCTGGCCACCAGCTTTGTCCACCCTCCCCAGCCTCGGAGGGTCATCCCAGGTCCTCAGGGTCTCCCGCTGCTCTATTTCACCTCCGAGGTGTCAGGTAGGACCTCAGCACCAGCTGTTTGGCAGGCAGATGAGGAATCCAGCACCGCAGAGGGGGTTCCTTTTAATCTTGCCCATCTCAGCTTTGTCGTCCTTGCATGCCATCCTTGCCCCAGAGCTCTGCCTCCAGGAAATGCTGTTATCAGCCACCCCCATGGTCTGCTCCATTCCGAGCTCCCCACCTTGCTCCCGGGGCACCCAGTCCCAATCTGATTTCTACAAGAAGCAGATAAGGCAGAGGACAGAGATAAGGGCCGGCCGGCAGCCTGGTCACCCTGCTGCTGTCCCCTCTGACTCATGAGGGACAGATGTCGGCGTGGTGGGGACATGGGGATGGGGTTGGTACTTGCAACTGGGAAGGTGTAGTGTGGGTAGCCCGAGATCCCCAGCCCTTTGGGGCAGCTGGGTAGCACTGGGACTGAAGGACCTGGGGGATGAGGGGGGTTGGGGTGAGGTATTTGCCATCCCTGTGAGTGCACACCCAAAACTGTCCACTTTCAGGGAGAGGGTTCAAGTTCAGCTTGGACCAAGCGGGCTTTTCCATCCCTCAGTCTTTCATCCCTCTGTGTGAGTAAGGGTTTCCCTTCCTTTCCTCCCCAAAAGCTCCAGCACAAGCTCACACCTGTTCCTTCTCCGAAGAACCCCCTTTGCACCCATCTCCTCTCCTCCTCTGTAACAGCAAAAATGGTGGAAAATACCCCCACAAATAGGTGGTTAGGCACCACACATTGCACCTTGGCTGCTCAGTGACAGCTGACTGGCGAATGCCTTTAATTAAAACTAAATGGTTAATAGGGAGCTGAGCAAAGGTCTCTGCTTGGCTCCCGACCCAGGTGCCAATGGAAATCGTGCCGAGGGCTGCAGTGCTCAGTGTCGTAACAGCCAGCCTCCGCCATGTCCCTTTGCCAGGCCACTGACATCACTGCGAAATCTTGCTCCCAAATACTGCTGCCCTGGTGCAGATTAACCTATGGCTCAGGGGTGGGACATCCCCCACGGGCATCTCCCACCCGTGGACCCCCTTTCCAAAAGGGTCTCTTGCCTCTGACCTGCAGGTTTGGTGGGAATTTGTGTTTTGAAGTCCAGGGGGGGAGTTATCTTTTGGCTATTGTCTATTTGTGAACCAAAGGAAAAAAAAATGTGGAAAAAAAGAAGGAATTACCCAATACAGGGCAGTTTCCCAAGGTTGAGAAGCAGGAGGATAGATGTAATAATTAATCGACAGTGTCTGGCAGGAGTTTTGCTCACCTAAAACAATCCAGTCTAAGGGTCACTACACAAAGGAACTTATGAAAGAAAAAATGTTGTCCTGACCTGAGGCAGGGAGAATGAGGGGAAAAAAAATAGGAGGAGGAGAAAGGTGAAACAAGGAGTGACAAAGCCACCGGGATCCCACAGGGAAAGTCATGCCTTCTTCCCAACCCTCTGCCCCTCACAGTCCCCCTCCATTTCCAAGCGCCTGAGCATCTTCTCCCTTGCAAGGAATGGGCTCACAGGACACAACGAAGCACCTCAGGTGTCTGAACTCCCCCAGTAGCCACCCCTTCCCAGCTCTGAGCATCTTTGCCCCAGAGAGCCGGGCTCTGGGGGAGATTCACACCCCTGCCCATCCTTAGCAGAGGCGTGTCAACTCCAGAATGAAGCCCACTCCATGGACGTGTCTTGTCCTTCCACCTCTTGAAGCAAAGGTGGGCTTGAAACAGAGCCTTAGGAAGTTTGGTTTGGGATCCTCACCCTTGGTGGACCTGACACTGCCAAAAACGTTAGTGAAGATTTAGTGAAACGTACTTTAAGTGTGTATTTTAGTCTCAAATGGCCTGAACTGAAATCTGCAGAAAACCAAACGGAGCTCTTTGAGCAAAACCCCTGTGCCGCCTGCAGCCATCACCACCAAAAACACACCTTCCAGTCAGAGAAAGAAGGAGATTTGTCCTTTCAAGGTCCGTCTTTGCATTCAAAGCATCCTTAGTGCAGGCACAGGGACCCGCTGGTTTATCATACGGGCCAAGGCCAGGTCTTCAGCAGGAGAAAAATGTTTCTGGCTGCACATGTTTGGGTAGGGCTGGATGTTTTTATTCTAGTGGGGGGTCCGATGTCCTTCGCCTGAAGTGGAAACCCACTGTGCACTAATGACCATCACTGATGTCACTGGCAATACTGTTTCTGCAGTTCCAGGGCCCTTATCTTCCTCCATCTCAACTGTGTACTCGGAGCTAATGACAATAAATAACACAAAAATATTTTATTTCTTATCAGAATGTCCCCAGGGGAAAAAAAAAACCAACCCTCATGGTTTGGAAATGGGTACAAAACATCCCCGCTTTGATCTAACACCTGCCTGGGCTGCCCTGCTCCTCCTGGGACTTCACTCTGGTTTTTCACAGGACCCTGCAAGGATCAGTCTGGGGTGGGGGCTTCCCCAAACCCACTTAGACCTCAGAGGGATTATGAATTTCAAATTTCAGGTGGGGGTTTTGCAGTCCCACAGGGTCCTCACACACATCCCAACGCTGGTTGGGAAGTCTGGGGAGCACCAAGTGAGAGCATCTCATTAAACCCCTGTAGCCCCCCTCCCCAAGCCCCTACAGTCCTACTGCAATGTGGTGCTTGAGGAGTGCTCCTAACACACCCATGCTCCTAACACACCTTTGCAAAGCCACGAAGAGGTGGCAGATGGCTGGACAACAGCTGCTACATTCTCTAATAACAAGAAGAATGAAGATATGATAATAAACAGCGTTTACCTGATTAAGTAGCCTCTCATGAATGCCAGATAATGGTTTACTAATAAAGGTGGTGAACCAGTGATAGAGGGAGTGTGGGGGAGAGCGCATAAAGGTGCTCAGAAAATTAAGAGATATCCCAGAAAGAAAGCTTAAGGACCTGGGCTTGTTTGGTCCAGAGAAGGAAAAAAAGCAACCAGTGAGGGGATGTAGTATATGATAAAATAAAGTTACTGAGAGGAAGGGAAGAAACACTTCATCATCGCTGAAGAAGGGCTAAGAAGTCATTAAACTGCAGCCTGGGTGACGGAGGGCAGTTTGCCAGTAGATGGGATAATTAAGCTGTGAAAAATTGCCTGGAATATTAGGAGAGTTGCACTTGAGATACTGAAGATTGTGTTGGAAAAACACCAGCCATGGCTGGTTTAAGGATAGCTGAATCGCCCTTGGGTTTAGGGGTGGACTAGCTGATTTTCAGTGGTCTCTTCCAGCTGCATTTCCCATTATTCAGTGGGGGTTATTTTCCATCCTTGATCGGGTCGTGTTTTGAAATTTAAGAAATGCCTCACTTTAGCATTTTTCTTCCTTGACAGTTGACCAGTCTTCCTGTGTGGAAGACCTCTTCTCCTCCACCAAGGCTAGCAAATCTCTGAAGGACACGCACCCCAAACACACAGAGGGGCCAAAAAATCCTAGAGCAGAGATAACAAAAAACAAACTTCAGGGATTTAGTAGACAGTTATTCCAGATATTTAAGGTCCAATGATGAACAGATGGGAGCTCAGTTCCTAAAATGTCATCTTTCGGAGATGTACACAACCCTGAACATGGGAGATGAAGACTTGTTTCCATGACACGTGTTGATAGTGTGGGCTTTCGCATTCCTGGCACAGATAAAGACCTTTTGATATTTCTTGAGCTTAAGCTCCAAGGACAGACCAAATAATGGTGACATGGTGATGAAGAAAAAGCAGACGGTGCTTTACATTTCAGAGCTCTTTACGGAGGAGACATGTGGCATGGAGAACATGCTGAATAAAGCCGGGTCTGGAGAGCCTCAGCTTGGGAAGGTCCCAAAAATGAGTGAGGTTTTAAGGAGGGGTTACAAGATGAGGGTGAGCAGGGAGCGGTTAGGAGGAATTTTAATTAACATCAGCGTTAGCACTGTTATTTAATAAGGTCCAAAAAACATCTGAGAGCAATGAAAGCTGAAACCAGTGTTTTCGGAGCAAACAGAGGCAAGTGTGGGGCTGGGGGAGCACGGTTGGCTTCCTGGGAGATGAGGGGCACCTGAAGAGGTGGAAGAGAAAAGCTCAGAGATGTGGTTTTGGGGAGGGAGCAAGGACTGAGTATCCTCAGAGTAGATGCATTCTCTGTGTGTATCTGTGCTGGCTCCTAGCCCTGTGCGTGGTGTTGGGGCACCACACAAGGTGGCATTTAGGGAGGTAGGACATCAGCAGTTTCAGAAACTGAGGGTGTTTTTGGGACTCAGACACCCCCACCTGAGGTGCCTGGCACCATGAAGGTCTGCTATCTCAACTGCCAAAGCAGCTGAACCCCATATTTGCAAAGGGATGACAATTAAGGCACGAAATGGAGGAGGCCAACCTTGGGTGGTGATAAATGGGGAACCAGATTTGTGGGAGAAGGGTGGGATGCCTGCAGCCGTCGTGCAGGGGGACAGTGGCTACCCACTGTCAGCTCTCCTCCCCAGGACCCTGGCATGTATTTTGGCCTCAGTGGAGAGGACATCATGGGCCACAGCGGGGTGTGCCGGCCCAGTAACCCCAACAGCGAGCGCGGGAGACAAGGCCCGACTGAGCCGCGCACAGCGTGCAGCACACCAGCCTCGACCGTTCAGGCTCTCCCCATGCCCGGACTTGTCGATGGGGTTGTTCAGAGCAATGACATAATTACAGTTTCAATAGCAGATTAATAAGAAGTGGGGTTTTTTTTAGCAAACTCTGAGGCATGCCTGAACTGGAAGGGCATTTCACCTCCCTGCTGCCTGGGAGCTGAGGGTGCCATACCCTCTTTGATGTCTCCTGGCATGGAGGTTTTTACAAACACCGGCAGCGGCAGAGGCACTAATGTGCCTGCTGCAACTCCCCTTCCCATGGCGTGTTCTCCTTCGTGAAGCCACGCAGCTTTCATCTCCCGTACTCAGTTGGGCAATGGGTGTATAAATAGACTGAGGAGAACCCATCTCCAGCCTCAGAAATAAACAGCTTCTGCTCGTAGAGGAAAGTCATTCCAGATACCATCAAAGGCGCAGGGGCTGATAAACTGAGATGAAAGGGAAACTGAGGCAGGAGCAGCTTGCCTGAGGTCGTTCAGAGTGTTTCTGCAATGAGACAGGCTCAGGGGTGCATCTGAAAGGCTGCAGCAGTGAGAGGAACTGGCAGAGTGAGGCTGCCATAGACCTCTGCATAACTGTGAGATGCGAAAGAATGATCGCACCCATGGGCCAGGTACAAAAAAACAAGCTTAAAGTCCAGCTTTTAGGGTTCTGGGGCAGACCCTGATATAAAACAGCTTAAAAGAAAAACCACAGAATTTTTTTTCCTCAGGAGATGATGCATACGGAAGGACACATCAATATCCAGTGTGACTTCGCACCTCTGTGTAAGGTCCCCTATTTTTCTGTTCCCCCATCACTCAGCCCAGTGCAGCTCACTTGGACCAGGTGAATCTCTCACATCATTCAAGTTAGGAGGTTTCAGTGCCTGCAGGAGGAGTTTTTGCATATCCCTGGGCATGTCCCTCAGCCACTCCCACCAGGAGTCCCACAGCCCAACCAAGCTCTGCCAACACCATCAGTTAAAAATAATTAAATAAATAAATTCAAATCGCCAGGATCCTCATGCTGACTTACAAGTCAGGGTAGCTCCTAATAACCCTTTTATTTTCTCCTCTATCTACCCTCTGACTCTTCAACCCACACTTTTAGAATGTTTCCTGCAGCTGGAGGACTGAAGAGCTGAGTGTGCCTTCAGCTTTTTCATGACCAGGCAGCTCCTGAAACCTGGAAGATGATTGCAAGCCTCTGGCAGATATCCAGGAGCCACCGAGCACAGACCACGGGTGGGAGCTCTGCGCAGAGCTTAAGAAAGCAGCTGAGACTTTGGGGCAGAAACATTTAACTGAGATGTACTCTCCCCTGTGGTTTCCTGCTCTTCACATCCACTACCTCCACTTTCAGGCCCATTTGGGACATTCCTTAAATTCTGCCTTATCATGCTCCCATCTCCCTTTTTGCTTCAGCTGAGGTTGTTTGACTGGACCGTCCATCTCGACTGGAAGGAGGTGAATGTCTTCGAAGCTTCTGAGCTCTGAACACCCAAGATCACCCTGCCTCCATCTTCCTGGAGTTTCCCAAGCTAGGAGCAGGTCCGTATCTGGAGATCAGTTTCCTGTAACAAAGCAGGTCCCTATCTAGAGATCTGTTTCCCTGCAACAAAAATATGCCCCAGGTGAGAAATTTGCCTCCTGAACTCAGGGTGACCTCCGAGAGCTGAAAGGGTTTGGATTAGGAACATCAGGGTTGACTGTGCTGAAAATCAATCCAACCTCCCAGCTGTGCTGCCAAGAGTGATGATGCACGCCTGCAAAAGACGTCAGGAGTCCCAAGAGCTGTTGTTTTTATAGGATACCCACCAAAACATTGGTGCCTGCTGATGGTCCAGCCCGACAGGCAATCTCTTTAGGCCAGGCGATGATCGTGGTTGTGGGTTGAGGCCCCACTGTCCCTCTCTCCACTGGCAGCAGACAGAGCCAGCAGCACCTCCAACTCTTGATGCTGCTGCATGGGCTTAACACTCCACCAACTGCAGCCTCATGTGTGTGTCCCCCTCTCTCTCAAAAAAAAAAACCCTAAAAAAGAAAAAAAAAAAGGCCTGAAGGGTTAAAGTAACAATGAAAGTTTTACGAGTCCAGGCTCCAGATGTTGCAGGCAGGAAGATGAAAGCAATCCCCTCTGCCTGGTTTAGTGGAAGCACTAAGCCCTTAATAGTCAGTCCTGCTGAGGCAATGCCCTGCCTCCAGCCCCCGTCCGTCTCCCTCTCCCCGCTGGAAGCGGTTCGGCCCAGGAGCCCACAGGCAGAGAGTCACTGCGCGAGGCCTTTCTGTCCCACTGCTCGCTCTTGATCAATTATTAAAACCAGAGAACTCTCCAACCATGAAATTCATCCCAGCTTCCCCATGGCATGCTGGGCCGGAAAAATCAGGCCGCGGGGCCTGCGCTTCCAGGGGAAGAAGTAAATACCACTTCCAGTGGGCGCGTTTCAGGGTGCTGGGGCACATCCAGGGGATTGGTTTTGAGGGCATCAATGTTCTCCCTTGGCTGTGGTGGCCACCTCAGCCCAGCATCCTCCCCAACCCCTGCTTTGTGGGTCCCATCACCCTCCAAGCCACCCCAGCTCCTGTCAAGGCCAAGAAGGTTGGTTGCCCTTCTCCCACCTCCATCAGGGTCTAATAAATGTCTTGACCCCTGGTTTCTGCTTTCTTTCACTGGACCTCTTCTACAACAGCTTTGTTTGCTGTTTCCCTCCTCTTGCAAGCCCTCAGTTTTGTTTTGCTGTGCTGATGGGCGGCAAAACATGTTTCCTGACCCGTTTCCACCAGAGGTTGGCTCTAAACTGACCTAACAAGTTTCGGTAGGTGTGATACTGAGGGCCAGTTCCATCCCTTCACTGGCTGAATGACTGGACCCTGGGCTGTCCTACTCCTTTCTTTGCAAGATGCCTTCAGTAAAGCAGATACTTTTTGAATTAAAATGTGATTATTCATTATTTTAAGTGTATCCATGTTGGCACTCTGACATGGGCAGCTGTAGGGAACAAAAGGGGACCCCCTCAGTTCTCACACAACTCCCCAGAGGTCTCTGGTGGCCCAGCTCCAGCTGCGGGTACATATATGCTGCGGAATAACTTACATATTTTCTACAGAACAGAGGATATAAATACACCCATGGCGATGCCAGTGCTAAGTATTGCCACTACAGCAAAATTAGTGGTTAGTTCCTTGCAATGTATGGGATTTTTTTTCCCTTTCTCCCCCGTGCGTGTTGTAACCCTGGTAACCGACAGCACCCATACCCATCGCCTGACTTACACTCCTTTGTTCCCTGCCTGATATGAAGAAAGACTGGTAACACTTTGGCAGCTGCTGAGAGCTAGTGAAACCAGACGGATTTTCCTCTCCAGAGATGCTCTGACACCCAGCAGGCCTTGGCTTCCCTTTCTTTAGCCCTAACCCAGATGCAAGGCTGCAAGCGATGGAGCCCAGAGCTTTGAGCAGATGCCTACATTGGGCTCCACCTCCCCATGGTGCCTACAGACTGAGCTGTTGGGTGGCTGGGTGGGGTGAGGGTGTAAGGGGATCCCCCACTTGTTTCCACTCAAACAGGTGTGCGTTTACAGGAGGCATTTCATGGGCTTCCCATCCTCTGCAGTAAATATATCGCTATTTTATCTACAGAAAATAATCACACAGCAGGGCTGGGATGGAGACATCAACATCCCTTTGTACAGAGTGTCTCAGCCACTGGGCTAAAGTGCTGCTTCTGCTCAGTCCTGCTGTTTCTTGTTCACCAATCAAACGAGCATCTCAAGAGCCTGGCTATCAAAGGACCACTTCCCCAGAGTAAAATGCACCCTTGTTCTCACCATGGAGTCCTTCAAGGAGAATGAGTCATGGTACAGCTCAACCTGCCTCTGTATAGGGACAGCTGCTGCTTTCGTTCTTCTCTTTCCACCCAACCTGCTTCATTGCTTGAAGCAGGAACTGAATTCCCCCTCAGATTTCCACCAAGTTTTCACTGACGTTGTGACAAGGTTCAGGAGCTGTTTGCTGTGTACCTGGCAGCCAGACAGATGTGTGAGCATTGGAGACTCTTGGCTTTCAGGAACCAGAGTGTTTTAAATAAAAAAGATGACGGTCATATTGATTACCAGGAGAACATTTGCAGTTTATGAGGCTGGTCCAGTCAGCGTGACGAAGAGGAAATGGCCTGGGGTTTTCCACCAAAGCTGATGATGGGGACAGGCTGGTAAATGTGTCACAGCGGTGACTTCCCTGTTAACCACAAGATCTACCTGAGCCTCTCAAGTGTTTTGGTTTTTGTTTCATTTCATCTTCAAGCCACCCAAGAAGTTGCACGATGACTCACTGGAGTGCCCAGAGATGTCCCCCTTGGCTCCCTTGTGCAAGGGCACGAAACCTGGGCAGGGACGTCCTCCTCTCGAAGCCTGGTGACACAGTGGGGTCACAGGGGTTAGACCTTTCTCACCGTGGACTGCAGGGTAGGATCTGATCCTGGCCTTGCTGTCATCCCCAGCACAACACCTCTCATTGCCACTCACACATAAGGCTGCCTGGGGCAAGGTCTTTATAATCTTGAGCCCAAAAAGGCTCAGGACCTATGCGAGCCTCTGCTGTGGTACAATCAAATGGCACAGGAGTCGCTCCATCCACCACCTCTTGCTGTGAACACGTTGTCCACTCCATTGTCCCAACCCATGTCTGTCTCCTCCTTTAAACAACCAGGGATCTATCCCCACCGTGACATCTTGTCTCCAACGCTGTGCTCAGTAAAGCAGGACATATCTTTAAACATATATAGACAACACAAAGCAACGGTGGTTTCCAAGTGGGGGGTGGGTTTTATTAATTCATCTTTAGCCAGTTCTTCACCCCTTTGCCTCCAGAAGCCCTTGCAGACCTGGATGTGCAAACACATAGAGACCCAACTGAGTTACAGGCTGCAGGCTGAGTTATGTTCCAATGAAGCAGCTTCACGCCAGAAAACACTGAGAGCAAAGTACAAAGAGCATAAAGCAAATACTTTTCCAAGGACTCACCCTTTGAATTGTGTGGAGCCACCAAACCATAACCACTACATCACCCTGCATGGACAGGAGGTTCCATTCACCTTGCTTGCTGCAAAACAAGAGCCCACAGATGCCTTGGGGTAGCTGGGTTCCCCCTGATTCTGAGCAGCACCTACATGAGACTGGCATGGTGGCTCTGCACCAGGATCCCAGTGGAAATCTATTTTCAAATGGTTTTCCCATGCGGAAAACCGCAAGCCCAAGATAGTGGAGGACCACCTCCTTCCCTTGTGGTACATGAGCCATTAAAGGCACCATCCTTTATCAGAAGTTGACAGCCTGAGCATATTTCACGTATGATTTAGCAGGAAAATGTAACATTGTTTGACCCTTCTTTGTTGCACGCTTCAATTACCGCTGAGCAAGGCTGGGGAAGAAAGGGCCCAGCCGCCCTGTGATTTACTGCGCCGCAGTATTTCATGACAAGACGGAGCACCGATCGCGCTGGGGCCGTGGGCCAAAGCAAGAGTGCAGCTCACTAGAACAGGCTGATTTCAGGCATCCCAAATTCCCAGAGAAATCCTTCCATAAGGAAGAGAGGAGGGACACACGTCCTGCTGTCCACTGGGAAATCAGAATCAGAGAATCGTAGAATCACAGGCTGTGTTAGGTGGGAAGGGACATAAAAAGCCCATCTAGTCACACCCCCTGCAGTGAGCAGGGACACCTTCACTAGAGCAGGTTGCTCAGAGCCCCATCAAGCCTGATCTTGAATGTCTCCAGGGATGGGGCCTCCACCACCTCTGGGCAGCCTGTGCCAGTGTCTCACCACCCTCAGAGTGAAGAACTTCTTCCTAATGTCCCATCTAAACCTGTCCTGCTCTGGTTTAACACCATCACCCCGCATCCTATCACTCCATGCCCTCACAAACAGCTTTCCCATAGGTCCTTTCAGGGACTGGAAGGAGCTCTAAAGTTCCCCCAGAGCCTTCTCTTCTCCAGGATGAACAAGCCCAACTCTCTCATCCTGTCTTCATAGAAGAGGTGCTTCAGCTCTTGGATTATCCATGTGGCCTCCTCTGTATCCGCTCCAAGAAGTCATTGTCCTCCTTGTGCTGAGGGCTCCAGAGCTGGACACAGTATTCCAGGTGAGGCCTCACCAGGGCAGAGCAGAGGGGCAGGATCACAGAATCACAGAATCACAGAATCGTAGGGGTTGGAAGGGACCTCGAGAGATCATCGGGTCCAACCCCCCTGCCAAAGCAGCTCCCCAGCTCATATTGCACAGATAGGCATCCAGACGAGTCTTGAATCTCTCCAGAGAAGGAGACTCCACACCCTCTGGGCAGCCTGTCCCAGGGCTCCCTCACCCGCACTGGGGAAAAGTTCCTCCGCCTGTTGGTGTGGAACTCCCTGTGCTCCAGTTTGCAGCCATTGCCCCTTGTCCTGTCCCCACAGACACTGAAAAGGGGCTGGCAAATTCCCCCTGCATCCCATACTTAAGATATTTATAAACATTAATTAGGTCCCCCCTCAGTCTTCTTTTCTCCAGGCTGAACAGCCCCAGCTCACTCAGCCTTTCCTCATACGGGAGATGCTCCAGGCCCTTCATCATCTCTGTAGCCTCCTCTGGACTCTCTCCAGGAGATCCCTGTCTTTTTTATACCAGGGAGCCCAGAACTGGACACAATACTCCAGGTAGGGCCTGACCAGGGCAGAGTAGAGGGGGAGGATCACCTCCTTCGACCTGCTGGCCACACTCTTCCTGATGCATCCCAGGATCCCGTTGTCTCTCTCAGCCCCCAGGGCACACTGCTGGCTCATGGCCAACCTGTCATCAACCAGGACCCCCAGGTCCTTCTCCACAGAGCTCTTCTCCAGCAGGTCATCCCCCAGCCTGTACTGATACAGATGGTTATTCCTCCCCAGGTGCAAGACTCTCCACTTGCTTTTATTAAGCCTCCTCTGGTTTCTCACTGCCCAGCTCTCCAGCCTGTCCAGGTCTCGCTGGATGGCAGCGCAGTGTCCTGCGTGTCAGCCACCCCTCCCAGCTTTGTACCATCGGTGTCCCTGCTGAGGGTGGATGCTGTTCCCTCATCAAGGTTGTTCATGAAGATATTAAACAGGACTGGACCCAACACTGAGCCCTGGGGAACACCGCTAGTCACAGGCCTCCATTCAGATTCTGTTCCACTGATCAGCACCCTCTGAGCCCGGTCCGACAGCCAGTTCTCAGCCCACCTCACTGTCCTCTCATCTATCCCATGATCTCTCAGCTTTTCTATCAGGATGTCATGGGAGACAGTATGGAAAGCCTTGCTGAAATCAAGGTAGATGACATCCACTGCTCTCCCTCCATCCACCCAGCCGGTGATGAGATCATAGAAGGCTATGAGATTGGAGCACGATCTCCCCTTGGTGAATCCATGCTGACTACTCCTCTTGACCTTCTTCTCTTCCAGTTGCTTGGAGATGGCATCCAGAACAAGCTGTTCCATCAGCTTTCCAGGGACAGAAGTGAGGCTTACTGGCTTATAATTGTTAGGTTCCTCCTTCTTGCCCTTTTTGAAGACTGGAGTGATATTGGCTATCCTCCAATGCTCAGGTACTTCTCCTGTTCTCCAAGAGCTGTTGAAGATGATAGCAAGCGGCTCCGCAATCACTTCCGCCAGCTCCCTCAGCACACGTGGATGTATCCCATCCGGGCCCATGGATTTGTTTGCATTAATCCCTTTGAGCCGCTCCTGGACCACCCCTACCTCAACTAGAGGGAAGCTCTTCATTCCCCAAACACTCCTACTTTCATCCAGGATCTGTGGGTCCCGAGGGGCCTTTGGAGTGAAGACTGAGGCAAAGAAGGCATTCAGTATTTCCACCTTCTCATCATCACCCGATACCAGGACACCCGCCTCATTCATCAAGGGACCTACATTATCCCTGATCATCCTCTTACTATTCACGTATCTGAAAAAACTCTTTTTATTATCCTTTATGTCCCTTGCCAGTTTCATCTCCAAGCGGGCTTTAGCCTTTCCAGTCGCATCCCTACAGGCCAGTTGCGTCCCTACAGGCCAAAAGTTACTGAGGTGTCCATGATGGGTGCAGTGCTGGTGGGATGTTTTATCACTTGCAAGGTGCAGTGAGGGTCTGCTGGGCCTGAGGTTCCCTCCACACACTGTATTTTACACCTCGTCCTACATGACTACCCCTGGCCATGGCTGGACACATGTTGAGAAGGCTGGACCTTGAGCTGGAGATGGCTTTCTCAGTCAAACATTGCAGTGCTCATCTGGAGAATGAGCTGAAGTGCCTCGTGGAGCACTTTATTTTATGGAATCTTGACCTGCACTCATCTGTCAAAATAAAAGACCAGGCAATACTGTTTGCAATAAGAAAGCTGGAAAATAATCAGAAGAACTATGGCTCTTCAACACGACAGCTTTAGCTAAAATGTTCCAGTCTTCACCTCCTGCTGAGCTAATTTTAGCCCTCATCCAATGTAAAAAAATAAAAAAATCTAAAAAAAATTAAAAGGACACGACAGAAGGATGCTGAGCACCAGCTCGTCTGGGAGCCTGTTCCGCTCCAGCATTGGTAGGTGTAGAGAGGGAAGGGTTCTGAAGGTTAAAATAGAGGCTGGGGGTTAAGGCGAGGAAGCTTCCCCCTTGGCTGGGGTTTGCTGACACCGTAAATACATATTTTTAGGGCTTGGAAAAGCTGCAGCCGCATAAAGCAAAGCACTGACCTGGTGTAGACTTGGTCTGATGTGGTCCTGCTGCTATCCATCTGTTCAGCTGGAGGTTTCATCTGGTTGTAACCCTCTCAACTGTACACGAGCCCCTCTGCAGCTGGCACAAAGCCAGGCTTAAACACACATGTTTAGGTAAAACCCGAGTGCTGGAGGTAATGCAGTTACGTGGCTGCTCTTGGTCTGGTCAAGTTTAGACAGTCCAGAAACGCCCAGATTAAGGAGCAGGAAGAACCACAGCCTCAACCTGCCCTTGGATGGAGGAGCTGTGGGCATGGGCAGAGATGGCTCCTTCCGAAATGAAAACACTGATGTCCAGGCTCCAGGTCACTCCTGGGCAGCAACATGATGCTCCATGCTCACAGCACCTATATTCAGGCACCACCAACCCCATCGACATCCATGAATGAATTCCAACAGAGCAGTGGTGGCCCCAGGACCTCATTTTATCATCATGCTCTGGGCAGCTGAGCAGTGGCTTCCACTCTTCCCTCCTTGGGAATCACAGGAATCTCATTCACTCAAGATGCTCAGGCATTGGCTGGTTGAGTCAGTATGAAGTTCTGGCCAGCAGATCGAGAGAAGGGCTACGAAGATGATGAAGGGCCTGGAGCATCTCCCATATGGGGAAAGGCTGAGTGAGCTGGGGCTGTTCAGCCTGGAGAAAAGAAGACTGAGGGGGAACCTAATTAATGTTTATAAATATCTTAAGTATGGGATGCAGGGGGAATTGGCCTTTTCAGTGTCTGTGGGGACAGGACAAGGGGCAATGGCTGCAAACTGGAGCACAGGGAGTTCCACACCAACATGCAGAGGAACTTTTCCCCAGTGAGGGTGAGGGAGCCCTGGGACAGGCTGCCCAGGGGGTGTGGAGTCTCCTTCTCTGGAGAGATTCAAGACTCGTCTGGACGCCGACCTGTGCAATATGAGCTGGGAAGCTGCTTTGGCAGGGGGTTGGACCCGATGATCTCTCGAGGTCCCTTCCAACCCCTATGGTTCTGTGATTCTGTGATTCTGTATCATTTTTCCTCTTAGCATTATCATAGACTCATAAAAGGGTTTGGGTTGGAAGGGAACTTTAAAGACCATTTAGTCCAGCCCCCTGCCATGGGCAGGGACATCTGCAACAAGAGCAGGCTGCTCAGAGCCCCATCCAACCTGACCTGGAATGTTTCCAGGGATGGGGCATCTACCACCTCTCTGGGCACCCTGTGCTGGTGCTTCAGCTCCCTCAGCATAGAACATTCCTTCCTTATCCCCAGTCTAAACCTTCTTTCAGTGTAAAACCCTTACTCCTCACACTCTTACTACAAGCCCTACTAAAAAGTCTGTCCCTATGTTTTGTACAAGCCTTTTTTTAAGTACTGAAGGCAACAATAAGGTCTCCTGGAGCCTTTTCTCCAGGCTGGACCCCAGCTCTCTCAGCCTGTCTCCAGCCCTCTGACCAATGGCCAGCCTTTTCTCAGTGTCTGTGGGGACAGGACAAGGGGCGATGGCCTCAAGTCGGAGCACAGGGAGTTCCACACCAATCTGGGGAAGAACTTCTTCCCAGTGAGGGTGAGGGAGCCCTGGGACAGGCTGCCCAGGGGGTGTGGAGTCTCCTTCTCTGGAGAGATTCCAGCCCCCTCTGGACACCGACCTGTGTGACCTGTCCTAGGCACCCTGCTTTGGCAGGGGGTTGGACCTGATGGGCTCTGGAGGTCCCTTCCAACCCCGACAGCTCTGTGATTCTGTGATTTTTGTAGCTGTTAGGTATGTTGGAAAGCTGCTGTGAAGAGCATTCATTTAAGAGTGCAGCATTTCCATCCTCTGCTTACAGGTCCCAGGAGGACCGGTGGTTCTCACAGGTGGAGATCCTGAGAAGCAGCGAGGTTAAACAATTTGGTCACGTCTCATGGAATGATGAGTGGGGACCAGAACCCCCTCCAGCCTGCAGGCCTCTAACTGCCAAGATTTGGTATGTATCTTGTGGAACAACATGGAAACAACTGCAAAGCATGTCTTAAACTTTGGTATGCCCAGGTGACTCATTGCTACTGTGGTGTCACACGAGGGACAAAGGTTTTGGATAAAAAGCCATGTGTAGCTGCTAGCGCAACACTGGGGAGTGGGAAGAAGCATGAGTGAGCCCAACTCTCTCCATTCTCTTGTTACTCCAGAGTAAAAGCCACCTTCCAGCCAGCTGACTGTAACCCTGGACTGGCCGTTGACTTCATGGCTCCTAAACTTGGAGGGATCCTTCTATCCCCAGATTCCTCCTGCACAGCCCTGAGATAAATGCTACAAAAGCTCACAGGGGTCAAGTTGTTTTGTGGTTGTCTCCAGCTTTATCTTTCATCTGTAGGCCCCTTGATGCCATGTGTCCCTAGACAAGTGTTGAGGACACTGGTAGAAGCACTCCTTGAGCTTCTGATGCTATCTTGGCTGCTGGACCACAGAGAAGGTATGATGTGACTCCTAGGGATTTCAAATCTGCTGGTGCAGGACAGAAATAGACCAAATTTTAGCACAGAGTCCCCACATCTCCCCTTCCAAGTGTCTCTTAGTGCTTATCAAGCAACATGGGTGCCTCCATCACCCTCCCACCCTTCCATGCTGACTCCTGCTTGAAGGACAAGACACAAGAGCCTGGAAATTCAAACTCCCATGAAAACCGTGCACATGATCAAAAGCCATTTTAAAGCTGATTCACAGGCCCACCGGCTTGAATCCAACTGCTGGCACAATTCATTCAGAGCAAAGCAAATAATGTGTCCCAATAAACCTCTCTGGATTGGGGACATCTCTGTTGAACAGAAGGGCACAGCACTGAGTTAACCTGGTCCAGATGCCTGCATCCTGATCGAACACTATGGCCATCGACCGTGCAAAGGATGGCACAGGCTGGAAATCCTGTTCCTGGGGTCGTGAGGGAGTTTACAAAGCCATCTGGACCTTGCAGTCTTCAGCCTCCACTACTCTGGTGGTGCCCATACAAGGTCCCCTCCCACAAGAGGTAGGAAGCTGCTGTTAGGGATCCTCTCCCTGGCAGAGGACACATGCAAGCAGCATGTGACACAGAGGCCGGGTGAACGCTTGAGGGCAAGGTGAGAGGGGGCAAAAGGAAAAATCAAGCAAGGCCTTTGACACAGTTTTCCAGGGCATTCTCCTAGAGAAGCTGGTGGCTCATGGCTTGGATGGGCTCACGCTTCACTGGGTGAAACACTGGCTGGATGGCTGGGCCCAAAGGGTTGTGGTAAATGGAGCTAAATCCAGCTGGAGGCCGGTCACCAGCGGTGTTCCCCAGGGCTCAGTGCTGGGGCCAGTCCTGTTCGATGTCTTTGTCAATGACCTGGATGAGGGAGTCAAGAGTGTCCTCAGTAACTTTGCAGATGATACCAAGACTGTCAGGAGTGCTGATCTGCCAGAGGGAAGGCAGGCCCCACAAAGGGAACAGGACAGGCTGATCGATGGGCCGAGGCCGACTGCACGACGTTCAACAAGGCCAAATGCTGTGTCCTGTACTTGGGTCACAACCACCCCATGCAAAGCTACAGGCTTGGGGCAGAGTGGCTGGAGAGCTGTCTGGAGGAGAGAGGCCTGCGGGTGTTGATCAACAGCCAGCATGAGCCAGCAGTGTGCCCGGGTGGCCAAGGAGGCCAACGGCATCCTGGCTTGTATTAAGAACAGCATGGCCAGCAGCTCCAGGGAGGTGACCATCCTGCCCCTGCACTCAGCTCTGGTGAGGCTGCACCTTGAGTGCTGGGTTCAGTTTTGGGCCCCTCACTACAAGAAGGACATCAAGATTCTGGAGCGTGTCCAGAGAAGGGCAACCAGGCTGGGGAAGGGGCTGGAGCACAAGTCTGATGGGAAGCAGCTGAGGGAGCTGTTACAGAATCACACAAGTCTGGAGAAGAGGAGGCTGAAGGGAGAGCTCATCACTCTCTACAGCTACCTAAAGAGGTGGCTGTAGCGAGGTGGGGTTGGTCTCTTCTCCCTGGTAGCCAGTGACAGGACAAGGGGAAACGGCCTGAAGTTGCATCAGGCCTGTGCTGAAAGGGCTGTCAGATAATGTCACAG
Source organism: Porphyrio hochstetteri (assembly GCA_020800305.1). Classification (NCBI taxonomy): domain Eukaryota; kingdom Metazoa; phylum Chordata; class Aves; order Gruiformes; family Rallidae; genus Porphyrio; species Porphyrio hochstetteri. The sequence goes on from CM036938.1 coordinate 89,666,644, forward strand.
GCTGCCCAGGGAGGGGGCTGAGTCACCACCCCCGTAGGGGTTTAAAAGAAGAGCAGCTGTTGTCTTGGTGACATGGTTGGACCTAGGAGGGCTGGAGAGATGGTTGGATTCGATGATCTTGATGGGTCTTTTCCAGCCAAACCCACTCTCTGATTCTGTGATTATCAGAAGCATGGGAGATGACAGGGATGGAAAGGTAAAACCCTAGCTACCCACGCTAAGGTGGTCCCACACGGGCCTGGGATGGGTGTCCCCACCGCCGACCCCACACATTCTAGCACCTCTCATGCCTGCCTCACCCCCACCACTGAAGAAGCCACTCAGCACAGCCTGGGATCAAGTGTAGGTTTTTTATTTTTTAATGGAACATAGACTCCTTTAGAAAAGACATTCAACTGGATGGCAACACCCATAGGAAAAAACACCAATCTCGTGTTCTCTTTTTTTTTTTTTAATTTGGCATTTGTTATTTGCATTTATATTAAAGCAAAGTGCATCTTTCTTATTTTCTCGTTTATACACATTGCACAATACATAAATAATGATGCTTATAAAAGTCTTTGTATTTACAAGTAATAATATATTTATATATAACATAAAATACATTTTTTTTCTTTAATAAATCTCAGGGTTCTTTTTTAAGGAGTCTTTTTCTTCGTGTGTGTGTGTGTGTTTTATTTCCAAAGCACTACAATGCTAAAGTTCCAATGAGAATGCTCTCTTGTTCATTTAAACCTTTATATTTAGAAAAATAGCTTATGTTAAGGTCTAAACATGCTCATTGAGCTAAGAACAGTGTAAAAGTATCATACTCGTGTATGAATTCAAGAAGAAATGAAAGCACAACTGCATTTCCAGATAGGATGGTACTAGGATAACCTGATCTAAGCAGGTTATGACAGACCAACTATCCTGAACACTATTTATTTTTTTTCTCCCCATATGTTTTTCATTTGTTTTGTTTTGTTTTGTTTTAGGCTTAGGTTTCTGTCGCTTTGCATCTCAGCACAGATACATAAAGCATGGGCCATGCTTTAACAGAGGTTTCACCACTGTTGTTTTATCCCCTTGCAACGATCTATGACCATAGAAAAAAAGAAAAAAAAAAAAAGAAAAAAGAAAACAGTGGGAGGACCCCAGTGCTAAAACATGAACCCAGCGACAAGGAAAATAAAGTGAGAATCCAAAGGATAGGTTAAAGACCTGGTTGGGAAGGTTCTGCACCATCCTTCAGGGCGGCACCCGTGGGTTTAGCACCGCTAAGGAGGAAAGGGTCCTTTGTGTCACCATCACTGGGGATGGCTGGCGGTTAAGGGAAAGGCGGTGCGTAAGAAGTACACGTTTTATCTTCTTTCTTCATCCAAGAGAAGGAGCTGCAGCACATAGCAAGTGGCTTCTGAATCCCCCATCGCGTAAGGATAATCCTTTCAGAGGCGCGAAGTAATTATTCACCTGCAATCCATGCCCCTCCCATCCTTCTCTCGCCTCTTCTGGAGTTATTGGTCGTTCACACTCTTAAAAAATAGATGTATTTATCAAAATACCCAAGGCAAAAAAAAAGGAAAATAATAATCTTTCCATAAGCTATTTCTCAAGAAACAGGTGGGAGGGGTGCAGGACAAACAAAACAAAACAAAACCAAGAAGTCTGCATGAAAAGCAAGCACTCAGAAGGAAATAATAGCAGCAAAGTAGTATAAATGTCACGAGTCCGCTCTTTCTCGAGTCATCGGTTATTAAAAATAACCTCCAACCAACATGGGCAGCTGCTGATGAACTGTCTCGTGTAGCACTGGCCCCAGCCTTTCACAAAGCTGATCTGAACAGTAAATCCAGTCCATGGCTGCTGCATGAACTCGTGGTCGTTGGGTCTCTGCAAGCTGTACGCCTTCTCGTAGTCAAAAGCCTTGATGGAAAAGCCTGGAAACACTTTGTGAACCAGCAACGTCCTGGAGTCGGGGTTGTCCAGTGTGGCCGACTTGATGAAGATGGGGTAACTGCTGCGGTTGTACACCCACACGCCGTCCACTTCCTTGGTGAGCTGGATGCCATAGCCGATCTTGCTGCGGACCTTCTGCACCAGTTGGCTTTTGTTGTCCGAGTTGAGCTGTCCGAGGCAGAAACCATTCCCCTGAGGTAGATCATAGAAGATATCCAGGGAGGGCTCTTGGACAGAATACAGCCGACCCACACGTGTCTTCTCTTCCCAGTATGCCACCACGCACCAGTGTGACCGATCCCCCGGCTCCTGAGGAACTTGGGAATCTACAGAACACGAGGGAGAAAGGAAGAGAAGGAGAAATTGAGCACGGGTGGGGGTAACACAACCCAAAAGCGACGTGATGCTGGCAGGTCCTTGCCTGCCCATGCCTTCATGATGCTCTCCATGCTGCTCTCCATGCATACACCAACGCCCACAGCACATCCACTGCTTCCTAAACCCTTATGTTAAGGCCATTATTACGTTGCCTCAGGTTTGGGGGATTTTTGTGCTGCTCCAGTGTCTGGCTCTGGATGGAGTCAGGGGCCCTAAATCACCAGGTCCACTTTCAGAAGCAGCTTGAGACCCACCAGCAGCACCCACAGTACAGCAATCCCTCCCCCCAGAACATCCCTAGGAACACCTTCAGTGCCAACAGGAGAGACAAGATGCTCCAGCCAGCTGCATCCAGCAAGACCCAAGCACCCTAAAACCCCTTTATCTGGTCCTGCAAGAGGATGGATCCATTTCCAAAAATAACAATAGGCTATAAAACAGAGGTGCTGCCAAAAAACCAAGCACATTGAAGGCCACCCTACGGGACTGGATGGGACAATGGCATGCCTGTTCCCAGTTCATAGGGCTTTTCCCTGCCCACAGGCAAAGCCTGGGTGATGGAGAAGATGAGGATGTCAGATGAAGCCCTGACCCACGGGAAGTACCATCAGACAGCAGCAGGATGGGGATGTACCAGAAATCTCATTCTTGCTAACACAAAAACAGCTGAAAAAAACCCAAAATCCATTCTTGTAGCCCTTCTTTCAACCCCCTTGCCTGTAGCTACCCCAGTGAGGATATGATGTGGGAGGCAAAAGCAAAGGGACTTACAGCTTGGAAACACAAAAAAGCCCCCTTTCCCAACAGAGGATCCCTAGGCAGCCCAGTGCTGCTCAGCGGGTTAATTCCTCCCAGCCTCTGCAGACATGTTAAGACCTGGGAACTATTCAACTCTCTAATTGTATTTGAAAAATAGTAAAAAAATAAATAAAAATTTAAAAAATATCAGGCTGGGAATGCAAGCTTGCCAGCGCTACCGAAACAACCCAGGCATTGGGGATGGAGGTTGAACCAGCAGCCCAAAGCTCTCCCTGCATCACCTTAGCCCCTCAACCCACACCCCCCACCCCCTCAAGCACGGGTGATGACAGCAGCACACTGGCTGCCCTGTTTTCTATGTTTTTTGCTATTAAATAAGCCCGTTTCCCCCATGCAGGTATTTTTTTCTCCTCTCTCCTGAGCTGTGCTTCAAGCCCTGCACTGTGCTTTAAAAAAACCCACACAACAAAAAGCAGCAACCCACCCCACCCCCAATCCAAAAAAAAGCCCAGCCACACACTTTTAATTTCCTTATTTCTATGCCAGCAAGGAAAGTATTTCTCCAGTTGCTGGAGGCAGCTACTAAATATGGTCCTGACTGCGTGTGCCCCAAAATAGGGACCCTTGCTCCTGGGTGAAACTGGGGATGGGGGTTCCAGCAGCAAGGAGGGGGGTCCCCAGGAAAGCATCTTTGTCCTTCCACCCCTCCTCTTCAGTGCCTTCCAAGACTTTGTTGTGGATGACTTTACATCCTGCTGAAAACTGGCACGATGCGAGTGGCAGAGGAGGGACAGGGTGGGCAGCTTGGGACACCTCCCCCCTAACCAAATGGGGTTCCCCCTACACCAAAGCGGGCAAGAAGCAACCCCAGGATGGTGTTTGCACCACCCACCCATGAGACAGAGGAACTGGGCAGGAGGTGGGGAGGAAAGTCTAACAGATGGAGGAATCTCTCGGAGATGCTCCAAGATCCAGGGAGAGGGGGATGCTCCTGGATCCTGGGGGGAGGATGCTCCTGGATCCATACCCATGTCAACAGCTAACTGCACCCTCCACTGCACCATCCCTGCCTTCTGTCTGCCAGTGAGGCTCTGAGCTTGTTGGTTTCTGTTTTACAGCAGTTGAGGGAATTTTTGAGCAACAGCAACTGAACCCTCCTGAAATTCCTATAGGTTTTCATTTATTTCAACATAAAAGCATCCCTTTCAGGAGGAGGTGGGGAGGGGGGTGGGAGGGAAAAGACTTTTTCACCTGATATTTGTGCTTGCATTAGTGAAGACCACTTAACAAGTAGCTCATTGCCACTTACAAAGAGTTAATTTAATTGCCAGGGCATTTAAGAAAAAAAAAAAAAGGAAAAAAAAGGAGAAAAAAAAAAAAAAAAAACTGCCTTGGCTATGAATGAACAGACCTTTATGGAGGGCTGGAAGTTCATGAATGAATCCCACTAGGTTTTTCAATGACATGGGGTGACTAGACCTCAAGGACAAGTCTTAGGTAATCTGGGATTTATTTTTTTTTAAGCTTTTTTTTTTTTTAAGGATCCGATGCCAGCAGGGAGTATAAACATGCCAGAGCCTCTTCCGTTTGCGGGATTCGGCTGTTGACTGCATGTCTAGTCAAAAAGCCATGAGAATACAAGGGCTGAGCTCGGATAAACAGGATCAGGTCTCCCTGCCAGCCACCACCAAAGCTGCTTTTCATGGTTGTTGGGACCCCAGCGGAGCCCTCCCCGCTGCTACCTGCCTCCCTCCCTCCATTCTGGCATCCACCTGGAAAAGTGCTGGGAAAAGCCAGTGGCACCGCCCAGGCAGCGGAGGCAGGAAGAGAAGTTTGCAGGAGAGGAGAGGAAAAAATGATGCTGAGATGGCTTCCTATAGTGATGGAGACCTTTTTTCCCCCCTGAAAGGTTATTTTGGTGGTAATGACCACCGTGATCTGGGCAGATGACACAAGCAGATGGATCACACCCCAAAAACCCACACTGGGGCTCATCCCATGTGATGTGGTGTGTATAGTAGGGACCCACTGTCCAGCTCCCATCTCTGCCTGCTGCAAACTCACACTAAAACCCAGATCCTGGGAAATGGGCAGCCACATCACCCTCACCATGTCCCGAATCAAACAGCCTGGAATCGGCTGAGAAACACTTTGGGCTTCTTATTTTGAGTTAAAAGCATCGCCTTTACAAGCTCCTTGGAGCAAGCACACCCCTTTCTCAAGGCCTGGAAAACCAGAGAACTGGGATCGCTCCCATATCCCAGCAAACAATTACCACGTTGAATGCTACAAACATCCACACCACTATTTCATTATTAAGCATCCCCCCACTTGCCACTATCGTTATTTTCCATGGCTTGCATTACAGCCTGCCTCGGGGCTCTAACCAGGCTCCCCTCTGCGCACTCCCCAAGCCTAATGTTGGAAAAAAAAAGACTAACAAAAGAAAACCCCTGAAAAAAAACCCTAAAAATCAAGCAAGGCTGCCCTCAGGAATTTAGAGAATTAGTCATATTGATCACTTATTGTTGGGTCTACAGAGAATGACCATACACAGCAGAGCACAGCTCTGCAAGAGGTGGGAGAATTTAAGGCAAGAGTTTGATTATTTTTTGGCAGTTTGGTGTGGAGAGTGAAGAAGAGAGCAGTGCCCCAGCAGAACCATCTTCCTCAACATCATCTTCCCATCGAAAAGCTGAATATTGGTGGTATTCCCCCCATTGTTTTTCACATCTCGACTTTTACCCCTGCAATGCTTGGAGGCAGAAGTGCATCATGCACAAATGCATCATCCCAGCTCCTTCCCAACGCACCAACCAGTATGAGAGGCTGTGAGGCTTCCCACCTTGACCCTCACAAATGTCAAGTCCCGCCCAAAACTGCTCAACAGAAGGGCACAGCCAGGATTTCTCTAGCTGCAGGTGTGCACGCACTGCCCATGGGCTCAGCCATCACCTTGCTCTGGGGAGGGATGCTGCAGATAATGCTACATCCCCACAGAAATCCTGACACAGGGGACATCACAGCACTATGCCCAGAGAAATGATATGCTGCTGAAACCAGGAAGGTCTGGATGATGGCAGGTACGAGAGATTCACACCGGGAATCCTCCAAATTTATCGGTAATGGCCTCACACTCGGTTCTCCCAAGCTGCAGCAGGACTACCCCATCTCATGGAATCACACAACCACCAAGGCTGGATCCTCTCAGATCACCAGGTCCAACTGTCAACCCAACACTGCCATGCTGGAACAGGCTGCCCAGAGAGGGGGTGGGTGCCCCATCCCTGGGGGTGTTCAAGGCCAGGTTGGATGGGGCCCTGGGCAACCTTGTGTAGATCCAGGCCTGAGGTTGGTGGCCCTGCCTGTGGCAGGGGGCTGGAGCTCTGTGATCCTTGGGGTCCCTTCCAACTCATACCATTCTATGATTCTATGATTCTATGCCCACTGAACCATGCTTTGAAATGCCAGGTCTGCAGGTTTTCAGTACAGCTCCAGGGATGGTGACTCCACCACATCCCTGGGCAGCCTGGCCCAGTCCCAGACCACTCAGTAAAAAATCTTGCCTACTATCCCATCTAAACCTCCCCTGGTGCAACTTGAGGCTGTTTCTTCTTGTCCTATTGCTTGGTACTTGGGAGAAGAGGCCAATACCACCCACCCATATCTCACACCACTTGGAAGTGGCAGAACATTTCTGGTGTGGCTTTCCTCCTCGAGACATGAATACTTTTAAGATGATGAAACCACGTCATCTGCACTACTTCTTTCTGATCTCCGGCAGTTTTATTAGGACTTTGGGAAGAAAAAGTTCTTTCTACATTCAGGAAGAATCAAAACATTTCAGCAAGATGTAAAACAAACAAAAAAACCAACCAAACCCAACCCCAAAACATCGCAGATCCTGGCCAGTTTTTGGATCTCAGTGTTGTCCCAGTGCCAAGTTCACAAACATGGAGGGGAGGTATGCTGGGGATCTTTTGTTTTGCTTTGCTTTGTTTTGACATAGATAAAGGTTTTCCTGTAATCAACAGACCTCTAAAGAAAACAGCAAGTTTAGCACACACTGAGCTATCACCTCACCCGCCAGGACTACTCCCATCTGATCCAGGCAAGAGCTATCTAAATTGTCACCGATGATCTGCAGTAATAACAAATGGGAATAGAAGTATGTTTCTCACTAGGCTTTTAAATTCCTGTAATTGGATCGGATCTCTCCTCAATGACAGCAGGATTAGATGCAAATTAAATCATACAGCTGTAGAAATGTTTCAATCGACATATTTATGTATTTTTGTATTTTTATATATACATACACACACAGAGTTTTTTTAAGAGAAGCTTTGATCCAAAGCATCTTCTCATGCTCCTCCCTAAACATCTCACCATCAAATCCCCTCCTCTCCCCCTCATTCTGCTAATCCTGGGGATAGACTCCCCACAAAACATCAACCCTGACACAACACTAACCATGGCCTCACCTACCCTTAACTGCTACCAAAAGTCTTCTCATGCTCATAGGATCACAGAACGATTTTGGTTGGAAGGGGCCTTTCAAGTCCAACCCCCTGCCATGTGCAGAGACATCTTCACTAGGTGAGGTTGTCAGGTTTTGTAGCACCTCAACCACTTGCAGAGGTGACGCTGCACACACACAACGTACTACCCAGAGCAAACTGAACAAAGTAATGTAGACATCCACCAAAAAACCACAGCACCAAAAGGAAATTGGTCTTATGGGCCTTCCCTAGAAGCACCAGGACCCAAACATGAGCTCTAGAGGCAGCAAGGGGAGCTGGAAGAATACTCAGATCCCTCTGAGTCTTCCCAGGAGGCGGCTCTCTGCTGGAAAACGAGCGATGTGGGCATTGCCAATGAGCAGATAAACCTACAGTCCCTTCCTCCTTTATCCGTCAGCACACGCGGAGGGCATCTGTGCTTAAAAAAAAAATTGGCTGGACTGGTGTCAGCACAATGTGTCGTCTGGCTGGGGCCTAGGCTGAGACCAAGCTCAGCGTGTCTCGCGCCCGGTAATCTCTCTTGTCTGACCTTAAGCGGCATTTGCGAGCCCAGGGCAGAGCCATGCCCCCCATCTTCTGCTTGTTGAGATGGGAGACAGAAGCCCCAGAGCTTTACCAGGAGGTTCTAACACTCTTCTGGGGGGTTCTCAGGGGCAGCCTGGGGACACCAGCTGGAGTTCTGGCCCTTGTGCTACTGCCTTTGGGACAAGCACTCCCCGCACCCTTAATCAGGGAGCGAACAGGCCGTTACATCAAGGCAAGGAGAACACTGAGCATGATGTGCAACCGTCAAAGCGAGCACCAAAAAAGCGTGATTTTACTTCCTTTCTAGCCTCTTGGGTAATTTGTAGGCTACTTGAGCAGAGGAACAAACAAACAAGGAAAAAAAAACACCCAAGGAAAATCTTCCCAAGCCAGATTTCCAGGTACAAAAAAAAAAAGGAAAAAAATCCAAATTAAAGGATATATCCTGCTGCAGAAAAGGGTCTTTGTGCCTTTAACGGAGCTTGTGGGCAGCCTGGAGACACCACCCACAGCAATGTTTGTCCCAAACCTTTTATATCTCCCTGCACACAAGGCCTAGACAGCTCCAGCTTCCTCACCACCCCCCCTTCCCCTCCCGCTTTTGATGGCTGGGATGATTTTCTGCAGGGCTAATTTAGAGGATGGTCATGTGTTAAGCTCCTGTTGTTTGCAGAGAAAATAAACCCTTACCTACTGCAAGGATACCAGCACACCCCACCCCCCCCAGGGTGGCCCTTGGGGTCCCCTCCACCTTGCCAACACAAGAGCCCCCAAAGAGCTGGGACAGCCGGTCGCGTCAACGCGTATTTAGGGAGCCCTTAATCTGTGGATTATTGACACAATAGACCATAACATCTCTTTAGGAGCCATTACAGCCCATCGTGTCAGTAGGTACTTATGGAGGCCTTAATCCGTGGATTGACAGGCTAGACCATAAATTTGTGTCTATGTCTAATTAGGCAGCTCTTACTACTCAACATATACAGTAGTCACGTGGGCTAAAGAGTCTTAAGATTACTTCTTTCAATTTATTAACAAGTTGTCCACCCAATCACCTAAATGGCTCGTTGCTCCTAGCAAAGTAAGGCAACGTTGCATGAAAATAAACGTCCACCTCAGTCTCCCTCCAAGACTCTGGTTTGCAGAAGTTTTCTAAGGGCTAGTATCCAAAATCATAGATTCACAGAATCCCAGACTAGTCTGGGTTGGATGTGACCCCAAGGATCACAGAGTTCCAACCCCCTGCCACAGGCAGGGCCACCAACCTCCAGGCCTGGAGCTACACAAGGTTGCCCAGGGCCCCAGCCAACCTGGCCTTGAAGCTGAGGTGTCACCAACAGATGTGAAACCCTGTAAGCCTAATGTCCCACAGAGGATAAAATGTCCCAGAAGCCATCAGGAGAAGGAGCCTGGGATTTCCCAGTGTTTAGTTCAGACTCATGTTAGCGGCAGCCTACGAGCTTTGGAGTGCTCATTTGCTCCTCTGGTGACCCAACCAAGAACTTCCACCACCTTCACTGTGGCTTGGAAAAACCTCTTGTGAAATCAGGACAAACACGAGGTCGGGTTAGATGGTGGGTAGAGATGACTGATCCCTTGAGGACATCCCCTGAATTTCCCATCTCAAATCAGTGGCGCTTTGAGTCAACCCACCTCTCAACCTGCAGCCCATCCCTGACATCTGAAGGCTAATTTTGGGATGGGGCACAAAAGCAAGAGAACAAAGGAAGGAAGGGTCCCCACAACGCATGCTGTTGCAGGCCTACAAGGCCTCGACAGCGGGTGGATGCCATGACTGGCCCAGGAAGAATGTCCAAGCTTGAAAAATACAGGACAGTCACTACAGACATATGAAGGAAGCCCAGCTCCCCAGTGCCCCCCTGCATCAAAGAAGCAAAGAACCTAAAGTGAAACTGCTGAGTTCACGGAGTCTACCAAACCAGAAATTTGATTCATAAACATCCTATTAGTCACTGCTACCGTCTAATTACGGTGATTAATCAATTACCACAGCTAAAAACTACTTGAGAAGAGACGAACCTTTTGGTTTTGTTGGGTTTTTTTTTGGTGCCCATTTTCTTTAAAAGCCAAGCAAGACTGCAGCTACAAGGGGGTGGGGGTGGGGTGTGTGTGGGGGGAATACACAGGCACACACCAAAAATGCCTGTCTGGCTGTCTCCGGCGGTTAAGAGAGGAGCCAGCTGACTCCAGTTTCCTCCGTACCAGGCTTCGGGCCTCATCAGCCATGCAAATTATAGAGTACTGTGCTGTCTGAAGGCCGAATTTCAACTCAGCTCAGAGAAAAGCCTTAGAGGAAGGGTGGGGATGAAGAAGCCAGCCAAATCCATTCATAATATTTACAGTAAATGGGCCTCTTTGCTGTTGTTTAGTATACAGTCAGTCTAATTATTTTTGAAGTTTTAATTTAAAGAACCTTCTTTATCTGCCTCTCCTCCTGCACCCCTCAAAGGTGTGGGAAAACTTTTCCCTTGTTGCAAAAAAGCAGCAGGACGGGAATCCCTTCCCTGAGCTCCAACCCAGCAGTCAGGTGGGACGAAGGGATGCTTCCAGACGGGAGACCCTTCCAGAGGTGTGCTGCCAACATCCATGGAAGTTTTTAAGACACCCCCACCCCCCGCTCTGGGACACCTGGATAGGTGTGAGACATGCAGGTCCACATGGAAAAACCCCAAAAATCCCGTTTTTTGCTGTATGTGTCTCCATTGCTGTTCTCCTGTGCTGGTGGGGATGTCCTGGGAGGACCTGCTGGCTTGTGAGGTGTCGGAGGAGGCTGCTCCAACAGCCCCATGCTCCCTCCAACCTTCTCCCCTGCCTTGATAGCAACTCGGAATAACCATATTTTAATGACAAGCAGCCAAGAGGCTCCTCTAGGAAATGCAGGCGGCGCAAGCCAACATTCATGAGATGCTGCCATGCCACCCTCGAGCAACTCAGGGCTGGTAACAGCACCAAGCTCCCAGAGATGAGCAAACACCTCCATGCTTCATCCTCAGCAGCTACCAAGACACACCTCTTTCCCCACCCATACTCAACCAGAAACCTTCCGAGACGGGAAAACCAGCACGAAAAGGCTTCCTGACTTGGGACGACGCAAATCAGACCTGAGGATGAACTTGCCAAAATCTTTCTCCTGGCTTGGGTTGTGCTCCAGGCTCCCATAAAAGCATCCTGCCCACTACCCTTCCAGCACAGGGGTAAGCCAGAAGCGCAGATGCCGAAGCCACCAAAGGGCCATGCTGGCCCTGGGGGGTTCATAGCCCTCCTGAATGTAGCCCCCCAGCTCAGTTTTAGAGGATGAAGACCTTAAAACACCTTTGCAATTGAAAACAGAGCTCCTCTGTAGCAAGGAGTACCCAGTGATGCCTTGGGGAGGGCAGGATATGGCCCCCCAGGAAAGCCGCCACTCCCCACTGCCAACACGCAGCTATGGGGGTCACACATTAAAAACCTTGTAAAGACCTTAATAAAAAGCCAGGCAGAGCAGTCTAGGATTTCCAAACGGATACCCAATACCCAGATGTGTCTTAGAGGACTTTCCCCCCCCCACCCTACCCCTCCCCAACTGCATTCCACGCACACATACGGCATCGCTGCCGCTTTCGTTTCAATACGGAAAAAAAAAAAAACCCCAACCAACCCAAACCCGCCTCTCCCCAGCAGCACACCGACCTAGAATTCTCCCCAAAGGCTGGAAACAGACGTAAATACGTTCTTCCTCCCCCTAGAAAAACGAACTACCCCCACAGCCCCCTTTCCCAGAGCAGCATCCCTTGCAGGGATGTAACCCCACGGAGAAAGCAGGGCTGGAACAGAAGTCCTTTTCACGCCCATCGTGCCCGGCTCCGTAACAATTATGAAAACTGTTTAGCTGGGCTGGCATTTCGAGCATTTACTGCATTCCTGCCAATAAATTCCAGTCCCGGATCTGATGGAAAAGGCTCCCCCCGCCCCCCCCCCCCCCCCCCCCAACTCCTCCTTTCCCCTCCCTCCCTTGCCTTCATTCCTCCTGGCTTTCTTTACAACCTAATACCCTGTCGACGCGGGGCCAGGGCCTACTTAGGGGGAAAAAAAAACACCCAGCGCCAGACTGGAGACAGCATGCAGACTGAAAAAGTTAATCATTACTTCTGTCTGCCTTCATAATCTAATAACGCCTATTCCTAAGAGCAGGCGGCGAAGCACGCTCATGTACAGGCAGGGTCACCGCCCAGGGACAGACAGACAGACGGACGGACAGCATCAGCCCCTACCCAGGTAGGGGGTGAGGGACGGACGGAGGACGGCGTTTGGCCGAAGTTCACAAGCCTGGCCACGCACACACCCCTCCCCTCGCCTCTCACTTTGCTCTGGATTAATAACGCTTAGCAATTATAGAGAATATTACATTCATTAAGTAATTAACCCTCCCGGCGCTCCGGCAGAGTTGGCACCCCCCTTCTGCAGACAGAGGCCGGCAGAGGTTTGCCCCGGGCTATAAAATGGGGCAGGTTGGCAGCACCCAGATTAAAAAAACAAAACAAAACAAACACCCCCCCAAAAAAGCTCCTTGTGCTCACTGCACCCCACTTTTGGTGGCAGTGGCAGAGTCATGTCCCACATGGGGACTGCACCACAGCTGGTGTGGCATCACTGAGACCCAGCAGCATCCTCCCAGGGGGGCAAAAGCCCAAGGAAATTTGGCATCAACAAGATGCAGCAGCATCTTCCCAAGGGGACAAAGCCCAGGGGGTTTGGGCATCACTGAGACCCAGCAGCACCCTTCCAAGGGGACAAAGCCCAGGGAATCTGGGCAGCACCAAGACCCAGCAGCATCTTCCCAAGGGGGCAAAGCCTGAGGGAGTTTGGGCATCACTGAGACCCAGCAGCATCCTCCCAGGCGGGCAAAGCCTGGGGGGTTTTGGCATCACTGAGACCCAGCAGCACCCTCCCAAGGGGGCAAAGCCCAGGGGGTTTGGGCATCACTGAGAGCCAGCAGCATCCTCCCAGGGGGGCAAAGCCCAGGGGGTTTGGGCATCACAAACTCAGCAGCATCCTCCCGAGGAGACAAAGCCTGGGGGGGTTTGGGTCTGGGCACTGTCACTCAACAAACCCAGCACCGTACCGGCTGCTCCACAGAATAACCTTGGCTATAACATCTCAGGTGTGTCAAGACTTCGTGCTCTTTACACGTGGGATACATTTTCCATGCTCGGCTGTGACAAAGAACAGGAAAACTACGGGCCTCTGCATATGAAGATTTATGGGTTTGTTCCTTATAATGAGCTAAGAAGTCTCAGCCTGGCTTCCAAAGAAAATGAATTCATCAGTTCAAACGCAGTGATGTAACTTCAGGCTCCCAACTCCTTTTCCAAATAAAACTCCTGTTATTTGATTCCTGCTCGAAGGATGATTTTATGGAGTTATTTACTCCGTCCGCTCTGCCCAGGAAGGTGCCGCCAGAGCCCAGCCGCAGGGTCACCGGCAGCCGTCCCGCACGGGTGAGTGGCACCCCATCTCCCAGCTCTGTTTCTCAACTGGTTTGCTATTCCCCCTGCTTTTCTATTCAAAACCTCACCTTCCACACCAACACAGAGACGCATAGCATTATTCTGCACCACCTGCCATGGTGGGGAGCTCCCCCTCAGCAGCGATGCCCGGCACTCTTTAGCATCTATAAATTCAACCCACTGGTTCCCACCACCAAAAACCAGCATATCTGAAGCCAACTTCACCTGGTGTGTAAGGCAAAGGATGCCTGAACTTTCACCACCTCCCCAAAACCCCAGCTTCCCCAAAGCAAAGCAGTTTTGGTGGCTCAATGAACAAAGTCTACTCAACCTACATACATACAGCAGGTAATTTTATACAGAGCTATCATATATTCAGTATATAATGAGCTTATTTAATACATTCGGCCTACATATGTAATTTTTAAGTATGTAACACATTCAATGTATATATATTTAACCTATAGGTGCATATACAGGCTGACTAGACTTTGTGGAACATACAACCACCCATAGCTTTGCTTATTATGTGCAGATACTCATACGTATTTGCAACAAGGCGTAACAGCCTGAGCGGTTCTGAATTATTCATTCCATGGAGAAATCTGCCTTTCCACCTGCTCAGGTATGAAGGGAGAAGTCCACGGGAGCCAGGACTTGACCCCAAAGACAGCACCCCACCAGACATCCTACTTCATTCATCCTCAAGGGAGGATTGAGTAAGTACCACAGAGCTGGGGCACCCACCACAGAGCATCACTGACTGCATCTCCTGCAACCATCCTACCAGGCACCTTCCTTCATCCCTGAGGGATGATGAGGAACAACCACAGCGCCCAACACCCACCAAGGCACAGGGAGGAGCATACCTGAGAGCATCACCAGGACCTCCTGCAACCACCCTGTGATGCTTTGGCATTGCTGGTACAACCCAACTGAGGAGCTGAAGGCGGAAGGGATTTTTACGCAGCGAGGTTAAAAGGGCAGAGAAGGGCTGAGCCAGCTCTTACACAGTGGTGGTTGGGGTTTTTTTTTTTTCCTTTTTCTTTTTCTTTTTTTTTTTTTCCCCTTGCAAGTTAAAACCAAGATAATGACACTGGGTGGGGACCAATTTGAAGGGCTGAGCAGCCAAACCAAAATTAGTCTCCCGGCCAAGAGCTTCCTAGGCCTCACAGTTTGGGGAAGGAAGCTGAGAAAAGGCATGAAAAAAAAGAAAGATTCCTTGGGAAGCTCAAGCGTCGTGCTCAAGCGAAGGTGACCCTGCTAGTCAAATATTTTTCAAAATAATAATAATAATAAAAAAATAATCAAGTACTGGCGCAGCCTTCTGTGGAAAAGAAAGGCCCATGGGACAAGGTTTCTTAGCTCCTTTTTTCTCCTTTCTACTCCTCCCCCTGCACTTTCTTTCCTTTCACTAATAACTATGTTTTCTTGTATTTTTTTTTCTTGGCTCTTTCCTCATAAAAGACTGATGTAATTTCCTGTCTTGTCCCAATGTTTCCTGTTAATTAACAGGGTGAAAGTTATCATCACATATTTAAATGGCTACCCAAAAGCAGGGAGGGGGGAAAAAAAAGGGGGGAAAACAGAAAGAGGGAAAGGAGGGCTGTCTGTTAGCAAATGCCACATCACACCCCCAACAGCACAAAAACTCCTGGAAAAAAGCTTTATGGGTCTGATGGCTTCAGCCCATCAGCAAAGACACACACACCCCCCACCCCAACCGCCAAGGGTGGCTCCCACAGCAGGTTCTTGCACAGGGGATGTGAGCCCCCACCCTTCCCTGGATGGGGATGGAAAATCCCTGCAATGGTTGCCCAGAAAAGCTCGTTTCTTGCAAAGAGAAAAAGAGAAAGAAAAAAGAAAAAAAGAAAAAAAAAAGAAGAGGAGAAGAAGAGAAGAAGAAGAGGAGAAGAGGAGGAGAAGAAGAGGAGGAGAAGAAGAGGAGGAGAAGAAGAGGAGGAGAAGAAGAGGAGGAGAAGAAGAGGAGGAGAAGAAGAGGAGGAGAAGAAGAGGAGGAGAAGAAGAGGAGGAGAAGAAGAGGAGGAGAAGAAGAGGAGGAGAAGAAGAGGAGGAGAAGAAGAGGAGGAGAAGAAGAGGAGGAGAAGAAGAGGAGGAGAAGAAGAGGAGGAGAAGAAGAGGAGAAGAAGGGGAGAAGAAGGGGAGAAGAAGGGGAGAAGAAGAGGAGAAGAAGAGGAGAAGAAGAGGAGAAGAAGAGGAGAAGAAGAGGAGAAGAAGAGGAGAAGAAGAGGAGAAGAAGAGGAGAAGAAGAGGAGAAGAAGAGGAGAAGAAGTGGAGAAGAAGTGGAGAAGAAGTGGAGAAGAGGAGGAGAAGAGGAGGAGAAGAGGAGGAGAAGAGGAGAAGAGGAGGAGAAGAGGAGGAGAAGAGGAGGAGGAGAGGAGGAGGAGAGGAGGAGGAGAGAAGGAGGAGAGAAGGAGGAGAGAAGGAGGAGAGAAGGAGGAGAGAAGGAGGAGAGGAGGAGAAGAAAGAAGAGAGAATAGAGAAGAGACAAGGAGAAAAATTAAATAAAAAAATTATAAAATATAAATAAAGTAAGCCAAGAAAGCTGACAACATCCAGGAATAAGTTAAAAAATATTTAAAAAAACCCAAACCAAGTGCCTAATCCAAAGGCAGCGGGCGGAAATCCTGCGAGACGCAGAGCTCCTTCCCTTCCCCAGCCTCAGCCCCGCGCAGGATCAGGCCACTCGCTGCCCTGTGCCCTCCTGTTCCTCAAGAGCAGCCATGACGCAGCCGGTACCCCGGTGGCACCAGAGCCAAGCCGGCTGCCTCGGCACGCCGGGCACGCCAACAAGGGGTGAAAACAAAGCGATTTAGGCAAAAAGCGAGGGTGGTTAGGAGAGAGGCTGCGCCTCAGCGGTTAATAATATCTCGGCGCTGAAAATAAACTGGAAAGGAAGCTCCTTTGTGACAGTAGGCAGGCGGCCAGGCTGCAGCGTGGGTCATTCAAGCCGGCCGGGGACGGCGGTGGGGCTGGCACCCACCACGCCTGGCTTTGGCCAGCACCCTCCAGCCAGCCCATCGCCCTCCTAAAGCAACCAGTCAGGGCTGGTGGGAAGGAAGGAGAGGGCTCCACACACACCATTATCCTCCCCATGCACCCTAAAAATGGGGTGGGTACCCTGTTTTAACCCAGGTTTACAGTCTTGGCGGCAGTGCTTAAGGAGCAGGCATCCCCCCCTCCTCCTTCCTACACCCCCCCTGCCCCATGCCGGCGGCGGGGAAATGCATGTGGTTAATGTTACTGGTTCCTCTAGTGTAAGTGAAACCCGCTGGCAGACAGCAGGGATGGAAACGATGCGGCCCGCATCCCTGCCAGCCCCGAGGCTGCTCCCCTACGAGTGTGTTTTTGTCCCACCGAGTTTTAAATGTCCCCAGCGATCAAGTTGCCAACGCTCCCAGGGTCATCGCTTTTCTTTTTTTTTTTTTTATGGAGAGCAGAGCGTGGTTCTGGGTTGACGCCCCAGCTGAATCCCAAAATCCACCTTTTTGTCCTCGTTCCTCCCCTTAAAAACAACAAAAGGTGCCGGGTTGTGGGGTTAAACCCAAGCAGGGCCCCCCATCATTGTTTCGTTGCCCCCCCATCATGGTTTCGTTGCCAAGGGCTCTCAAGGCACTGTTTGGTTGGGAGAATCCACCCAATGCCCGGAAAGACGGATTTAATGGAGCTGTGCACAGGGATGGATCGAAACACCCGGCGTTTAACAGGGGGGAAGCACCTCTGCCATCTTTACATTTTAAAACCCATCCTAGAAGGGACCTAGGAGAGGATCAAAAGGCTCTAGAGCACTTAAAGGTAATTATTAAATGGGTCCTATTTGCTTCAGGGGAGGAAGGGGGGTGGGGAATTTTCATTAGCTAGGAGCCAGAAGCCGGAAGGAAGATCCCCCAAACAGGAGGAGGATGCCCCCCTGGACCCCCTGGGGCAGCATGGGGCTCCCCGTGGCGAGATCCCCCTTTAAAAAAAACCACCCAAAAAACAACCCACCCCATGGGGCTGAAGGAGCTGAAGCGGGTGGCCAAGCCAAGAGCCCTGGGGTTGGTGCCAAGCGCCGGCTCCCTCCTCCCCGCCGGCCACGGTCAGATGATGTGCGAGGCGAGCCGGGAGGCTCCTAGTCTGGCAGGCAGCCTGCTTTGCTCCAGAGGCTCCAGTGCTGTCATCCTGGCGTTAACCCCTGATAACCTTGTCCTTTCCAGGACTGGATGGTGTTTTTTAGGTAAGCGGGAGGGGGGAGCAGAGTGGGGGGCGGTGGGGGGGTGTTCCATGTCTCCAGTGAGACTGGGAGGGAAAGGGTGCAGCACCCTACAGTGCTCAAAGCACATAATAATAAATATATATATATTAAAAGGAGGTACGCTCAAAAATAAACCAAGAATAAGTGACTTTAAAAAAAAAAAAATTCCCAAGCAATTGTTTATCCCTGGGACAAATATACAATCCTAGTTCCACAGGAAGATGTCTCAATTTCAGATTATAATAGGATGCCAATTTGTAAATAAAGGCATTTCACAGGAGGTTATAAACTCTGTACGAGAGGGAGGTGGAAAGGGGGGGGGTGGGCTGGGAGGAGCGGGGGGGGTGGAATGGGAAAACACAGGCAGGACTCCGCTGGACAAACTGCACGGGATCCTGTTTACATGGGAGGGGAGCGAAGGGGAGCCGCTCCGTGGGGCTCAGAGCTCTGGATTTGGACAAGGTGCTTCTTCCCCAGCGAGCAGATACCAGCGGGGCTCAGAGGCATAGTGAAACATTCCCGGCCTGCCTGCAATTTGGGAATGAAATGTCACTCAGCCAAGCCGTCCCTTAAACCAGATCAGGTCCCATCACCCTCAGCCTCAGCGATGCTGACGCTTCTCCAGCCCCCAGAGGTCTTTTCTCATTCTTTTTGGCACAGGGGAGTCGGGAAGAAGAAACTGAGGCTGGCCTCACTCCTCAAAGAGCCTTGGTGGGTCCCACCAGCCTCAAGCTTTGTAGGCTCTTGGTCCAGCACCCACCAAGCATCCTCACTAGATGTCTACCCTGGGCAGTCCAGGAGTTGGGCTAAGTGTTTGGTATTTTATCAATAACCCCCCCTAAGTTAAAAAAAAACCCAACAACCCAGTGGGCATGGTGAAGATATCAGCCAGCTCATCCTGCTTTCCCTCTGTGATGGGCTCCTGGGAGAGCTCTGCTTTGCTGGTGGATCCAAGAGCCACTTTCTTGCCCACCTTGTCCCACACAACCTCCCACCAAGCCAAGAGCCTGGAGCCCTGTGCCACACAGGGCTCAAGAGGGAGATGTCTGGGGCTGGGCACAGAGCACCCCTGGAGACCCAGCACCATCAACCACCACCAGCTCACTCCTGCCCTCCAAGCTGAGCTCCTCCATGGGAATTCAGTTCCCACTGACCAGATGCCACTGGACCTCAGGCCAGCCACCTCCAGGCTCTCCAAACATGGGGTTTTGCTTGTTTGAAAGAGAAGTCATAACCAAACACATCTGCTGGGAACGAGTCAGCTCAGAATACAGGAAAAACCACCCTTTGCCTCCTATTTATGGAATTTATTACTTCCAATGGGATATTTTTGCTCTCTTTTTCTTTAACTGTGCCAAGGAGACCAAGGATCTGGACCAATAATACCTGAGCACAGCTACCTCAGTGGGAGATACCATGAGCAGAGGTCTGACATACCCACACAGTAAATAAAAAATAAGAAGATGTAACAAAATAAGTAAGGGCAAGGATGGGGAAGGGATGTCCCAGTGCCTCTGGGTGAGCATGGGATGCACCAGCCAGGGAATGGGATGATGGCTGGGGAAGAAATGGTAGAGGTGGGATGAGAAGAGGACACCAGCACAGCACAAGCACTACCTAGTGTTGCATTCCTGGGTCAGGAAGGAGAACAGAAAGCTGAGGGAGGGGAAGAGCCGATCAGGTTTGGTATCACAACGCTGCCCATATATTTCCCCCCCCTCCCTTGGCACTGCTGCCCCTCCTACGTCCTCCAGCACCTCTGGTATCCATCAGTGAAACTGCCTTCAGCCTCCAGAAGGAGACTGTGACCCCAGAGGTGGCCAGACTTGAGGCTCTTCATCATCAAAGGGTACTCATGGAGAGCTGCAAGGGCACTGGCTTCCATGCCCTTTTTTAATGCTTTCTTGCCATCATCCTCTCAAACACCTTCCCCCCCCCCCCGCCATGTAGTCTTCTTGCCAGAATGGCTCTGAACCCAAGGCTGGCCCTGTTCCCAAATTCTTGGTGCTGAGAGCAATCTCCCTCACTAAATCCTGCCCTTCCAGCTTCCAGGCATTAGGGCAGGTCTCCTGACTCTGAACAGCGCTACTGCACCAGCATCCTCTGCCCATCACTGGCTGCCAAGGCCTGCAGGTGCTACAGGAACCCACCACCACCATCCACCCACGTCATCTTCTCCTTACATTCCCACTCCAAGTTCCCAATCTACCAAAATTCTGGGGTTTGGGTTGGTATTTTTTTGCTTTTCTTAAAGCCACCCTTCCATCACGGAACCACAAATCCAGACAGGACAGCCCCAGTCTAGAGGGGATGAAGGATGCAGCATCCTCAACCCAGCATCCCCATCTGCCCAAACTTAGGTACGGCCAAGCCAAAGCGCTCTGTGTGCATGGTGCTCATTAAGGCCCTCATCAAATACACCCCTCTGCTAACTGAGATACGGGGGGTGATGAAGAAGGAGGAGAAAGAGAGCTCTGGAGGACTGCTGCAAAGCCAGTTTATTTTCCTTCCTCAGCTGGGTCTCTCCAGTTGGGAACTCTCAGCGCTGCACTCCTGCGCGCGGAAGGGAGATGCCAGTAAATCAGAGCAAATTCAAAACAAATGCTCTTTCATGTGGAGGCATTCGGCTTTGTTTCAGGACTTGGGTAGCTAACCGTATCCCTCCATGAGTCAACTCTCCTATCAGCTCCTCATTAAACTAAATGGCTACAATTACATTTGGGGAGGGAAGAAGGAGGGGAAAAAAAAAAAGGAGAGCGGTTAATGATCGTAAAAGGTTGTGTTTGCAGGCTTTGCAGGGATGGGATGGGGGCTTTGGTAAGGAAGACAAGAAAAAAGGAGTCAAATCCAATGAAATAATTAAAAAATTTAAAGGGGGTTAAGGCGCTTTCTTTTGGGAAGGAGGCTCTATCAAGGAACTGGGGCTCCCCTTCCCGCGGCCCTTCGGGAGGCACCGGGAATGAGCCCGTGTTATTTCCTGCAGCCCGAGCCCCCACCTCCCTCCCAGCCTTCCCTTCGGGAGCAGAGCAGCCAGACGAGATGTTATCAATAGGCTGAACCTTACAGAAAGCCCCCTTTTAAAAGCGAGTACTTCCTCTGCTTATTTCATGTGGTATCCTGTGGAACTGAACTCTCTCCTACCCTCTGCCACGGGTGTATTTCAGGAGGAAAATGGAAAAAAAAAAAAAAAGAAAGAAAAAAAAAATCTAACAACATCCTTATTGTTTTGTTTTGCTTCTTGTCTTTTTTCATTCTACAGTCTCTGGGTTGGGTGCTTTTTTCCCCCTTCCCTAAAGGCTGGAACAGCCCAAAAAATAAAAAGACAAACCCAAAAGTCTTCTGCATTAAGAAGAGGGAGTGACACCGTTCCCTCCCTCTCCTCTCTCTCCCCGTTTGATTAATTCTCATTAGGGCCTTTGAGCAAACAATATGCTCCCCTCTCAAATAACAGACAGGGTATGTATTACACCCAAAGAAAAACAAACAAGGCTCACTTAAAGACATCCACACCAAGCGCGATTCCTGGAGAGAGGCAGGGGCAGATGCACACGCGTGCAGCCGCCGCCAACCTGCTTCAGGAAATTCAGGGAGAGGGATGAAGCGTAGGGCAGGGAGACATCCCTGCAAAGCAGAGCACCTCCAGACACCTGGGAGGACATGCAGGAACGCAGTCTCAGGCCCTTTAATCATGGTGGAGACAGCACCCAGCCACAACACTGGCCAGTCCAGGGTGGGAGATGAGCTGCTTGAGGTGTGACACCTTGGAAAAGATGTTGGGAGTTGGGACTTGATGACCTTTGAAGGCTCCTTCCAATCCAGAATGTTCTGGGATTCTTTGAAAAACCCAAGAGGGGTGGGGAAACAACCCCCCAAGCCCCTATCCCACAAACAGCGCCTGGAGGCTGAAGGAGATGGCCAGCAGGAAACCAAGGGAGATCATAAAGAGTATTTCAAGTTGGACTCATAATGGTCATCAAGTCCAAATCCTTCTGCAGTATCTTTGGCAAAGAAGGGGGTCACCTTCACTCCCCAGGCACCACAAGCCTCACATATGATATACAGGACACTGGTTACACTACCAGGAGCAAAGCCCAAGCACAGCTTCCATCCCAGGGACAAGAGCTGTCACCACCACCACCACCACCAAGTCAAGCAGAGCTTGATGCCGAATTCTTCTCCAAGGCACAACCACACCTGCTTTGATAATCCATCCACCAGAACGAACATCACTTCACCCTCCCAAACACACCTCTCCCCGCCTTGGCCCAAAGAACGAACAGAGCACAAGGCTGGAATTTCAAGAAAATACAGGCTTTCAGGGATGGAGAACTTTCACCCGTGATTTCCAACACATCCTCCCCATGAGAGGTACAAGGCTGCTACCAGAACACAGCCCAATTCCCCCTTCAAGCCGATCTTTCTCAAAGACTCGCATCCCCAGCATCACTCCACCCTCCATCGGGACCCTCAGTCAAGTGCAACCCGCAGCCAAAATGAAGGGCAAGAAGAGATGTCTTACCTGAAAGCCCCCCAGGGGCTAGACAATTAGTTCCCCCTGTCTCAGTGGAGGAAGGCACAGAGTCTGGACAATCTGCTGGAGCAGAGGGAAAGGGAAAGGGGAAAAAAAAAAGGAAGAAAATTAGTCTATACAGGCAGCTCTTTGCAGGCTCCCAGCATCGCTGCGAGCAGAACACACATTCCAAAGGGTTTAGCAGGAAGCGATTACTAATTGTCCGCGCGCAGACGGTAGTTCATCAAGAAGCATCCACCCTAACTCGTCTCCTCCTCAATCAAGGCTGCGCGCTGCGCTTCATCACCAGCCAAGGCTGATTACAGACCAGCAGAAATTACAGACTAGCTGCCACCTCTCTGGCCCGAGTCACCGGGTAGTGAGACCAGGGCTGTTGCTGTTCTGATGGAAGCGAGCTCCCAAAAATGCCTGAATCGTGGCTTTACGACCTAATTTAGTCACCACCTGTTAACTCACCGGAATGGGAACCGAAAGGTAAGTGTCTCATCGCCTCCCTTCCATGGCCAGCAGCCTGTCTTTGTGTTCCCCTCTCAGTCTCTGCCACCACCAGCTGCTGGCACATCTTCCACCCTGCTGTCCCCTCCTGGGACAACTGGATGGACTTCTCCACGCACCACCAAAGGGCAAGGGCAGGGTTAAGAGTGATCCCCCACCACCAAAGGGCAAGGTTAAGAGTGATCCCCCACCTGTCAAGAGATTTCCTCCTGAAGCAATTTGGTGTTCGAGCTCTAGGTCTGGGCCTTTCCATCCCAAATTTGCTCCACAACAACAGCCAGTAGCCAACACCGATCCCCTTGGTCCTACAAGTGAGCTCCAGGGTTCACGTGGAGTCTCAAGAAGGCTCCATGCCCAAAAAGTTCACACAAGCTTCTGCTCCTCAGCAGGTTCTCTGGGATTTTGGGTTTCATCACATTTGGGCTCCCTGACGACACGGCTCTCCTCAGAGCCGGATCTCAAAGCAGGGCCCCCCACCAGAAGAGACAAGGCAACTTTGCCCCCACTGATAAAGTGGATTTTCCCAGATTTCGCCCCTGAAGATCCCAGCGAAGAAGAAATTCCCGTGTGCACAACCTCGTTTTATCAGAGTAAAGGAGAAGCCCTAACAGGAATATACAGTTTAACAGGATATACTTAATCAAACCAAAAACAATAGGGGAGACAGGAAATGGACATACTTGTGAAATACTGTATACGATACACTCTCTAAATGCCTTGTCGTGCTTTCTATGCTTTAAAGAAATGCACTCCTCTTTGTTTAACCCTTTCTAGGCCAGACAGAAGATTCCCCTTGCCCTTCCCCTGAGGTGTCTTCAGGTGCTTGGGCTACAGGTGCTTTCTGAACACAGACTCCTGGAGCCTGCCCCAGGCTCTGTCTGCCCCAAGCTGGAGCTCCCTGATGACTCCTCATGGGACAACAGGCATCGCCTGCCCTTCTTGTGTTGCCTCACTCCTGAAATCACACACAGTCAGGCCCTCTCTGGGAGAAAATCCCATCCTGCCTTAAAAACACATAACCCTAGCAACAGGGTGGTAGGGTGGTGATGCGCCTTGGTGACTTCTTTACAGCTGCCAGCTCCCACCCTGAGCCCTGTCACCCAACAGCCAGCTAGCTCCCTTCATCAATCCATTTCCCTCTGAAAGTCTCTTTGGAGGGCACAGAGCTGGTGTACACCCACTCTAGACCAAGTGTGGTGGTCAGGGGTGCAATAAGCCCAAAAGCAGGACACTCCTGAGCAACCTGCACTACACATGGCCTGTGCTCTTCCCATCACCCACAGATCTGTCAAGGGCTCTCCTTAGCAGGGGGTGCTCAGACTCACTTTAATTTCAAGTACCAGAGAGGTCAGAGGATTAGAGAGGTAGGGTCAAGCCTACTGCCTGAGCATCTCCTCCCAAAACTGCCTTGGAGGCACAGTTAGTCCCAGTGGCCACCAGCCCAACCTTGCAAGGTGCTGAATTGCTCCTGGATGCTGCCAAACCTCCACCTACCCTAAAAACCGATGCCTCACAAGGGCATTTGGCTCTGCAGTGACATCTCAGTGGGCTTCCCACACTCTCATACACCAGCCACCCAGGAGCACAATGGACAGAGCCACCCATAGCCCCTTGTCCCACTTAGTGATGGGTCAGTGTATCCCCCTGAATTATTTGTGTACACACCACTACCTGCCCTGCTTCCAGCTGAGTGGCAAGGGGCAGCTCCCACAGGGATACTGGGGGGGCTGAGCTCCCACACAGCTCCGGGATCACAGGGTGAGCCTGGCACTGCATAAGCCACCAGCACCCATCCCTGAAAACATCCTGTCTGAGGAGAAGCCCTCGCCCTGATGAAAGAGCAAAGCCAGCCTGGACCTACAGCTTTCCTAAAGATAATCCAGCTGCCAAACACAGATCTTTCTGCCCTACGGCGAGTGCATCAACGCCAGCTCTGCCCTACCAACACTGAGGTGGACGTGGCATCACACTGCCTGCTGCAGACCCCCAGCCCTGCATTGCTCCAGCCAGGGATGCAGACAGTCTCCACCTCCCATCACCTCAGACCAGGTACTGGGAAATGATTGTTTTACACTGTGAGAGGTGAAGCACCAGCACAGGGTGCCCAGAGAGGTGGTGGATGCCCCATCCCTGGAAACATTCCAGGTCTGGTTGAATGGGGCTCTGAGCAACCTGATCTGGTTGCAGATGCCCCGGCCCATGGCAGGAGGATGGACTAATGACCCTAAAGACCACTTGAAGGTCCCTTCCAATCCAAACCATCCAATAGTTCTATGACCATGGGCACTGACAACCCAGTAGAAAAAGCTCTGCACCTTCCCATGGTCACCTACTGCCCCTCTTGATGTAGCATCTAGCCAGCCCACAGCGAGCAATCCTCAACAGACCACTGGGAAACTGCCACAGGACATGGCACCCACACTGGGCTGGGAAACCCTGGGTCCCTCCACTGAGGAAACCCCAAGCTTCCAAACCCCACCTGCAAGAACAGGCTCCCAAGCTCCACTTGTGCCTGCCCCGGCCCCGTTAGCCAGAGTCTAGTTGCCAAGCGCGTTTTTCTTTTAAAAAAAGGGGAAAAAAAAAAAAAAAAGGAGGACTTTTTTTGGTGAGTAACCCAGTTGTTTCTGCGTTTCCGATGGGCAGCGTTAATCACTTCCTATTGGCCGACAGGAATAACTTTTCCTTTCGAAATGGCACATTCATGTTCTGCGGCTTTTCTGTTTACACACATTTTGCTACCTTATGTCAACACTTGCTAATGAATAAATATATCACTGGCTAACTGAGAATGAGGTCCTGGCAGAGGCAGATTGGATGTTTAAACCCCCGCTAATAGATTTATCCTAACATCTTTACAGGAAACCCGAAGGCAAGCTTTAACCCTTCTTCTCCCCGCAGCTCAGAGCCCCTTCCTGCATCAAGGTGCATCCCATGCTCGGGAATCAGCGTGGAGCAGAAGTGAAGGCAATGATAAAGGCAGAAGCACACAACTTTTTGGGGAGTGCTGCAGGGATGCAAGTGACACCCCATCCCACCCAAACCCACAGAACTCTGTGATCCAGCAGACCCACTTGAGTTTATTAGAGAACAGCACACTCGTGCATCCCAGCTCATGCTTCGGCCCTTGAAGCTACACCTGGTTATCTCTCCCTCATTAATTAGCCTTTATCTCCTTTTTCCCACACTGAAGCAAAATATTTTATGTTCTGCAAACCACATGTTTGTTAAACATCTTCACTTACTTCCCAAAGCATTAGAAAAAACCAACGCCACTTACTAGCGTTCCCTAAGAAGGGGAAGACAACATTCCAGCCTGCGAGGGGGTAGCAGGCAGCGTGGGACCCCACAGGGGTAAGCCCAAGCCTCCAAACCTGTCTCAAGTGAAGTTTGGGGATCTGCTTAGCCCTGGCAGCTTGGGAAAGCAGCATTTTGCCAGGAACTGCTCTTCTGATAAGAAAACAAACGCAGAAACAAAACAAAGCCCTCAAACCGAACAAACACACACACACACAGATACCGGTCCTCAGGAATACATCTCTCTGCCTCCCCGCATCACTGTGCCTCCCTCCACCCCCCGCCCCCCCCCGGCTGTGAGGAGGGGTCCACAGAGACCACCGCGCCTCCAGCCAACTCTCCCGACCCCACTAATCCTCAGGGATCCGGGAGCTGCTCCTCCCTGAGTTCCCTATCACCACCACCACTCCCCCGTTTCCGATTCTCCCCACCTCTCCCTCCTTCCAGCCCGATTTATCTCACACCCGGGGAGCTCGCTGCCAACCAGGAGTTTACGCAGACAACCGCAGAAGAGCTGGTGCCAGCCTCAAATGGGCTTCTCCCCTGGCACCCTGACATCCAATTACAAGCAACAGGCATGCAGGGCGATGCTAAAAAAAAAAGAGGGGGAGGGGGGGAACCCCCTCCTTCTCAACCCCCCCCTTCCTAACTTTTTCAAGCTGGCAAGGCAGGATTAGGATTCTTTAAAACAGAGGGATGCTTCTACCCCGAGTCCACTTGTGAAAAAGCCTCACCGGGATTCCCAGCCATTAAGGGAAGATTGCCTGGGCTGTGCTGGATCCCAACCCAAATCCCCAGAGCTTCACCCAACGGGTGCACAACGGGATGCCCACGGTTTTCCAAAGAGGCTGGAGCAGCGAAGGCCTGGTTCGTTTGCAATCCATCCACATCCCCCACAACCCCACCACCCCCTTTGGCCTTTCCTGCCAAAGTTTTAAAATCCTACTTTCTGCAGGTAGCATCCTGAGCAAATTACACGTTAACTCCTCCGGAGGTATCAAGATAGCACAAGGGGCACGCCAAGCAGCCCAAAAGCCAGACGCATCGCGGCGTGACAAAGGCAGGGGACGTTTCCCCTGAGAAAAGGGAGGGGTGGGGGGGATGTTTCCCCCCCTTTTTATTAAAATAGTCTGTAGCCCAAACTGGAGAAAAAAAAAAAAAGAAAAAAAAAAAGAGGCTACTTACCAGTTGGTTTGAGAAAATCCATCGGATATCTGGAGTAGGGTGGAGGGGGAGACTCTGGAATTAGAAAAGCACAGGGAAAATAAGGGCAGAGCCATGCGAAGAAAAAAGATAGGAACTTATGATAACAGTGGCATTCTTTTAGCAAAACTGTTTGTCTTAGCTCTGGGGGTTGGAGGCAGGGCAGCGAGGCGGTGATTGCCTTGATATTTAGCTGTCAGATAAACAAAAGGGGCCGTCTGGCGCCAGTCTCCCTGCTATCTGCCGCTCGGGCTGTCTGATCGGGGCCTCCCTGGCTCGGCGGAGCCGCGGCAGCGCCGGGGCCGGCCGGCCCCTAATCCCCCGGCATCGCGCGGGGACGGCGGGGAGGCAGCGCCGCCCGCCGCGCCGGGGCCCCGGGAGGGGGGCTGGGGCGGGGGGGATGTGTGTGTGTAGGGGGAGGATGGAGGCCTCACCCCCCTACCCCCAAATAAAGAGCAAGTATGTCCTGACAGCGGCGTTGGGAAGTTTCTTATCGCGGCGGCGGTGTGTGTTTGGGGGTTTTCGGGGGTTTGGGATGGGGGTTTGGGGAGGGGTGGGGGGGGTTACGCACTAAAGAAAGAATAAAGTTGAGAGGGCAGAGAGCGGAGCTGGACTGCATCCGCCATCATCATCCCCATGATTCAGTGATCCCCCATCCTCGCCCCCGCCGCCTTGCCCCCCAAACACATTCCCCCCCCCCCCCCCCATCGCTCCCCTCCAAACCCCCCGCCGCCTACCTAGCTCGCAGAGCCGGCTGAGGTGGTGCGGGTTGCAGCAGACGAGCTCGGGGTGAGCCTTGCCGTAGGATTCACAGCAACACAACCGCTTCACTTCGGAGCAGTGGCGGAGGTCGGGCCAGCGGAACACCTTGCAGAACAGCACCGGCAGCGGGTACCAGTGCTGGCCCAACCGCGAGTCGGCCTTGGCGGGCAGCAGCAGGCAGGGGGTCCGCGCCCCGCCGCGGGACTCCACAGCGTGCAGCAAGCCCTCCAGCTGCCGCTCCTTCAGCCGCTTCAGCACGGCGTGGGTCAGCGCCTTCAGTTCCGCCTCCGCGCCCGCGGACGCCCGGCCGCCGCGGCCCGCCTTGCCCGGGCAGCACCCGCGCCCCCCGCCGCAGACATGCGCCCGGGCCTCGGCCGCCGCCGCCGCGCCGGGTTCACCCGCCGCCGCCTCCTCCTCCTCCTCGCCGCCGGGCGCACGGCTCCGCCAAAGCCGCCGAACGAGCACCGAGCGTTTGGTCCTGAACATGCGGGACGAGAGGAGGGGCCCCCGGCTACAAAACGGGCATGTCGTCCGCCGCGCATGAAGGGGCCGGGAACCGAGACGCGGCGGCGGCGGCAGCAGCGGGCAGCGGCAGGCGGCGGGCGGCGGGGGGAAGGCGGCGGCGGCGGCGACGGCGGCGGGGCCGAGGCGGGCTGTGGCATGCGCCAGTCTCCGCGCTGGGGCCGCGGATCTCGCCGCCTGTCGCGGGGGGCTGCGCCGGCCCGCGCCTCTGCCCGCTGCGAAAAACAAAACCGAAGGGGAAAGCAGCCAAAAAAAACCACACCACAAAAATAAGAGAAAAAAAAAAGGGGGGGGAACCAAAAAAAAAAAGGGGGGGGGGGGGGGAAGAAGGGGAGAGAGCCGCCGCTTGCTCCGGCTTTGCCCAAAAAAGAAAAAGAAGAAAAAAAAAAAAAAAAAAAAAAAGAAAGCTCGTCTAGAGTCTGCGGCGCATCGCGCTGGGGGAGGCGGGCTGAGGCTGCCGGCGCCGCGCCACCCTGCGCGGCTGCGGAGCGCGGCTGGAGCCGCGGGGGATCCTCGGCCTCCCGGGGGCCGCAGCTCCCATCAACGCGCCAGTGTGGGGAGGAGCGGGGGGGTGGGGGGTGTAGAAGGGAGGTGGGGGAACGGGTGGGCGGAGGTGGGGAAGGGGGGGGAAAGAGACGGGATTGATGCGACGCAGGGCAGAATCACAAGATAAAAATAATGTTTAAAAGGGAAAAAAAAGAGAGCGAGCAGAAACGATGCCTTTAAAAATAAAAATTAGAAGAAAAATAAAAAAGCCACACGGGGAAAAAAAAAAATAAAATACCCCAAAACGCAGCGAAACACCAACCCTAAGGTTTGGACGTCGGAATCGGTTTAAACATCTGTCACAAAAAAGAGGAGAAGGAGCGTATCCAGAGTGTTGTATCCCTTTTTAAAGCCCAGGTCGTCCTGATGAGGGGTTTGGGATGGTTTGGTTTGGGGTTTTTTTTTGGGGGGGTGGTTCGGGTTTTTTGCGGGTTTTGGTTTTTTTGTCCTTCTTCCCAAAGGTTTTAATCCGCACGCACACACACCCCGGGTCTTGATCCGGCTGCTACGGGAAAAAACAGAGAAAGAAAGGGGTGGGGGGGAAAAAGAAGAGAAATAAAGAAGAAAAATAAAAAAGAAGCAGAGAGAGTGGGGCTGCGTCCCCTCCTTGATCCCCTCAGCAGCCAGCCGCCGGCGGCGGAGACCCGCGCCGCCCGTCCCCCGCTCCGCGCCCCTCCGCGCCGGGGCCGCTGTCACAGCCGCCGCCGCCTCTCCCCGTCGCCGCTCCCCGGCGGTTCTTACATGGGTGCGGGGGCAGCCCGCCGGCGACCCTCTCCGTGCTGCCGGCGCGTCTGGCTCGGTGGGGGTTTTTTTCTCCCTCCTCTCTCCTCCTTCCTGCCTTCCTTCCCCTCCTCCTTCTCCTCCTCCTTCTCCTTTCTTGGGTGTTATTTATTTATTATTCCCCCCCCCTTCCTCCTCCCCACACGCGCGCACACACCCCCTTTTTTTTTTTCCTCTCTCTCTTCCCCCCCTTCCCTTTCCCCACCTCTCCCCTCCCCTTCCCCTCCTCTCCCTGCAAGGACGCTCCCTCCCCGCACCAGCTCCTCCGTCTTTTCCCTCGCTGCGGGGGGAGCCCCGGCGCCGGCAGCAGCGCGGTGCCTGCGCGCTCGGCCGCACCCGCCTCCGTGTCCGTCCCCCGTTCCCCCGTCTTCCCCCCCCGCCCCCGCCCGCCCCGGCTCCGTCCCTCCTTCCCCTCCCCTCCACACCGCCCCCCCGCTGCCCCGCTCCCCCCCCCCACCCCAACACACACACCTCCCCGCCCCGGCGGCGGCTCGCAGTGCGCAGCGGCGCGGCCCCGGCCCGGCCCGGCCCCGGCCCCATCACGTGGCCGTCTAGACACCGTGTCGCTCCGGGAAAAAGAAAAAAAAAAATTAAAAAAATATATATTATTATATTATATTTATCTCCGACCGCCTTGCGCAAGCGAGCGCTGGGGTCGGGTTGCTGAAGGGCCGCGGGTCTTGCGCTCCCACCGACACCACTGCGCACACAACACACACATACACACACACCCGCGGGGGGGATGAGGCGGCAGCACCCAGGGGTGCCGCCCCATCCCAAACCTTGCCCTGGGGAGTGGGGTTGCGGGGGGGGGAACGGACCCCGCTCCGCGGGTGCGGAGAGGCTGGTTCCCCACAGCACCACCCCTCACGGGTGGTGGGGCGGGGTGGGGGGGCCACCCGGAGCTTGGGTGTGTTTAGGGGGGGCGGAGTGCTCGTGTGTGCTGGGGGGAGCGCCTGGAGCCTGGGTGTTTCGGGGGGCGGGGGGGAACCCCCGGAGCCTAGGTGTGTTGGGGGGGGAGTGCCCGAAGCCTGGGTGTTTCGGGTGGGGGGGGGGAACCCCCGGAGCCTGGGTGTGTTAGAGGGGGAGAGTGCCCGGAGCCTGGGCGTGCTGGGGGCGGGGGTGGGGGGAGCACCCGGAGTCTGGGTGTGTTAGTGGGGGAGCACTTGGAGCCTGGGTGTGCGGAGGTGGGGGGAGTGGGGGGAACACGGAGAGCCTGGGTGTGCTGAGGTGGGGGGGGAAGTGCCTGAAGCCTGGGTGTGCTGGGGGGCAGAACCACCCAGAGCTTAGGTGTGCTGTGGGGGTTTGGGGGGGGGGAGTGCCCAGAGTCTGGCTGTGCTGGGGAGGCTGTAGGTGCTGAAATACCATGCCTGATCTGGGCATAAAAATTAAAAATTAATATATATTTTTTTTATATATATATGTATGAATCCAGGCATCAAAAGAGGGCCCGGCGCAGCAGCAATCACGCTAATAATACTTCTATAGCACCTGTCGCCAAAGGAAGGGAAAGTATTTCGTAGAGGGTAAGTGTGCCCCGATTCTCACCAAAGGAGAGGCAGGAATGATGAGCACGTAGCACTACGACTATTCCTGTTCTGGGTACTACCAGTGGTAATAACTTCTGGCACCCGTGGTGCTCCACAGATGCCCCGTTCCAGTCCCGCCGGCGGGAACCTGCCGAGGATGGGGAAACTGAGCCACCAAGAGGCTGCGCGGCCTGTCCAGCCTTGCTGCATCTGCGGGAGATGGGCAGTCCGGCTTAGGCTTCCAAGCACCGGGCTAGGCCCCAGGGGGGCAGGAGAAGTCCCCCAGGGTCCCCCATCCCACACACGCACTCCCATGGAGGAGTAGCTCCTTTTTCATATAGTAAGTGCGGGCGGGTGAGTTGCTTGAGGTCGCTGGGTAAGCCAGTTATCGCCTGGCAAGCCCGAAGCCAAGAGTCTTAAATCATGGCTTGCTGTAAGCAAATCCAATTCTAAAACAATCGTGCCCAACCCAACATGACATGGGCCGTAAAACACGGGGAGGGGAATGGATAAAACTCAGCATGCCATGCAGGCAGGGTATTCCTGGGGTTGTCAGTCCCGAATGCCTGCCTGCCTTCAGTGCATGGAGATAATTTTAGAGCCCAGCCTGGCAAATATTCGCATGAGCGGGCTCAGGGGAAGACTCCTGCCAGGCCCTGGAAATGCTTACGCTGTTGGCAGATCTGGGTATGAATTGGTTGGGGGCTAGGTTTTTGGGGCAGCCCTGCTTGATGTTTGTGGATCTGTACTCACTCAGGCCCAAAAACCGGCTCAAAAGTAGTGAATAGTATAAAAAACCTGAGGAGGGGAAGAACATAATTTGCTGGCATCTAAAAGAAAAATAAAAAATACAAGGTTTGCTGTGAAACTGGGGTCTGAGGAGAGAGGGAGTACCTGCTTCACCTCCAAGTAATTAACAGGAGCAAGTGTAAGCTGCTAATTAAATGGCCCACCAAACTCTGCACTTGCTGATGCTGCAGCCGAGGCTGTTCCAGGGGTTGGGTGAGCAGCTCTGGCACAGCCATCCGGCCACGGGGTGATGGAGGAGGGTAACAATGCAGGACAGCATCTGTCAGGGTGTGCCACACAATCCCGTTGCTTTTAAAATGGTCACTTCTCCATCCTGGAAAGTGGCAGCGTGATCACGTCTGTAGTGTGACACCTTGTTCACCAGCCTCCGCAGTGGCCTCGTGTACACTGGGGCTGATTTCCTTGTTTCCTTAGGAAACCTCAATCCCTTTTCCACTGTGATTTGTAAGGTAAAATGATAGGGAAAAAAACCCCAAGAAAGTTCCATCCCATTCCTGTATCTCCAGGTGAATGACACACCAGATGTGCCCATTTAACACGTGGTTTATACTTTCTTAAGTTTTTCAGTCTTTCCAGGCTGTTACAAATGAGATCAATGCCTCCAGGTTTGGTGGGTTTTTTTGTTTGTTTCCTGACAACAACTGAAATTACTCTGTTGTCACGAGCAGAGCGACAAGAAGCGTAAGGTGGTGTCTGCTACAGAGGGATGTAGAATAGGAATGGGGTCCAGGAATTAAAAATAAGTTAAAAATACATCTCTTTTTTTTTTGGCCCTGGGATATGCCGGGTGACCTTGGGCACATCCCTTTCCCTGTGAGTAGGGACCTGGGCTCTGGCACCTCTGGGTGCCCATCCGTAGGGCTGGACCAGCAGTGCTTACCTCCCTTTGTCATCTCCACAGGTGAAAATCACTCCAAAAGTGCTAAATATTAAATAATTGGTAAAGAACTACATTCTGATTAACCCCAAAAGATTGTTTAAACAGACAGGATGTATGTGCCCACATGGAAAGCACAGGAATAAGCATGAGGACACTGATAAGAATGCACATGGTACCTGGGTTGGGGAGAGGTTTTGGAAAGGGGGTGATGCCCACGGGCGCTGTGGATGGGCAGCTGAATGGCTGCCTGGACCAGAAACCTGTCCCGCGATGTACCGGGGTTGCTGCTAACCCAGGAGGAGGGATAAAATCTGCTTGCATCAGAATCAGAGAACGGTTTGGGTTGGAAGGGACCTTCAAAGGGTCACCTAATCCAGCCCCCTGCCATGGGCAGGGACATCTGCAACCAGATCAGGTCGCTCAGAGCCCGGTCCAACCTGACCTGGAATGTTTCCAGGGACGGGGCATCTCCCACCTCTCTGGGCACCCTGTGCCCGTGCCTCACCACCCTCGGCATAAAAATTACCTTCATTATATCTAGGCTGATCTTGCCTCATTTAATTCAGACCCGTTACCCCCCGTCTGAAAAAGCCTGTAGCGATGGGACAGGGGGGCAACAGCCTTTCCCATAACCCTCTTTCAGGTACTGGAAGGATTAGTACAGCGTGTGGCATTTGCATCACCTCTCTGCACGATGTCACAAGTGCCTGGTGCTCGGTCCTGTACCTAAAAACCCCTCCGGGCCCGCATCCCCCATCCCTCCGTTCTCATGGAGGTTCCGGGGCGGGGGTGGGTGTCGGGGGAGGCAGTAGCGGGTCCGCCAGCAACCCGGCCCTGATGGCCGCAGAAATGCATTCCCTTGAGATAGAGAAATCACTCCATTTGTAACGAGCTCACAGAACAGGGTGAGGATGAAGACGGGGTGCAGACTGGCCGGAGCCAAGCAGGAGGCAGAAAAAGACCAATGGAAAAGGTGTAAAACGGCCCTTCAGCCTATAGAGCCCTGATGCGTTGTTTGGTTAATACTATGAAGAGTCTATGCAGTGGCAGTCAGGAGGCTGGAGCGTTCTAAAGCACATTGTGGTCACTGAATGGTGTGTCGTGTCCGTCTCTGCAAGGACAGGTGGGGACACGGCTCCTCCTGTACCCATCTGCCTTTGAAGGGCTGAGGCCGAGTTCATTTGCATTGCAATTCAGCCTTTGACAGACAGTTGGAGCCAAGGCACTGTTCACCTAATTGTTTTGCTAACAGCACCGGGGTGTGAGGCTCACCAAAGGCACCTCCAACAAAGAGGGGGTGAAAACCCGGGCTGGGGGGGAGGAGGAAAGCACATACACTCCCCATTCTCCCCTCCCTCATCCAAACAAAACAAAACACACAAAAAAAGCCCTCCCAACCCTAAAAACAAACCGTGGAACGCGTGTCCTGACATCATTACCGGGTCGAGACAAACAGAGCTGATCCCTCTTCACACCCTTTTGAGGCGAGGGTCAATAGCAGGCACGGCTTTGCTCTTTTGGGGGTCTGCCTCTGCTTTTATTTTAAGGGCGGTGAAAAGCCATTCAGGGGATGCGGGAGGGA
The DNA here is from genome assembly GCA_020800305.1 of Porphyrio hochstetteri. Taxonomy (NCBI): domain Eukaryota; kingdom Metazoa; phylum Chordata; class Aves; order Gruiformes; family Rallidae; genus Porphyrio; species Porphyrio hochstetteri. The sequence continues at coordinate 89,701,460 of CM036938.1, forward strand.
ACAAGGCAGGCTGCAGGCAGGACAGCGGCAGCTCCTGGCACCTCTCCCATCCCTTTGTGCACAGGAGGAATAGCTGAGCCCGTGGCCCCGCTGCTATTTTTTGCGCATTATTTTCAGAGCAGGGCTCTCACGCGATGTTCAGAGTCTGGGCTGCGGTGCCAATCTGGCTGTGCCCGAGGTCTCCTTCCCGCTCCAGCAGCTCACGTCGGCACAAGAGACCTCGGGTCTGGCAAAGAACCCTCTTCCCCCAGCAGCCTCGCTGTGTGCTGGGCCGCAGGACGCAGGGGGATGAGGGGAGGATGCTCTTGCCCCCCTTACCCAGCACTGCAAGCTAATATAGCATCACCATTCCGGTGATGCTCTCGGGTGCTGCCAGCCGCTCCAAGGTTGCATCCCTTGGAAAGAGATTCACTGCCAAGGGGGTCGGATAAATGGAAAAAAGAGGGGAAGGGGGAGGGAAAAAGGGGATGCAGTGAGATGGACATCATCAGGCACAGGGAAGAATAACCCTTTCTCCATCCAAATCAGGCAGTGCCTTGCTCCATCAGTAGTTTTGGCAAGGGGGTTGGACCCGATGATCTCTTGAGGTCCCTTCCAACCCCTTACGATTCTGTGATTGATTCTGTGATTCTGTGACTGGCGCAGGCTCCTGGGAGCTTGTTGGTTGCAGGATTACTGGGATTCATGGAGGTGCTGGCACACGCCAGACTTCACCTGCGTGCTTTGCTAGCTGGAACACTGATGGCTTCACAGTCTGGCCACACAGATGTTGTGCTGCTTCAGCTTTCTGTCTGGAGTGGGTTAATTGAGCACAAGGCAGTGTCCTTGCCTGGGCTACCTCGTGCTGGAATAAAGGAAATTCTCTGTGTAAAAACACACATCAAACCAGTACCATCTCTTCCCTCATTTGCTGCTTTGAGCACACGATGCTGGCCTAAGGAAGCCTATCCAAAGAGGAGTATACACGGTGCAGGGGTCAGCGTGGACCCAGAGTGCTGCAGGGAAGAGAGGATCAGATGTGGGCTGGCATCAGGGTGTGAGTGCTACTGGGGAAGAGGATGCACTGTGCAAGCCGAGGTGGGCAGGAGGAGCAGTGCCTGCCCTTTGTGGCATCTCCAGCCCTCACCCACGGTGTTCTTCATCCTCATCACACCACCATACCCCCCTGCCCCCCAGATAACTGCTGACAGCACTGCTGCATGGGCAGCGGGGCCGGGGTTCAGCCCAGCTCCTGCCAAACCTCACCGATGGGATTTATGACTGGGAGGTGAGAGGAAAGGGATTTAGGTCAGGCAGTCTGGGAGGGGATGACCTGGGATTGCAGCGTGGGAGAACGTGACATCGTTCAGGAGCCGCCAGCCAGACAGGAGCCCCTGGTCTGCTGAAGGGGAGATATAAGGGGAAGGATTGGGGAATATTTGGCTTTACAGATAAAGGAAAGCCTGCAGATCCCTTTTGCTGAGACACATTACGCTGAGGCAGAGAACAGCTTCCTCCTCTGGCAGTCCACCCCAGAGATCCCAAAGCTGTTGAGATCTGCGCGTCCAGAGAAGGGCAATCAGGCTGGGGAAGGGGCTGGAGGGCAAATCCTCTGAGGAGCAGCTGAGGGAGCTGGGGGTGTTTAGCTTAGAGAAGAGGAGGCTGAGGGGAGACCTTCTCCCCACCTCCACTGCCCTGCCAGGAGGGTGCAGAGAGGTGGGCGATGGTCTCTTCAGCCAGGGCACAGGAGATGGGACAAGGGGCAATGGGCTCAAGCTGCCCCAGGGCAGGGTCAGCTCAGCTGGGAGGGAAAAGTTCTTCCCTGCAAGAGTTGTCAGGGCCTGGCACAGGCTGCCCAGGGAGGGGGCTGAGTCCCCACCCCTGGGTGTGTTTAACAGACAGGGAGATGAGGTGCTCAGGGATCTCATTTAACACAGGACAGGAACGGTTGGACTTGATCATCTTGAAGGTCTTTTCCAACCTTGTGATTCTGTGACTCTGTGACTCTGTAAGCTGAGGTGCTCCTCAGCATCTTCCAGAGCGGGCAGCTCAGTGTTAACACAAACCACACAACCTTAATGCACCACCAGGCATGCCATGCTTGCTTCGTTTCCATTGTCCCTCTGCCTCTGTGTTTCAGATGTCCAAAATAATGAATATATGGGTTTCTTTGTTTCAGGTGGTTTTTTTGTGTGTGGGGAGGTGGGTTTTGGTTGTTGGGTTTTTTTGGAGGGGGAGGGAGTGGTTTTTTCTATAAGGAAAGAGCACGGCAGCTTTGATGAGGCATTTTTAAAAGTAAGTGCACATGAACAATAAAGCTGGTGCCCCCTTTTCACATTCCAGTTTCATTGGTGCAAATCCAAATCCCCTTTATTTGGAACAGGTACAATTGCTGGATGCACAGGCTGCACGATTTTATTTGTAGCTACCTACAGTGACCTATGGCATGGGCGAGGTGATGGGGTACAGGTAAAGAGCTGGGTCTGGCATGGGAAATTGGGGTCTCTGTTAACCCTAACGATTCCTTCTCTGGAAACCTCTGGAGACCAGAATGGAGATGGAAGCAGGTCCTTGCTGGTTTTAACTGATGGTTGTCATTTATCCATAGACCTCAGGGTGTACCAGATGTGTGGACGCTCTGCTTCCCCTGTGCTGAATGTGTGGTATACAGGACATCACAACACCTATTCCCTGGGGCAGGGGAAGGGCTGGCACAGGGTGGGGTGTCCATCGTTTTGGTCCCAAGGCTATCAAGCTAATCCCTGTTTTCTGATGGGAGATCTTGAGCTTTAAGGGGATTTATCAGGCCCAGAAGTTAGGTTGCTCAGATGGCAGTCATGCAGCATCGGTGCTGCCAGGGACCACTGCACATCAGTCTCCTGGCTGGAGGAACCCACGATGGCTCCGTTAAGCTAAAATCAAACCCCTTTTTGGCAGAAGGAGATGGTTGTAGAGCAGATGGGAGAGTAAGAGGAAGATCACCAGCTTCTGTATTTCCTGTTGCTAGCAGGTAGAGGTGTAATTTTGGAACTCCTTCCTTTTTAATGGAATAGGTCGTAACCTTACCATCATTTATGTGTCTTTTGGTATTTATTGTGGTTGCCTGGCCAGATGCACTGCAGAGCTGATTCTTCTCCCTCAGACATTAGCCATAGCCTCACACATGGCACAATACCAGCTATACTTTTCATGGATTTTTCCAGGGGAAATTCACCCCCAATGCTGATGGTGAATTTTGTCCAGTCAGAGGCTGGGATGGAAAAAAATACACCAATAAATAAATAAATAAGAATAAAATTGCAGTAAAAAAAATGATCCTATGTTTATGACGTGTTGTTTGGGATCAGCACTCCTCATACTGACCTACAGCTTGACATAAAACACCCAAATAAATAAAGATTCAAACACTGGACATCTGCAGTGCAGGCCCTTAATTAATGCACTGACATTTCGTGCCCGGAGTATAGCAGTGACATTGTGCAACAGTCCGCCTTAGAAAACAGGTTTTGGATTTCTTGTCCTCAAATCCAACACCGTCTCTCGTTTTAAATAACAAATTATTGGATGTGTCTTTTATGTCATGTTTCTGCCTGACATTATTTTTGGGGCTCTGTATGATACACCCCTATGAGGTGCTTAAGAGGGAACTGAGAAGACGCACATAAAATATTTAAAGGATGCCCCAAAATCAGAACAATTGCAGACAAATAATGCCTTTTATCCATAAGTCTACAATGATTTAGTCACAAAATACCTGCTTGGGGGGGGGGAAGAAAGTTTTGCTAATGATTTCTTGAGCTGAAAGCTGGATGTTCTGCTAGGAGAATACAGCTGAGAAACGAAGCGTCATTTTTCACTGGTAACGATCCAGGTAGAGTAATTAACCACTAGTTGTGGTGGATGCTTTGTCAATAATAACTTTGCAGTGAGGTTTTGGTGGTATTTGGGAGATGAGCTCTGGCTGGTTTAAACCTGTACGGGCGCAGGGAGTCTTTCTGGTCTGTGTTACTCAGGTGTGTAGTCTAGACAGTAGGAATAGCCCTTCGTACCTGATAATTTATGAATTAGTAGAGCCAGCGTATTAAAGCAGATAATTGAAAAGTCCTCATTTGTCTAAGTGTAGGTTGGGATTTTTTTTTTTTTTTAATAGCTTTTTACAAATATTAAACCCAACAGAAATGCCTTTATGACAGTCTTCCACGTGGCTCCATTCCAGGGAAAACAACCTGCTCAGGATTGATTTTTTTTTTCTTTTAATTACTTTTCTTTCCTCCCCCCTGCTCACAATCCAAGATATCTGAGTGGTAGAAATTCCTGGAGAACTGGAGCGTGGCACCGAACTGAGCCTGGGACCCCTGTCTGCACTGATAGCCGCTGCCCCCAGGATGAGAAATTTGCTTTGAACTTAAAATAAGGGAGTTTCGGGTAAGCAAGAAATATGGGATCGGACAGGAACTGACTACCCTGATTTCACAACCTAAATTACACAAACTGAAGGGGAAAAAAAAGGTATTAATTAGTAAAGTGCAATTTAAAGATAGGATTTTCAAAAGCATGTTACCCAAACCTGCACACTCATTTCATCTGGAGGGAGGAAGGCATGCCATCTGATACCAACGATTAATCCAAAGGAGGCCCAGACATGTCTTCTTCATTTAAGAGGAAAAATTACATATTTGTGAGAGGGTAAAAGCAGCCTGACTGGCTGAGGTGCCTGTGGGCTGCTGGATGGGCCTTCTAGGGGCTGCAGAACGTGGCCCACCATGTCTCAAGTGCTTTAATAATTGTTTTCTCAAAGGCATAAAAGTAACTCAGGGATATGATTTAGTTTAGGATGCGAATGGTTGGACTTGATCTTAAAGGTCTTTTCCAACCTTGTTATTCTGTGTGATTCTGTGATTCTGTGAACTCTGGATCCTAAATATCCAAAGGATGCTACAGACACTTCTTTTTTTTTGCATTATGATTTTTTGGGGGTGGTGCTGGCATAATACAAAGTTGAACCACCCAACACCACCTATGGAACGAGGAAGAAAAGGGATTGGAAGCAAAGAGGGTAAGTACACGGAACCAGATCTGATGCTGACAGGGCCTTCCAGCTCAAAGAAAGCCACAGCTTTGCGATCGCACTGCACTGACTGCAAAGACTACAGTTAAAAGTGATTTTAATTAGATTTTTTTTTAATTTGATAGCCCAAGTGATGGTATTTACCTGTGAATCTCCCCACCATCTTCCATCCCTTCCCCTCCTACCAAATCACAGGCACGGAAGATCACTTTACAAAGAATTAAAGGAGGATTTTATAGCCATTGTTTAAAGAAGTAATTAACACCGTATTTAAAGCAGAGGTGAGACAGTTGCCACCTCCTGAAGGCTTTAAGAAATCCGAGCTGCAGCCCTCCTGCCAGACCCAGTGATATCACCCACACTGTAAACAGAGGTTTGCAAGAACCCTCCCATTCAGCTCCCAGCAGCTATTGTCCTCACATGCTGGGTATTAGTATTATTACTAATACTCCTATTACTCTTTGTTTATGGTGTGACGTGCTATGAAGTCTGCAGCTCGGGCTTCTCAAGACCATACTGACTCCTACAGGGAGTAACCCCACCTCCAAATGGAGTGGATGGAGTTCAGAGCTCTCAGGGCTTCCCCACCAGCACTAGGCCCCTCGCAAGGTCCTACTTAGGGAGGGGGTTTTATTAGATGGCAGCACTAATCCTGAGGTAGGGAGATGAAGAGCTCTTTTTTTGGAGGTTTTTTTGGTTTGTTTTTTTCTTTTTCCCTTCACCGTGAATCATAGAATCACAGAATCCCAGACTGGTCTGGGTTGGAAGGGACACCAAGGATCACAGAGCTCCAACCCCCCTGCCATAGGCAGGGCCACCAACCTCCACGCCTGGAGCTACACAAGGTTACCCAGGGCCCCAGCCAACCTGGCCTTGAACACCCCCAGGGATGGGGCATCCACCCCCTCTCTGGGCAGCCTGTTCCAGCCCCTCACCACTCTCTCTGGAAAGAACTTCCCCCTAAGATCTCCTCTCCCCCTTCCCTCCTCCAGCTTCACTCCATCCCCCTTGTCCTGCCGGTCTCTGCCCTTTGAACAAGCTGATTCCCCTCCTGTTTCTCTGCTCCCTTCAGGGACTGGCAGGCTGCAGTGAGGTCCCCCCACAGCCTTCTCTTCTCCAGGCTGAACAAGCCCAGCTCCCTCAGCCAAATCCCAACCCAAATTTTTATGGTAGCTTTCATCCCACCTTGAGAAACACTACCTAAATCTTCAGTTCCACATTTCAGACTTTCAGGAGCATATGGGTGCAGGAAAAGATGCAAATTCCAACATGCACATAATTGATAGCACCAGTTAGGCAGCCTGATTACAGACGTGACCTGTGTATGTCCCAAGCAAACACACAGCTGGACATTTATATCTGCAAACTCCAGCTTCTCGTGTCCCACTCCAATAACTAAAATCCACACATTTCCCTGCAAAACTTGCACAGAAAGAGAAAGTATGGGACAGCAAGGCCTCAGCTTCTTGGTTCAAGATGGTAACACCATGTTGCCTCGTCCCCATACCTCTGGTGAAACTTATGGTGAGTCTAACTGCTCCATCCTCACAGACTCACAGAATGACGATGTTGGAAAAGACCTTTCAGATCCATCAAGATAATCCATGCCAGACCCAGCTCTTTACCTGTACCCCATCACCTCGCCCATGCCATAGGTCGCTGTAGGTAGCTACAAATAAAATCGTGCAGCCTGTGCATCCAGCAATTGTACCTGTTCCAAATAAAGGGGATTTGGATTTGCACCAATGAAACTGGAATGTGAAAAGGGGGCACCAGCTTTATTGTTCATGTGCACTTACTTTTAAAAATGCCCCATCAAAGCTGTCGTGCTCTTTCCTTATAGAGAAAAACAAAACACACCCCTCTCCCCCCCCCTCAAAACCCACCTCCCCACACACAAAAAAGCCACCTGAAACAAAGAAACCCATATATTCATTATTTTGGACATCTGAAACACAGAGGCAGAGGGACAATGGAAACAAAGGCAGCATGACATGCCTGGTGGTGCATTAAGGTTGTGTGGTTTGTGTTAACGCTGAGCTGCCCGCTCTGGAAGATGCTGAGGAGCACCTCAGCTTACAGAGTCACAGAGTCACAGAATCACTGGTAGCTTTTCAGCAAGGACTTAGTGTCACAGTTGGCAACACCCAGAAAAGAATCACAGAATCACAGACTCACAAGGTTGGAAAAGACCTTTAAGATCATTGAGTCCAACCATTCCTGTCCTGTGCTAAACCAGATCCCTGAGCACCTCATCTCCCCCTCTGTTAAACACACCCAGGGGTGGGGACTCAGCCCCCTCCCTGGGCAGCCTGGGCCAGGCCCTGACAACTCTTGCAGGGAAGAACTTTTCCCTCCCAGCTGAGCTGACCCTGCCCTGGGGCAGCTTGAGCCCATTGCCCCTTGTCCCATCTCCTGTCCCCTGGCTGAAGAGACCATCACCCACCTCTCTGCACCCTCCTGTCAGGGCAGGGGAGGTGGGGAGAAGGTCTCCCCTCAGCCTCCTCTTCTCCAGGCTGAACACCCCCAGCTCCCTCAGCTGCTCCTCAGAGGATTTGCCCTCCAATCTCCTGCCATCGTGCACTGGCAAGTGCCTCGGTTTGCAGGCCAGCAGGTAAGATAAATTGGCACTGACCTGAAGATTCGTTTAGTTTGGACTAGTCCACTATTTTGCAACATATTCATTACAGAAAAATGTGGTAAATTAGATTAGGCGAAGCCAGAAAGCCCTCTTAATTGCTCTGACTTACCATGAACACAAAACTACTTGGAGTCTCAGCAGCAAGGATGCGTTTTCTATACATCCAGACTATTTCGAGCGCTACCTCCCTGCACACAAAAGTTTGCTGACAACACCCCTTGACAATGCTCTTGCACAGCACCAGTTGGGATGCATGGTACTCCCAGTTGCACAAACACTACATATTTGCTAATACAAATAATACAGTAATAAATATACTTACCTGACATGCAATAATACTGTGACCCATGGTGCTTGCCTTGCTCAGCCTGGTGCAGGACCCTCGCTTGTCTCCATGCCACTTCAGCCACCCACCTGCCCCAGGGGAATCCCCTCGTGGTTGGGGACCCCCAGGGATACCTGGCACCAAGGATATGGGGATTCCCCATTGTCTCCCACCACCACAGCCAGTCCCACACGATGCTGTGTTGCCACATCCCGCAGCAGCCGGGACTTGGGTGTCAGCGTAGGGGGGTTGTGTATGTGTGTGTGCGTGTGTTATGGCATTTAGTAGGGAATATTGGACTTTCTTCTGTTCATGGATTTTTCATGTATTCAGAATTCCAAATGCAAGGCCAAGCACAAGGTCCTGCACCTGGGTTGGGGCAACCTTTGTCATCAAATCAGGCTGGGAGATGATGTGCTAGAGAGCAGCCCTGCAGAGGAGGACTTGGGGGTGCTGGTGGATGAGAAGCTCAACATGAGCTGACAATGTGTGCTCACAGCCCAGAACGCCAACTGTGTCCTGGGCTGCATCAAAGGGAGTATGGCAGCAGCTTGAGGGAGGGGATTCTGCCCCTCTGCTCCACTCTTGTGAGACCCCCCCAAGCAGTGCTGTGTCCAGCTCTGGAGTCTCTAACATAAGGAGGACATGGAACCGTTGAACGGGTCCAGAGGAGGCCACGAAGATGACTGCAGAGCTGGAGCACCCCTCCTGTGAAGACAGGCTGAGAGAGTTGGGGTTGTTCCGTGTGGAGAAGAGAAGGCTCTGGGAAGATCTTACAGCACCTTCTGCTACCTGAAGGGACCTACAAAGGAAGCAGGGAAGGACTTTTTAGAAAGGCCTGGAGTGATAGGAATGGGTTTAAATTGGAAGGGGCAGGCTTAGATTGGATATTAGGAAGAAATTCTTCCCTCTGAGGGTGGTGAGCCCCTGGCACAGGGTGCCCAGGGAGGTGGTGGCTGCCCCAACCCTGGAGGTGTTCAAGGCCAGGTTGGATGGGGCCTTGAGCAGCCTGGTCTGGTGAGAGGTGTCCCTGCCCATGGCAGGGGGTTGGAACTTGATGATCTTTGAGGTCCCATCCAGCCCAAAGCATTCTGTGATTCTATGAATCCCCACAGAATGGCTTCTTCAGACCCTGTTCCATGAGACCTTTCCAAATGAGACCACCCGCTGACTCAGTTTACTAGGCTGCAGCCTTGCTTAGTAACAGATTCCCTTCTGAGTTACAACTGACAGACAATTCACAGTCCAGAGATGCACAGTTGCTCCTCCAAGACTCTCAAAATTCTGGTACTTACAAAAGCAGAATATCTTTTTTAATTTACACTTGACTTATATTCTGCAGCGTGCACCTATCTGAAAACTAAAACACGAAATTGCTAAGAGGAAGGAAATCGTAGAACAAAGCCAATTTCTCTCTCCCTCCTCCCAAACAAAGAGAAGAAATCTGTCATTAGATGACATGGTTTTAAAGGAATGCTCTAACGTACAGAAATGCCATGCCATTATATGCCCCCCCGAGGGCAGCATGTATTTCTGTTCCAGCATCTTCCAAGGCACTTCTCTGTTCTCTAGGCTACATAGGAAAAACCCAACTAACTCATAGCCTGACACTGATTGCAATAACTAATGTCACTATTGGTGCTTACATTTGTGAGGTGGTGTTCAGCTTTCCTAACTTTAGCCAGAACGAAGTTAGATTTCTGGTCTAAACCCACCTAGGCTCTTTCCAGGGAGGCAGACCCCTCCAGAGGGCAATTCTTCTCCCTTCTCATCAACACCCACAGCAATGTGGATGAGGCAGCCTTGGTGGGATCCTGCTGTCTCCCCAGTAATGTCCAGGGATCTATGTGGTCCAGGTGAGGCACAGGCAAGCAATATGCTGCAGTTCAGAGAGGTTTGATGTGGGGACCATTGCTTTGTACCCTTGTGAACACTTGTATCCCAGAAGCTGGAATGCAGCAGCACAGGGGGAGCAGCTCTGTCACAACAGGGGTTGAGTTGGAAGGGGTCTTCAAAGACCATCTAGTCCAACCCCCTGCCATGGGCAGGGACATCTGCCACCAGATCAGGCTGCTCAGAGCCCCGTCCAACCTGACCTTGAATGTCTCCAAGGATGGGACATCTACCACCTCTCTGGGCAGCTTGTACCCAGCTTAAAGGATTTCTTCCTAATAGGCAGTGTAAATCACCCCTCTTTTAATTTAAACCCATTACCCTTTGTCCTATCACTACACTCCCTCTCCAGCTTTCCTGTAGGCCCCTTCAGGTACTGAAAGGTGCTGTAAGGAGAGCCTTCCCTTCTCCAGGCTGAACCAGCCCAACTCTCTCAGCCTGTCTTCACAGGAGAGGTGCTCCAGCCCTTGAATCATCTCCATGGCCTCCTCTGGCCCCGCTCCAACAGCTCCATGTTTTGTCTTTTAGTGGGGACCCCAGAGCTGGACACAGCACTCCAAAGGTGGAGGATTCCATCAGAGCTGAGTAGAAGTGCAGCCATTTCCTTAAAAAGTGATGGCGTGGCCCCATTTGATAGGAAGTAAACAATGATATGGCGTCTCACCATGTATTCCTGCTGAGCTCAGAGCCTCTGAGCACTGGAGAAGGAGGGATGTCCTCTTGCCAGAGCCTGTGTCTCATTGGTGTCTCCATCAGTGTGGCCAAGAGTCCCAGGAATCCTGACTCCTGGTCCCCCTGGCAACTTATTTTCATGAAGTATTGGTAAAGTTCTGCATTTTCCTTCCTTTTTGGTTCACAAGTTATCAGTGGGAATAGGGGGTGGTCATGAGTGTGTGGAGGTTGAAGGGATCAGGCTGTGGAGAGAAGGGGAAGAAGAACATGTGGTAGAAATAAAGCAGTCTGCTCAAACTCCAGATGCTCTAAGTGCATCCGTTTGCTTCCCTGTGGCAGGGATCTGTTCCCTTCCTTCTCCAGATTCAGGTGCCCTGGTTTCATGCCTGGCAGCAATTCTCTGTGCCCTGCTCTCTGGCATGTCTGCCTATTCCCTCAATGCCACCATCTCCAATATTTGTCTGGGAGATAAATCTCTCAGTCAAACTCTGCAGCAAAGCCGGGTCGGTGAGCCATCACAGTGCTGTCCTGGCAGGGATCCACTCAGGTCACCAGCCACAACTATTTCAGAGGCATTTGAAACCCTTTTAGCTTCCCCATCCCTTCCCCATTCCAATTTCTTCTTCCCTCTTCCCTGCAGTTGAGTTTTGCTCATGGAGCTTCCCAAACTGACCCATCCTTACTACTGGAATTACGGCACTATGGGTAGCAAGCTGTCTCGGTGAGGTGGAGCGGAGGACATGGTGTGGGCAAGAGCAAGATGCCCCCTGTTACCTGGAGCGCTGCCCTGTAGCCTCCTTGGAAAGTAAGTCATGTTGCAGACTGGAATGAAAACGTTCAAAGAAAAGGTTGTGGGGTTTTTTAATGAATGAAGATTTGGAAACAGAAAAGTGCTTTTCCACCCTATCACTTGATGGCATGCTGAAGAAGGCATGCACGTGACTATGAAAAGCTGAAATAAATCCCTTTGCTATGCACCTGATAACACTGTAGGGTCACACTTGCACTCAGGTATCACAGAATCACAGAATCTGTGTGAACTTCCCCAGCTCCCTCAGCTGCTCCTCAGAGGATTTGCCCTCCAGCCCCTTCCCCAGCCTGGTTGCCCTTCTCTGGACTTGCTCCAGGACCTCAATGTCCTTCTTATGATGAGGAGCCCAGAACTGGACCCAGCACTCGAGGTGCAGCCTCACCAATGCTGAGTCCAGGGGCACAATCCCCTCCCCAGACCTACTGGCCACACTGTGTCTGATACAGGCCAGGATGCCGTTGACCTTTCAATAGCATATTCTATATGTATCAACATATATATGTATACATATATGTGTGTACATACATATGTACACATTCACATAAGTGGTGGCCCTTCTTTGCAATTTCCCCACATCTCTTCTCGAGCCAGCATTTGTAAAACGATATTTCTATCTTTACTTAAGCATCTATTTAAAGAGGAATCCCTCATAATTACTCACCACACAGATAGATGACACTGTTTGGCTGTGTTTATTTAGTTTCTATTAGTGACTGTCCCCAAAAGAAAAAAAATCTACTGTGGCTTCAAAGCAGATATAGATGAGTGACCCGGTGATCGTAAAATAAAGCATGATGATCTTTTCTAGGCCTTGTGAGAAATGGCATGTAGAGGGGACACATATCACTATCTCCTCCTGTCCCTTTGTGATATGGTATTAAATCCAGTCATACTGGGAAGGCTGGCTCAGGACAAGATGCCCACGAAGTAACAGCCAACTATGACACCGAGTTATGAAAGGAATGCAAGGGAAGCTGTTGGCTTTAAAATGCGAGTTGATTTGTCACTGCAGGTGACACATCTGTCTCCCAGTCCCCTGTCAGCTACAATGGACAGAATATTCAGACTGCTATGTCAGAATCTCAGATGGCTGGCTGGCTCTTACCTGCTGGCACTGGTGTGTGGCTCATCCTCGGTGAACCCAAGCACATGCCATCCTTCGATCAGCTTCCCTCACCCAGCATGTATTCATGGAGTGATGTAGAATGGCAGGGAGAGAGAAGAGCATCTGGACTAGGATGAAAGGACATATGAAAGCGTGCTGGTTGTCATCATGTCTTTCATTACCCTCAGCAGTGCTGGGTACTTGCAGAGTGTCTCATGCCCCCAGTTTGTCTGGCTGCCTGGGCCGCCCTTTTTCTGTCTTGGTTGTTGGTGGAGGCAGACATCGGGTTTGATTCCAGGTGAATGGTTCTGCCTTTTCCGTAGGTTTAGCCCTCCGGTGAGGACAGGCCAGGCAGGAACTGGTCTTTATGCTCAGAGAAGTTAGCAGATACCCCTTGCTCAGGAAATTAATCTCACAGAGACTTCAAAACTCTTCCCCTTGTGTGGCTTAAACTGATCTCCCAAGTGTGGTGAGCTAGGAGAGCAGGAGGACCTGCCCGTCTGTGTTGATAATCAGAGTTTATGCTACTGGGAGGATATTTTTGCTGAATACACATTAATTCTGCCAGTAAAACTTCAAGCCTTAACAACAGGCCTCTTTCTTTTAATTTCCACAGTGTTGGTTCATGTCCCTCTCTTGACATGCCCTGTCACTCACTGACACTTTTATGGAACAGAAAGCACTACCTCTTGAGCATAAGGAAATCCTCCAGGATTGTGATGGTGCTAACATGGACAGATGATGAATAACACGAATTATGAGATGATGAATAACACCAATTATGGTTTTCTTGTGAATTTTCAAAATATCATGGGTGAGATAACACAGAAGCAGAAGACTGAGTTACTTCATAATCACGCTGGAGCCTCGTGTCCCAAGGAATGCCAAACAAACTCAGTACACACAGTCAAAGCAAGAGCCCGTGGGATTATTCCAAATGAGATGACAAAATAAGCTGAAGTGCTTTTAATATGCCTGGAAACAAAGCTTGTTCCCATTGTAGGTAGAGCATGCTCACTTACTACTGAGATCAGTGAGAGTTGAAAATGTTTACAACTTTTGTTGGGAGGATAACGCCTTTAAGATAGAATCACAGAATGGTTTCGGTTGGAAAAGACCTTCAAGATCATCAAGTCCAACCATCTAGCCAGCCCTACTAGGTCCAACACTAGACCATGTCACCAAGTACAGCATCTGCTCTTCTTTTAAACCCCTCCAGGGGTGGTGACTCAGCCCCCTCCCTGGGCAGCCTGTGCCAGCATCTGACAGCCCTTTCTGTACAGACATTTTTCCTGATATCCAACCTAAACTTCCCCTGATGCAGCTTCAGGCCATTTCCCCTTGTCCTGTCACTAGCTACCAGGGAGAAGAGACCGACCCCACCTCACTACAGCCACCTTTTAAGTAGCTGTAGAGAGTGATGAGCTCTCCCCTCAACCTCCTCTTCTCCAGACTAAACAATCCCAGCTCCCTCAGCCGCTTCCCATCAGATTTGTGCTCCAGAGCCTTCCCCAGCTTTGTAGCCCTTCTCTGGACACACTCCAAGACCTCAATATCCTTCTTGTGGTGAGGGGTCCAAACCCAAACCCAGTACTCAAGGTGCAGCCTCACCAGAGCTGAGTGCAGGGGCAGGATGGTCACCTCCCTGGACCTGCTGGCCATGCTGTTCTTAATACAAGCCAGGATGCCGTTGGCCTCCTTGGCCACCCGGGCACACTGCTGGCTCATACTCAGCTGGCTGTTGATCAACACCCCCAGGCCTCTCTCCTCCAGACAGCTCTCCAGCCACTCTGCCCCAAGCCTGTAGCTTTGCATGGGGTGGTTGTGACCCAAGTACAGGACACAGCATTTGGCCTTGTTGAACGTCATGCAGTCGGCCTTGGCCCATTGATCCAGCCTGTCCTGTTCCCTCTGTGGGGCCTGCCTTCCCTCTGGCAGATCAGCACTCCCAACAGTATCATCTGCAGTTACTGAGGACACTCTTGACTCCCTCATCCAGGTCATTGATAAAGACATTGAACAGGACTGGCCCCAGCACTGAGCCCTGGGGAACACCGCTGGTGACCGGCCTCCAGCTGGATTTAGCTCCATTTACCACAACCCTTTGGGCCCAGCCATCCAGCCAGTGTTTCACCCAGTGAAGCGTGAGCCCATCCAAGCCATGAGCCGCCAGCTTCTCTAGGAGAATGCCCTGGAAAACTGTGTCAAAGGCCTTACTGAGGTCCAAGTAGCAATGTCCACAGCCTTTCCCTCATCTGCCAGGTGGGTCACCTGGTCGTAGAAGGAGATCAGGTTCATTAAGCAGTACCTGCCTTTCCTAAACCCATGTGGATTGGGCCTGAGGACCTGGTTGTCCTGGAACCAACTGTCCCTGCTTGGAAAGTTGGGCTTGGTCTGTGCTACACCACCAAAAATGCATGACACGTGTTGCATGGATCTCGTTTTCCTGATGTAGACCTTACTGGCATAAATGAAGCGAGCAACAAAGGTTGTAGATCCGAGGAGGAAGAGGAGAGACATGTCTGCAGCCCAATTCCCATCCCAGAAGGTTCCCTGCAACCCATCAAACATCTTTGCAGGGAACTGCCTGGTTGTATGTGATCGTAGGCTATTTCCAGATTATTATACACGCACAGGCACACAGATATATATTGTTATATATATACTGCTGCTATCCATCATGGTATCTGCTATTCTTTCACTGTGCTTATTAACACAGAACCTTGCAGACCCTGGATTTGCTGTAGGCAATTCATCTCCATTTTTTTGATCTTAATGACTTTAGGTGGTTAGATGTGGACAAATCTGATCATTTTTCCTGGCCTTTTGATAACGCTGCTGTCTGAAGGTTATCAGTTACAGTGATTTCATAATCCTTTGGGGCCCCTTTCATATCTTCAAATGGCAGGAAATGTGGGTTGTTTTTTTGGTTGGTTTTTTTTTACCTATTCAAGAGCCACTCATCTGCAGGTAAAGAATCTAACAGCTTGTTGAGGGAGCTACTTACTGCCAGCAATGATGTGACTGATCTTTCTTGGCACTGAAAAATCGCTTCTTAGAAGTCACACTGTCTAAGGCAAAAATCGAGGTATTTTCTTTCACACATCTACCAGGAACACTTAATACAGGAAAATAAATACCTGGCACTGAAAGGGGTCCTGTCTGCATCAACTTAATTGTCCTGGTTTTCTGCTTTTTATTATCTTTTAAGGCTTGGAATAGAAAAGTAACAGCTTGCTTAAGGATTTTCCATTTTAGATGTTTGTGTTAGAAAAAAAAGAACTGTTTAAAGTTAACTTTTTTTTTCTTTTTTTTTTTTTTTTTAGGACAGGAGGATTTAAGATCAAACCCCAAATTGCATATATTGTTGTATGACATAGATATCCAGATGGTTAGGCTGGCTTATCTTTATTCCAGGATTTGTATGTACTGAGCCCCAGTACATGATTTTGGCATGTATCTCACTATTTTTGCATTCAGATTTGCTGACGAGCTCTTGCTTGTGTAGCACTGATGGCTATTTGCCTTGTGCTTCAGGACCTGCTTTATTTTAAGGCTGTGGTTCCCCTCACGTGTGGTTTTCCCATCCGAGGCACACAAAAAAGTGGAGTCTCAAAACTAGCTGGAGAGCACTGATAGCTGCATTTGATCTGATTTGCATAAAGTAACAGGATCTGCATAAAATAAAAGGATGGGTCTGAAAGAATGAATGCAGCAAAATATCTGTCTCCACCTTGCCCAAGATGGTCATGCCTTTGGGCATCGACAGCAAAGTGTTCACTGAGGCACTTCAGAGGTGCTCCCGAGGTGTTTTGGATCATCTTGGTTGAACCTAGAATGGTGTTAATGGCTAAACTGAGTTCATCCTGGATGAAATAAATATAATGAAATAATGAGATGAGTGTTATGAAGGGCAGCTTCAGTAACATCGTTATTTCACACGGGCTTGCAAATTGTTCAGATGAAACCGTGGCCTCCCTGAGCAGAAACGTTGCACAAGAATGCCTCAGTAAGTTTCTCCTCTGGCTGTTGGTCTCCCATTGTAGAAGGCTTTGAATTCTGGAGTTGATTTTTGTCAGGCAAAGGACTACTTGATGTCCTGTCTTCCTATGCAACAGAAAAACCAAATAAATACCTCCCATGGGTCAGAAAACTTTTTATGGTGAAGGATGTCTACTTGCCAGATGTAGATTATGGAATTCCTCTCAAGAGGAGATACACAGAGGTGGGAGCACACCAGGATGGGGTTTTATCCCAGGGATGGCTTATGCAGAGCTCCCTAGCACGCTGTCCGTGAAGAACAGGGCTGCTGCATCCTTCTCTGCAGCAGGCAATCCTCTCCTGGAACGACACCCTTGCTGACTTCATGAGCTTCTTTCCAGACCTCATTTTTCATTTAGTTTCCTAAGAGGAAATGAGACTATTATTTTGGTCCGATGCTCTCATTGGCATGAAAATTATGATGTGAAAATATTTTCTAATTATTTTCTTCTAATTAAAACCAAGACAAAAAAAACCCTACTTTTTTTCCCCCCCCCCCTTTATTTTTTTCCTTCTTCTTGGGACACACAGTCCGGATTTGCCTCTAATTCCCAATAGCAGTGTCCCAGCAGTGTCCCAACTGCTGTCAATAGTTCAGACATGATGCCTGCAACCATGAAATTGCAGCAACAAACTTACTCACACAGCTTTTTTCTAATGGTTATCCACCACTGTCTGGTTTATACATCGAAGCCTGGGGATTATCTGTGTGTACAAATGTTTATTTTAGCAAGTATAGCTAGGTGATATTTTTAGTAGCAATAATAGTTAGTAGTAGTTTCATGTGAAAGCCTGTGGTTCATCAGCCTTTGCTGCCACGTATCTTATCTAGGAAATGCAAGCGTCTGCTGGGGAATATTGTGTACACTGCTGCCTTCATCACACAGCACTTAATCTACACACGATTTATTTATTTTAGCAAACAGAGGAAGCAAATAACCTCTGTGTATCTCACTAGGAGTGACTTCACGGATGCTGTGGGATACGGTTATTGGTATCGCTCCTTTAGGATGCTTTTGATCCTTCTTAAAATAAAAAAAAAAAACAAACCCAAACAATAAAACCCCAAACAACCCCAAAACAACAACAACGAAAAACCCCACCCAAACACAGAAGTGAAGATCCACAGCCCTAGACAAAGGCTGTCTGGCCTGGTTTGTTGACGACCAGGCATGGTGGAGGGCAGAAGAAAAGCTCTTCAGCAAGCAAGAAAAGGCCAAAGTTCTTGCTGAAGCATCTTCTTCCTAACCATTGATGCTGCTTGCTTTATATAGTGAAGCTGGAGAGATGTTCCCCACTTAAGTGTTTATTTTTGCTGGTCTAATTAGCCTGGGTTTTTTTCAGTCTTAATAGTGCTTAGTAATGGTTTCCTTTAAAAAACTGTTTTAAGCTGTGCAGATCTTCTTGGCTATGTGTGCACACAATGCCTTGAACTGGTAGGGCTGAGATGTACTGAGACAGCGCTGCTAATTAATTCTTGGCTGCGGAGGTCCTGATAAGAGTAAACAAAGAGTGAAATTAGCTCAGGAGAAGACACAGGAATTCGCAGGCAAACCCACATCCTTCCATGATATATCATTGGGAATCCACCCGTACTCCACCCATATGGCTCGTCTGAGCCCTGGCTGAAGGCAAGGGAGCTGATTTTTTTGGGAGGGTAAGCTGTAGATCCTACAAGCCTCGATGTAATTTACAGCCTGTAAGGATTTTATTCCCCTGTGATTAGCTAGGATAGCGAGGTAATTTACATTTACTCTCATGCTGGAGAAGCCAAAGGCCTGAGGCCCCACACCCAGAGCAACTATCAGCACACCACCCAGCAAAGCCCCCCTGAAGTGCTTGATCATGTGAGATGGCTGCAAAGGCTCAGGCACCAAATGTTGGTCCCGCAGAGGCTGCTCCACTGGAAAGTTCCAGGGTGCATGAGGGGGGCAGGGGAGGAAGTATTTTAAGAGCAGGCAGGGAGGTGTTGTCAGACTGGGCAGAGTGGAGGCAGCTGCCCCAAAGATGGTGGAAATGGGGCTGGATGGATGTGGCCCACCCCACCATCCCCCCAAATCCAGCAGACCTGGTAGCATGGGTAATGCTTCCCCAGGAACTCTGCTCCCAGGAAACCTCGGCACTAAACTGCTGCCAAAAAATGTGGCGGGTTTTTTTTTCCCTCTTTCTTTCTTCTGAGGGAGGGCTGCAGCGAGGAGATGTTGAGATCCTCACAGTGTGTTGCCATGACATTGAAGTAATCGCTGTTCCCTCTCTCAGCCTTTCAGAATTAAGTGACCAATTTTGCCAACATTCGTCTACAGGAGGAAAGCAATTTTCTGTAATTCAGTAAATAGATACATTATACCTACACCTTCACAGCAGCAGCGAAGAAAAGCATTTCTGCTGCTCCTACTGTTTGCTGACATCCCGCAGTTTGCCTTAGCGAATCCTGGTGCTGATGGAAATGCAACCTCAGAATTCTCCCAGGGGATTTTAAAAGAACATGAGATTAGGAAGGTGCGAGGTGGTAAGGTGGTGTCTTAGATTGGCTATCTTGAATATCAAACCCAGCTTCCTCAGGATGGCTGTCTTCATGTTTGACTGGCAGCTCTTTGACGCCGCTGGAAATGCGGATGTTCAGATTGGCTGTTCAGATTTACATTTGCCATTGTTTTACAACAGTTCTTGACCACTTCTTGACAGAACTGCCTAAATACCAACCTGCATGACCTAGCTCCATTTAGGTGACATCAAAAACTTGTTCTAAATCACAGAATGGTTTGGGTGGAAGGGACCAGACTCTCAGATCTAGTCCCAACCCCTGGGACAGGGACAGGTAAACCCCCCACCAGCCCAGGGTGCCCCAAGCCCCATCCAGCCTGGCCTTGAGCCCTGCCAGGGATTCAGGGGCAGCCCCAGCTTCTCTGGGCACCCTGTGCCAGGGCCTCCCCACTCCCTGGGAGGGATTTCTGCCTCCCAGCCCCTCTCCAGCTGCCCTCCTGCAGCTGAAGGCCATTCCCTTAGGCCTGTCCCTCCCTGCCCTTGGCACCAGCTCCTCTCCAGCTTTTCTGTAAGCCCACTTAATCTGAGGTAAAAAACAATTAATTAAAAAACAGACTAGATCAGTAAAACTAGACTAAAAACTAGTAAATGTAGTCTAATAAAAACTAGACTAGATCAGTAAAAGCTATATACTAATAAGGAGACTGAGTGAGCCCTGAACTAGAGAGCACTAAGAAACCTGATGTGGTTTAATGAGCACCCTGATGTCTGGACATCCATTGCTCCTGTGAGGAATTGGGAGCAACCCACCTGCTTTGGGTTTAGCCCAACATGTCTTCAGTACCTCCTCATTGCTCTTCCTATGCCGCTTCCACCAGCTGCTTCTCTCTCTGCTCTCTCATGAGGTGGTCTAGAGCTTAGTGAGAGGACTTGCTGTAGCCCACATTGCTCCTTTCTCCCACAAGTCTTGTGTACCCCATCACCTCCCCAGCCACAGCGTCTTGCAGCATGTCTCTTCAGCAGAGCTGCAGTCATGATGTGCTTCTGATTTCCACGCACTGTCCTCTTTGTCATGGGAAGCAGCTCATGGCATCCCTGTGAGAAACCCTGATAGACCTCAGGTGGTATCAGATGTTTTGAAGCTTCTTTCCTAGGAAGCAGGTTATGAAGATGGAGGACATCTGCCTGGTTCTTTCAGTTTGGAAGGGGTCCTGTTCAGGATTTGGCATTTTTTGTCCATCTCCTTCCTTAGGGAGCAGCTGACATATCTCTTTCCTTGGATCCCCTCTGTCTTAAAATAAATCTCTGTGATAACATGGGATACCAAGACTCCTCACCAAGTAACGCTGGCTTTTGCTGTGGAACAAACAGAAGCAACACCTCAGCTTTCTGCAGGACTTTCTAACTTTTTTTTCAAATTCTTTTTTTTTGGAGTTCTACATGCATTGAAGGGGAGAGGTGAATACATACTTTTCCTCCCCATCTTGCAGATAGAGAAACTAAGGTTAGAGAGATTTGACTCGCAGCAAGACCACCCAGCCAGCCTGTGGGGGAGCTGGCAGATGAACAAAGCCCTCCTGATTTATTAGCAAGCATCCATCCGAGAAGATGTTGCTCTTTCCTCCAGCGAAGTGGATGGACCTTTAATAGCACAGTTAATTAGCGCCTTGTTTTATTTTCCTTTTAATCAGCTCATATTGCACCCCGAAGACTTTCCATATTTTTCCTCCTAGCACCAGCTAGAGGACACTGGAAAATCTCGTTGGCCTTTGACCGCTCCAGATGCCCAGTGGACTCAGCACTGTCCGCACGGCGTTACTTTGCCTCTGGCGCTTTCCACTGCTGACGCACGCACGGTGCAGCCTTCCCATGTGAAACAGAGACTTGTTTTGCTGAGGCATGTTTTTAAAAAAAAAAAAAATGGAGGAAGGTTTGGATGTGATCGAATGAGCATCTCAACTGTTTCCTTGAAACCTTTTCACCTCCGAGGCCCCTGAACAACTTTGGAAAGCAACCAGAGCAAACAATCCCCATTCTCTCAGAGCAATGGCAGTCCAGCCTCTCTGCTGGGCGGCATCAGCCTGTTGTGCCTCCACCCTCTTTCCGGACACAAGCCCTTGTCCACTTGCCAAATCCTGAAGTAGATTATTAATTCCATCGCTGCATCTCTAGGGCTCGCTCATTTTCCTTGGAACATCTCCTAGATGTGTGTATGCGTGCGACCCTGGAACGTCTTTAGATGATGCTCTCTGCGAAGCACGGATGGGAATTGCATCCATTGTGAGAAAATCCCAACTGAGAAACAGCCATGATCCTGTGCAGCCTGCTTGAGGAGATCTTGCTCTCCAGGGGGGTTGGATGAGTTGATCTCCAGGGGTCCCTTCCAACCCCACTCTGGTCAGTGATTCTGTGAATTTGAGACATACAGATCTTTGCACAAGACAAACTCATGTGCTCGGAGCCCCTTCCTGGGAGAAAAGATCAGAGGTGACTTTTCAGTGTTTCAGGAATCCCCAAGGAGACTAGAGTCGTTGCTTTGCTGTGCCACAAATAAGGAGTAGATGGGGACTGGTGCCCTGAGGTAAAGACATCTCTGATGTTCGAAGCGCCTTGACCAGTACAAAGGTGTATTGGGTTTGTATGGCAAGTGTTGGTAGCGGTGGGGGGCTGCAGGGGTGGCTTCTGTGAGAGGCTGCCAGAAGCATCCCCTCATGTCTGGCAGAACCGACACCAGCTGGCTGCAAGATGGACCTGCTGCTGGCCCAGGCTGAGCCCATCAGCAACAGTGGCAGCACATCTGGGGTAACAGAGTTAAGGAGGGAAAAACCCCCTGTGTGACTGCAGCCAGAGAGAGGAGTGAGAAGATGTGAGAGACTCTGCAGACCCCAAGGTCAATGAAGAAGGGGGGAGGAGGTGCTCCAGGCACTGGAGGAGAGATTCACCTGCAGCCCATGGAGAAGACCATGGGGGGAAGTGTTCCCTCGCAGTCCATGGATAATGATGGGGAGCAGAGACCCCACGCTGGAGCAGGTGGAGACATGGAAGATGCTGTGATCCTCATTGAAGCAAGCTCCTGGCAGAACCTACAGCCTGTGGGGAGAGCAAGAAGCCCCACACTGGAGCAGGTTTGCTGGGGGGCTTTTGACCACGTGGGGAATCAGGCTGGAGCAGTCTGGGCCTGTGGGACTGCACCCCATGGAAGGACCCACGCTGGGGCAGCTGGGGAAGAGCTGAAGCCCTGTGGGAAAGGACTCAGGTTGGAGAAGCTGGTGGAGGACTGTCTGCGGTGGGTGGGACCCACGGTGCAGCAGGGGAAGGGGGTGAGGAGTCCTCCCCTGAGGAAGAAGGAGCAGCAGAGACAGCGTGTGATGGACTGACCCCAACCCCAATCCCCATCCCCCTGTGCTGCTGGGGGGGAGGGAGAGAAATGAGGGCTGAAGTTGAGCCTGGGAAGAAGGGAGGGGTGGGGGGAGAGTTTAAGGTTTGAGTTTATTTCTCATCATACTTCTCTGTTTGAGTGGGTAATATATTAGATGCATTTTATTCCTAGTTGAGTCAGTTCTGCCTGTGATGGTCACTGCTGAGTGATCTCTCCTGCCCTTGTCTGGACCCAGGAGCCTTTCCTTCGATCTCCTCTCCCCTGCCCAGCTGAGGAGGGCAGTGATGGAGCAGCTTTGGGGTTCACCTGGCCCCCAGCCTGGGTCATCCCACCGCTACCAGCCTGTGCTTTACCAGATGAGAAATTGCAAAGGCGTTTTAAAACGTGCAGCGCAATGTAAGCGTCAGTACCCAAGAGCTGCAGATGGAGTACCAAAATGGATCTCATAATTAGACACCAAAATGTTTCATGCAGCGTCTCCTTTCCTAAGAAGGGCTGACAAATAAGATCAGGTGAACCCATGTGTGTTATTTTCTGCATCTTAATGGTTGTGACTTCAGAGCAAGCACAGAGATCTTCATATTTGTTTCACACTAGAATATCCCAAACAACAATGGGGTCACTGTGGTCAGCACTGATTGCACTACATACCTGAGGGATTAGCATTTTGGCATGAAAAGAGGCAGAAATAATTTATATGTGTGACTGGAGAAGCATCCCTGGTTAGAAACACTGAGCCCAGATCCTTGGGCTAACGTTTTGCATACCCAAAAATAACGACCTGATCTCCCCAACCAGTCCTTCTTTGGCCTCGGACCCTTGCCTTGGGGGCAGAGAAGATGCCAGCCCTGTGTGATGCTGGGCATCCCCACCTCTTGCTGCTCAAGGACCAGTTTATAAAGACATCTGCAGATTGAGGTTTCCTTTGGTGTGCCCAGAGTTCCAGCGGCCCAAGCTCTTCGCCATCAAGGACCTGATGCACAGCGATGCATCAAGACATGTCAGCTGTAGCTCTGCACCTGAGGAAGGCCAGCACCACCCCGGCCTGCTGTGAAAACATTTGCCACGGAGCACAGAGGGATGCTGCAGTCAAGATGCATCAAGACACAACAAGAACGTCCTCTTCCCAGTACAAAGTGGCATCTTAAAGAACAAGGGCAGTGCCCCAACACCAGTATATGATTGTACAGAAGAATATGTGAGTGTGGATGAGGTACCCAGTTACAGAACACGGTGGGGCTGTGCCAGAGCTGAGTCCAGGAGAGGTGAATATGCAGTTCACTCTTTTCTGCTTCATACATCAGCTAATTGGTCTCACAAACAGAGTTTGTATTGATTTGGCGCCGGCCTTTTCTTTAATGGGTTTCTGAAAAGTTCCTTCTCCCAACTGTTTGTGTTTCGAGTTAATCACCGACGCTTGCAGAGCCCCAGTCCTCATGGATGCAAGCGGTCTTTACACAAGCAAGCAGCTCTCTGGACTTTAGGAAGTCCTTGTCTGGGCCAAGGTTCGCCATTATGTTGCATTTGGTATATTAGTATGTGCTTGTGAGTATGAAAAAGCTGGGCATCAATATCTAATTTATTTTTTGGGGAGGGAAAAGAAGGCATCTAACCTAAGTAGCAAGAGTTTACAGGAATGCCCAGTACATTTCTTCCATGGCTGCTGGGAAACTGGGTTGGAAGATGTCAGTTGGAGTCCTTTTATGGAGAAGGCTCCAAGAAAATAAGATAGTGTCCAGAGTAAAGCCTCCAAGCTGATACCCATGGCTGGGTGTGAAGTGGAAAATTACTGCTTTGCACGGTGCAAAATCACGTCACCTCCCCTGATGTCACAGCCTTCGCTGTCCAGGTTCAAATAAGAAACAGGAAGTCCCCCAGGGCTCAGTCCTGGGTCCAGTCTTGTTCAACATCTTTATCAATGATCTCGACGAAGGGATTGAATGCTCCCTCAGTAAGTTTGCAGATGACACTAAACTAGGAGGAAGTGTTGATCTGCCTGAGGGTAGGAAGGCTCTTCAGAGGGATCTGAACAGACTGGACCCATGGGCTGAGTCCAATGGGATGAAGTTTAACAAGGCCAAGTGCAGAGTGCTGCACATGGGGCATAATAACCCCATGCAGTGCTACAGGCTGGGGGAGACTGGCTGGAGAGCTGTCAGGCAGAGAAGGACCTGGGGGTGTTGGGTGACTGCAGACTGAATATGAGCCAGCAGTGTGCCCAGGTGGCCAAGAAGGTCAATGGCATCCTGGCTTGTGTTAGAAATAGTGTGGCCCGTAGGTCTGGGGAGGGGATTGTGCCCCTGGACTGGGCATTGGTGAGGCTGCACCTCGAGTGCTGGGTCCAGTTCTGGGCTCCTCACCACAAGGACATTGAGGTCCTGGAGTGAGTCCAGAGAAGGGCAACCAGGCTGGGGAAGGGGCTGGAGGGCAAATCCTCTGAGGAGCGGCTGAGGGAGCTGGGGGTGTTCAGCCTGGAGAAGAGGAGGCTGAGGGGAGACCTTATCACCACCTACAATTACCTGAAGGGAGGTTATAGAGAGGTAGGTGACGGTCTCTTCAGCCAGGTGACAGGTGATGGGACAAGGGGGAATGGCATGAAGCTGTGCCAGGGCAGGTTTAGATTGGATGTTAGGAAAAAATGTTTTACTGCAAGAGTTGTCAGGGCTGGAACAGGCTGCCCAGGGAGGGGCTGAGTCACCTTCCCTGGATGTGTTCAGAAAAAGGGTAGATGAGGTACTCAGGGATCTGGTTTAGTTTAGGATGGGAATGGTTGGACTTGATGATCTTAAAGGTCTTTTCCAACCTTATTATTCTGTGATTCTGTGATTCTGTGATTCTGTGATTCTGTGAAGTGCTTTCTAAGTCAAATGCCAGGGAGTATGGCATGTGGTAGGGCTTCTAAGGGGAAGTTGATGGGCACAGCCTGTAGAGTAACTTTTATTATTATGACATAACCCCTCCATCTAGCACCCTCTTCCAGCAAGTGAGTGGTTTTGTTGTGCTTCCAAAGAAGACAAGAATGTCCCTATTGTCCACATGCAGCTGGTTGTGGTTAAGCCATGAAGATAGGAACCCCTTTAGCTGCTGACTGAGGTCATGTACCATGTATGCCACTTGGCTTCCAGAAATGTCAGTGCAGATCTCTGCTGTTGGCTTGTGCCATTTCCATGTAAAGCAACATCAATTTTAAGAGTCTGTCAGCGTGTTCTTTTTCTTTTCCCCTCAACCAGTGTTGGATTTGTGAAGGTAATACCAGTACACAAAGAATAATATAACCTTGGCATCCCATAGGTGGAACAGCAGACTCTTCCTCTTACCCATCTGCAGAATCCATCTCTCACCTTATCCTCCCTCCATTGGTCTCCACCAAGCTAAGGTCTCAAGTTGGGGTTGGAGCAGAACTTAGCCCTAACAGAATTTACTGATGTGCAAACCACATCAAATGTCTTTGTAGATCTGTCCCATGTCTGTGTCAAGTCTCTGTGAGGCAGGGATGCAGTATGAACTCATCTTCCCATGCAGACCAAGGGTAGAATGAGCTCAACAGGGTCAGGCAGTGTTTGGAGAACTCGTGTTCTGAAAATGCTGCCTGCTCATTGTTTTTATTTATTTTCCTACTGTCATGGCTAGTAATGCTCTTTCTCTTCTCCATCTGCTCTGCCTTGGTAGCAATGAATAGTCATTGTTGTTCTCTGCTTGGCCCGGGCTGTAGAAGAACATTTCTAGCCAGCAGCTGGGGAAACCAGAGCTTTCCTTGCTGATGGTGGTGGGGACCTTGCAAGAGTTATGGTGCTGCCAGTGCTCAACTGCAACCATCTTTGCTCCAGGAGAGTCCCCATGCAAACCTTCCTTCAGTTGTGGTTTCAATGGGCTGTGGGAAGGTTGATCAGGATGGGGGATGTGACAGTAACATCAGGCTTTGGGGAGCTGCCTTGCTGCTGGCCAAAGTTGCCAGGGTTGGAGTCAGACTTGCAAGGAGGAGCTGTATGGGGGCCTGATATAGCCACTGAGGAAATGATGGTGGTGTTTTACTGTCGAACCTCCAGCTCTTTGCTTCCAACCTGCTGCTGGAGGATGCAGGGCTTCATGTAAGATGGCTAAGGAAGGCAGGATGAGCCTGGGCTCCTGGACATCACACCAGGATGTGTGCAGTCCTCTCCCTCCTTCGGGTACCATCTCCTGGTATGAACTTTTAATGAGAGATAGTGCTAATTCCACCTGATATGCACACTGGGAGTGGTGATGATGTTGTAGACCACCTCTGGATATCCCAGTGAGCCACAGGCTTAGATACAGTGAATTAGCACTTACTCACTAATGTCTCATGTCCCCTGTTGGTCTCAAACAGGTTGAACTTGATGATCTCAAAGGTCTCTTCCA